>CM060676.1:155136717-155736717 GCA_030686995.1 Artemisia argyi
GTTTTCACAAAACCCTAATTTATTATAACTATGATTTTACATATTTAAGTCATAAACCTTAAAGTACAACACTTTAAAGCTAACCATGGTGTTAATTTAAATGTTATGACGTTTAATCTATACAACGCCTTCATGTTTTAATAATGACAAACACGTAACTTGTAATAAATAACGTAAAGTGCACAAGTTACTCTATGCCGTCATTAGTAAAGTGATAAACGAATTTTATTCTCTTCTAAAGTTACATTTTAAAGTTTAACGAAACATTTTCACAAAAGTATTTTTGTGTTTTGAAAGAAATGTTTTATTAAGAAAATATATTCAAATTCATATTTTGTAACAGCTATATTTCCTCCCAAAACAGTTGAGTTTGCACCAGATAAGTTTTCACCACGTCAGAACAAAATGGGAGCGTCTTGTCGGGATAGTCCCTTAAAGTGGATGACGATCCCTTACTGATAAAGGACCGTCACCTATTTAAAGGACCGTCACCTCCTTCCTGGCGTCTATAAATACTGAACTGTTTCCTTTCAGCAAACAAGCTTCCACACACACAAAAACTTTCTGTTTTATTTTTCCTTTGTTCATTGATCACTATAACATGTCAGTATATGTTTATAAGTGGTTTCTGTAACAATTCGCATTTTCAGGTTACCATCCAATCCCGAATTTTCACTATCTATTTTATTATTCATTTTTACTATTCACTCTCACTATTCATTTTTCCAAAATTTGATTTTTATTTCATATTCTCGTGTGATAAATCATTTCCATGATAAAATAAAAGTTTGACACTCGTTAGATCATTTTCGCAAAAGTTATTAAGGAATTACACGTTTAGGTTAAAACTTTGTTTAAAAATCCTACGCACAACGAAAACCATCCGCGTCAATTTTCCCCGCATCAGAAAAATGTTTAGTACTCTCGTTATTAATTAGAGAATTAATCATGACTAAGAAAAATGTTACCAACTAGACCTTGGGCCGTGAGAAACAGAAAATTTACGTTTTAAGCACTTTTACTTAGTCGTAACCTTAGTCTATACGTGCACCGCGTTTCTAAGACGATTTGATTTTTCACATTATTCGGAAAAGTCAACATATTTTTCCCTCCTCCTTTGACCAAAAATCATTCCTTGATTTTATAAATCATTCATCTATTTTTAGGCTTACGGTTTTATGTCTAAAAGACATTAAATACCAACCGACACTAGACTGAACCCAGTCTAGACATTATAAGTTATTTTAAGTCATTTTTATCCTATTAGAAAAGTAACATTTTACATTTCTCAATTTTCCGCAACTTTCGTACGTTTTACGTATTACGCGTTTTAGACCCATGTTTCCAGTTTTAGCAGGGTTTGAGCAACCCGATGCAACTTACCACTCATTTTATATTTTATTATGGAGTATATTGACAAGTTTAGTCATTCTTTCAAGTTTCACATTTTTACGATACCCGGTTTTAAGTTTCATGACTTTATGACTTACAGTTAGCGATTAACGGAACCAAAACTGACTCCGTAAACTAGATATTACCAAGCTTCCCACACACTTATCTTATCCTTCCATGTGCAAGAGTTTTACTTCTAATTGATCACTTATTTACCATTATACCCTAAACTAGATATTTATATCAAGTAAACTTCATTTTACATATAATTATTCATTTTTACAAATCAAAAAGTGAGGTTTTATCTCATCTCTTTGTTTCTCTCTCAAAACCAACGACCAAAACTCATAACATACACCATTTTAATCATTGATATTACAAGTTTCATCCATCACAAGTATTAATCATAGATCCTTGTTGATTCCTTAGTTTATTTCATTCATAAAAACACCAAAATCCCCACAAAACCTCAACTTGGTTCCATGGTTGGATTAAGAGTTACACAAGGTCTAGGGGCTGAATTCATAAGGTTTCTACAAGGCTTATATCAAGCTTATCAAGGGTTAGCATGAGTGGTGTTGAAGGATTGGAAGCTAGGGTTTTTAGTTGAAGAATTAAGCTAGTGTTCTTGTTCTTAGTTTCCCTTTTCATTAAGGCCAAAAGTTGTAAGAACCCTAATATACTTTCTTGCTCAATATCATTTTAGTGCTATTTATATTTCATTCATGCTATATATGGTCTTGTTATTATGTTCATGATGTATAAAAACTAGTAAAACAAGTTATGAAAACTATATATTAACTTATGTTAATTAAACAAGAAAACTAGTGACTTATATTGAGAACCACGACCAAAATAAAGTAACCATGACATGAAACACTTACCTATTGTTATAGAGGACTTAAAAAGGAAAACATAGCAATTTGAATCACATAAAACGAGTACATGAGTCAAAAGTTATGGCTAATAGAAGTTACTAAAACCTTACGGCAAAACTGTCCAAAATGTTTCTGTAACAGAACTTAAACACGTAAAAAGAGGCCTTTCTGGTCCGTTTCATCAAAATGTTAAAACACAAAAGTTGTCCGGAACGATGTTTTCTTCAAAAACATAAGAGCACGAGTCCAGAAAACCCATAATGAATGATATTTTCTTCAATTTCTTAACAACTATTTTAAATACCCAAGTGACTATGTATTGGTTATGGCAAAGTAAAACCAAGAGGTCTAATGACCTTAAATCCGAGACCACAGCCATGGCTAAGGCCAAGGATGAGTCTCAAGACCATGCTAGCCATGACCAAAGCCACGGCAAGGCCACGGCTAAGACCTCAAGGCTTTCTAAACCGAAATCATTATAACTATTATACATGTTTTACATATTGAATACTACAACACTAGGGAGCTTCATGTGAGGGGTTCATTAGAGTAAACCGTCGACGAGTTGCTGGATATACGAAATAAAGTTTCCTAGCTCCGCGAACGTTTACTACATGACCTCTGAATTATGACGGCCCGAACGGTAGTAAGAGATATACAAACTATACTTGTTTCATAAACCATTTTTATTCAACGACTTACACTATATACTATGTACTACATCATGAACTATATGCAAGACATATATAGGTAATTCTTCGTATTCTTAGACGTTATTCCATACCTAAGGCATGAAATCATATTCTAGGTTGCGCGTAGAGACTTCCTGGCTTAATCCATCTATCCCGTTATACGTTTTGATATCATTAGTTCAAGGTGAGTCATAGCCCCTACTCTTTTCATACTTGTTTTAACTCTTTAGGGGAGACACATGCTCAACTACTTGCTTACTTGTACAAATACTCAAAACATTTATACTTGATTGTATTATACTTGATTGCATACATACATGACTGTGTTATACTTAATTGCATTATTCTATTTAGTGGCTAGTAGTTATCTTTGGGAATTGGCTCCCAGGTATCTTTGGGAATTGGCTCCCAGTTGTCTTTGGGAATTGGCTCCCAAGTTAGGTCTTCGGAGATGAAGTAGAGACTCACGACTAATTGCTTAATTGTTGTGATGAACTTATACATGTCTTTATCATACTATATTTTCGCAGTGGGTTGTGAACACACAGGTTGCAAGTGTTGTTATGGGCGGGACTTACAACTGAGTGGATTCACAATTCCTTTGCTGTGTGCACATTCTTTATGGCTTTTCAACTGTTTTAAGACAAACTCTATGAACTCACCAACCATTGTGTTGACAGTTTAGCATGTTTATCTCAGGTTAGTAAGGCGATAGCTAATGCGTGGAACATAGAGTCAAGCTGCATATTCTGAAGACTTAAGTTTTTATCATTTATCATTCGAAACATTTTGTATACATTTATGTATCATACTTTGGGATCTCATGTTTGTAACTTTGAATTCATTAATCGAATGGTAACTTTTCAAAACGTCTCATTTAGAGGTCGTTTTCTGTAACTTGTACTTTGTATTATGAAGTAGCACCCCAGTGACACAGTCTTCCGCTGCGATATTTTGGGGGTGTTACAGATTGGTATCAGAGCATTGGTTATAGAGAACTAGGTTGCATTTAGTGCCTAGACTATAACTGCTATATACGTTAAGACTCTCCTCTTTATTTTCCTTACACACACTACATACGCATATGCTTTTTGATAGTTGTTTGTTTAGTTCCACGCTGTTAGATGATATGACTTTAGTATTATAAGGAACCCCAGAATTTAGTCAAGTTATTAAAAAAATGGAGCTCAGTAATAACTAATTATTTAACTTGTTCTTGTGACAGTTCTTGTTTGATGAGACATGAGATTTGAGTTAAATAATATTATTACTTAGCTTTAGGGATTTGATGACTTGATTATCTTATTATCTGCCTCAGAAATCAAGTTTTGTGTCGTAAATTCTTAAGTAGAATGATTTAGAATCTCCTTATTTGAATGGATTGGGACGCCTCTTTATTCAAATAAAGAAATTGTAAATCACCGAACCATAAGTTTATGATCCCTTACTTACATAAATTTTGACGCTTCTTTATGTAAATAATGTGTTATAAATAAGTGGGCTTATTTGCATCCGATACGACTCCTTAACCACAACCTTAGATGAATCAGAGTAAACACCACTATTTTAGAGATCTTGGAACCCCAAATTCTCTTAGACATACCGTAAGTAGTTAACATCAACAGAACTTCGGGACGAAGTTCTCCTTAAGGGGTAGAGACTGTAACAATTCGCATTTTCAGGTTACCATCCAATCCCGAATTTTCACTATCCATTTTACTATTCATTTTTACTATTCACTATCACTATTCATTTTTCCAAAATTTGATTTTTATTTCATATTCTCGTGTGATAAATCATTTCCATGATAAAATAAAAGTTTGACACTCGTCAGATCATTTTCGCAAAAGTTATTAAGGAATTACACGTTTAGGTTAAAACGTTGTTTAAAAATCCTACGCACAACGAAAACCATCCACGTCAATTTTCCCCGCATCAGAAAAACGTTTAGTACTCTCATGATTAATTAGAGAATTAATCATGACTAAGAAAAATGTTACCAACTAGACCTTGGGCCGTGAGAAACAGAAAATTTACGTTTTAAGCACTTTTACTTAGCCGTAACCTTAGCCTATACATGCACCGCGTTTCTAAGACGATTTGAGTTTTCACATTATTTGGAAAAGTCAACATATTTTTCCCTCCTCCTTTGACCAAAAATCATTCCTTGATTTTATAAATCATTCATCTATTTTTAGGCTTACGGTTTTATGTCTAAAAGACATTAAATACCAACTGACACTAGACTGAACCCAGTGTAGACATTATAAGTCATTTTAAGTCATTTTTATCCTATTAGAAAAGTAACACTTTACTTTTCTCAATTTTACACAACTTTCGTACGTTTTACGTATTACGCGTTTTAGACCCATGTTTCCAGTTTTAGCAGGGTTTGAGCAACCCGATGGAACTTACCACTCATTTTATATTTTATTATGGAGTATATTGACAAGTTTAGTCATTCTTTCAAGTTTCACATTTTTACGATACCCGGTTTTAAGTTTCATGACTTTATGACTTACAATTAGCGATTAACGGAACCAAAACTGACTCCGTAAACTAGATATTACCAAGCTTCCGACACACTCATCTTATCCTTCCATGTGCAACAGTTTTACTTATAATTGATCACTTATTTACCATTATGCCCTAAACTAGATATTTATATCAAGTAAACTTCATTTTACATATAATTATTCATTTTTACAAATCAAAAAGTGAGGTTTTATCTCATCTCTTTGTTTCTCTCTCAAAACCAACGACCAAAACTCATAACATACACCATTTTAATCATTGCTATTACACGTTTCATCCATCACAAGTATTAATCATAGATCCTTGTTGATCCCTTAGTTTATTTCATTCATAAAAACACCAAAATCCCCACAAAACCTCATCTTGGTTCCATGGTTGGATTAAGAGTTACACCAGGTCTATGGGCTGAATTCATAAGGTTTCTACAAGGCTTATATCAAGCTTATCAAGGGTTAGCATGAGTGGTGTTGAAGGATTGGAAGCTAGGGTTTTTAGTTGAAGAATTAAGCTAGTGTTCTTGTTCTTAGTTTCCCTTTTCATTAAGGCCAAAAATTGTAAGAACCCTAATATACTTTCTTGCTCAATATCATTTTAGTGCTATTTATATTTCATTCATGCTATATATGGTCTTGTTATTATGTTCATGATGTATAAAAACTAGTAAAACAAGTTATGAAAACTATATATTAACTTATGTTAATTAAACAAGAAAACTAGTGACTTATATTGAGAACCACGACCAAAATAAAGTAACCATGACATGAAACACTTACCTACTGTTATAGAGGACTTAAAAAGGAAAACATAGCAATTTGAATCACATAAAACGAGTACATGAGTCAAAAGTTATGGCTAATAGAAGTTACTAAAACCTTACGGCAAAACTGTCCAAAATGTTTCTGTAACAGAACTTAAACACGTAAAAAGAGGCCTTTCTGGTCCGTTTCATCAAAATGTTAAAACACAAAAGTTGTCCGGAATGATGTTTTCTTCAAAAACGCAAGAGCACGAGTCCAGAAAACCCATAATTAATGATATTTTCTTCAGTTTCTTAACAGCTATTTTAAATACCCAAGTGACTATGTATTGGTTATGGCAAAGTAAAACCCACAGGTCTAATGACCTTAAATCCGAGATCACAGCCATGGCTAAGGCCAAGGCTGAGTCTCAAGACCATGGTAGCCATAACCAAAGCCACGGCAAGGCCACGGCTAAGACCTCAACGCTTTCTAAACCGAAATCATTATAACTATTATACATGTTTTACATATTGAATACTACAACACTAGGGAGCTTCATGTGAGGGGTTCATTAGAGTAAACCGTCGACGAGTTGCTGGATTTACGAATTAAAGTGTCCTAGCTCCTCGAATGTTTACTACATGATCTCTGAATTATGACGGCCCGAACGGTAGTAAGAGATATACAAACTATACATGTTTCATAAACTATTTTTATTCAACGACTTACACTATATACTATGTACTACATCATGAACTATATGCAAGACATATATAGGCAATTCTTCGTATTCTTAGACGTTATTCCATACCTAAGACATGAAATCATATTCTAGGTTGCGCGTAGAGACTTCCTGGCTTAATCCACCTATCCCGTTATACGTTTTGATATCGTTAGTTCAAGGTGAGTCATAGCCCCTACTCTTTTCATACTTGTTTTAACTCTTTGGGGGAGACACATGCTCAACTACTTGCTTACTTATACAAATACTCAAAACATTTATACTTGATTGTATTATACTTGATTGCATACATACATGACTATGTTATACTTAATTGCGTTATTCTATTTAGTAGCTAGTAGTTATCTTTGGGAATTGGCTCCCAGTTATCTTTGGGAATTGGCTCCCAGTTGTCTTTGGGAATTGGCTCACAGTTGTCTTTGGGAATTGGCTCCCAAGTGAGGTCTTTGGAGATGAAGTAGAGACTCACGACTAATTGCTTAATTGTTGTGATGAACTTATACATGTCTTTATCATACTATATTTTCGCAGTGGGTTGTGAACACACAGGTTGCAAGTGTTGTTATGGGCGGGACTTGCAACTGAGTGGATTCACAATGCCTTTGCTGTGTGAACATTCTTTAAGGCTTTTCAACTGTTTTAAGACAAACTCTATGAACTCACCAACCATTGTGTTGACACTTTAGCATGTTTATCTCAGGTTAGTAAGGCGATAGCTAGTGCGTAGAACATAGAGTCAAGCTGCATATTCTGAAGACTTACGTTTTTATCATTTATCATTCGAAACATTTTGTATACATTTATTTATCATACTTTGGGATCTCATGTTTGTAACTTTGAATTCATTAATCGAATGGTAACTTTTCAAAACGTCTCATTTAGAGGTCGTTTTCTATAACTTGTACTTTGTATTATGAAGTAGCAACCCAGTGACACAGTCTTCCGCTGCGATATTTTGGGGGTGTTAATGTTTCCTCTTTCGTAATATGCAAGAGAAGAACTCTGGACATAGATGAAGAATTCAAGATGTTGAAGTGTGTTCCTCTTCCATAAAGTACAAGAGAAGAACTCTCGACGTAGATGAAGATTCGAGATGTTATAGGTGTCCACACACAAATGTAACAAGTGTTACGGTTATAGGTCTTGTAAATATTGTAAATACTTCTGACTTGTGTGTGAGTCGAGGATGGAGATATATGTGTGCGAACTTGGAGAATATTAAGATCCAAGAAGTCTTGTAACGAGATTAGTTCATGTATTTGTTGTGAGGAGAGTGATGTTCTAGTGGTTTGGTTAGAACTTACTTGAGTCATTGTATGAAGGCTTGGATCAGGATAGGATCCAAGTATGTCATGTGTGAAGTCTTGGATTGGGTGAAGATCCAAGTATGTCTTTGTGAGAAGGCTTGAATCGAGTGAAGGTTCAAGTGAACGGGAGTGCTCGTTCGTGTGAAGGCTTGGATCGTGTGTCGATCTAAGTGGGATAAGAGTGCTTGTTCGTGTGGCCACGTTGGCTTTGGTAGATTGGTTCTAGCTAAGATTAGAACTTGACATTCTGCTTAGTGTCGTTAAACCTCGTGTAAGCTTGTGTACGGTTTGTTCCGCTTGAAGAAGCGTGCTAATTAGTGAAGTAACTCTCGACTGTGGTACTCGGGGAGTGGAGTAGGATGAAGAGGTGCTTCGTGCCGAACCACTATAAACCATCGTGTCCGATTTACATTTTCTTTTCCTATCTCTTTACTTTCCATACTTGCATTGCATTTAGGTTTGTGTGGTTTGTTGTGTGTATGCTTGTGATATAAAATAGTTAAATTAGAAACGCAAAAAACAAGAAAACTTTATCACACGGAATAAGTTGCTAACTGGCGGCGGTCCTTTATATAGGGATGGTCCCCAAACAATTAAGGGACCGTCAGTGTATATTAGGGACCGTCCACAGTATAATCTAAATTGGCTAAAAATGTTTAAACCTTATGTTATGTTTTTGCTTGCATACTTGATACGAAACATTTAGTCACACTTAATCGGGAATTTGATACGAAACATTTTAAGGTTTAAAGAGGAACGTATTCACCCCCACTACGTTTCTACAATTGGTATCAGAGCCACGTCGCTCTAATTTTTAAAAAATGGTTTTTAAAATAGAGTACGGTCCACGTATCAAATTTCTCATTAAGAGTAATTAAAATATGAAAAGTGTTTAGTTGCTAAACTTGCGCTTTGTTGTTTAATTCGTACAAGTTTTGTTGGTTCAATGAATTTCGTATACTAGCTTGAAAGAAATGAATTTTTACATGAAAAATGCGTTTTTGCTTACTAGGGGCGGTCCTTTATCTCTGGGCGGTCCTTTATCACTAAGGGGCTGTCGGGTATTTAAGGGACCTCCACCAAAATATTGTCAAACTTTGAAAATTCATATAAAATCAATCGTAAGTCCGTACGAGTGATGCTACCCGCCATTTTAAAGGTAATTGAATGTACTTTGATTTAAAAATACTTGAAAGGATTGATTACAAACTTAATTAAGTCGTAAATGCAAAATACTACATAGTAGTCAAAACCGTATGTCACGTTTTAACGTAAAACTTGCATTTTACTCTTACTTTTGAGTCAGAAACTTCTAGCAAATGAATCTTTGAAAAATTAAGTCTTTATCTTTTCAAAATGTCAATCTTGTCTAAATTTTTAAAATGGGGAGGAAAACTATTTTGGTTTAAAACTAAATCAAGCTATGTATACATTGTTGTATCTAACATACAAAATGATTATGAATATCTTTGTGTGTGCCATGCTAAATGCTTGTGTGCTTTTGATTGTTTGCTTATGTTATAATTTTTTAGTAAATCACTTAGATATGTAGAGTAAGTTGATTAATCATGTTTTTCAAAAATAATTGTCTTACACAATTATCTCTCCAAAGGTTCAAGTGTTAAAATGAGTCACCTTAAAATATTTAACACTTCTTCAACATGATTTCTAAAACGTTACATGCACTTATCTTGAGTGGCCATGGGTTGCCTAAACAAGATAAAGGCTTATAATAATACATTAATACTTAAGTAAAAGAAAATGTATTCTTGAACGTTGCATGTATTTGAACACACACTAATTGTTTCAAACATGTAGTCATAAACTATTTTTTCATAAGTTGTGTATTGTAAAAAAATGGTTTGGATATAATTATCGAATCTAATTGATAAGATTTTGAGTGTGGACATGAAATTGGGGTAATTATTTGTCTAGCTTCAAGATATAAAATAACATATCATCTTGAACCTACATACTCAATCACACTCGATTGTTATGAAAAGACATCCTTATCAAGACAAAAAGAATATGCATCAGATCATAACTCACACTTGTGTTGATGATGTCATACTGAGTCTTCTTGTCCAAAGGTTGTGTTCCAATCATTAAGACTAATATATCTAAAAGATGATTAAAATACACAACGAAGTAGGATTGGCAACTTGTATGATTCATCCGAAACATTCAAGCAATTTACATTGCAACGCAATTTGTAAATGTGCCATTTCCGAAAACCCAAACACAAGCAAACAAACAATATATGTATACTTTGCTCATAAACAAGTAAAGACTCAAAATCACATGTCAAGTAAAAATGTCACACATAATACATCATTCATCTCCAACAAGCATGTATTTCTAAAGGATAATTGATATCCTATGCATTCCGCTTCTTTTGTAACATGAATGGTTATGTTACAAGATAACTAATTGTTTGAAAAATGTACGATATTAGATTTTGGAAGAAACCTAATACAACGCGTGTCATTACATAAACAAGTAAAATTTGTTAATCACATAATAACTAAATTACTTGTTGTCATAAACAACTCATAAGAGTTAAAAGTTTGCTTTTTTTTTAAATAAGCATATTTGTCTAAACATACAATATGTTTTCTCTCAATAATACTACATAAAACATTACAAGATATATTAAGGTAAGTAACCTTAACTAGTATCCGTTTCTCAAGACTTACTATGGAGTATTCTTGAAGCCAAAACATATTAAAACAAGAACTCAACAATCAAAGATGTGATCATGTAATGCACCATCTAAACCAAATAAACTATAAATCTCAAACACATGATTTAAATACCACACCTGCCTTTGTTAGGATGTTGTGTAAGACATGTCGTTTTCATTAACCCGCTTTTAAAATATTGTTAGTTGAGTTATATTAGGGTATGTTCTAGCTGAATCTGCCAATATCATGTTTGGAAAACCCCGATACTCCCAACAATGGTGCTAATATATTTTTATATTCATTACAATGTTACAATATATATATGTGTATATATATATATATATATATATATATATATATATATATATATATATATATATATATATATATTATTTTACCCGGTGTTTTAAATTCTTTTTATTATATATATTCTTAAGTATATATATATTTAAGATAACTTATGTATTTGCGAAACGATAATTATTTAAACACCCGATACTTACACAAAATATATTTCTATAATTTTTACAACTTTATTTCACTGCATTTTGTTCCAAAAAAATTTATTTCTGGTTAACTTAATACACAAAATAATTACAAAGTACATTTATATATACAAAAATCTAACTAAAAATCCAAATCACTTACACATTTCTTACACAACATCACCTCCTTCCCATTTTTTTTCTTGTACGCCAACCCCACCCTCTTTTTTTCATCACATTTGACCAAAAATCAATAATGACAAGTTACTTACTCATTTTTATATGATTTATATTTGATATTTTTAGACAAAAAAATTAAATGAAGCATGGTGCTTCCTATTCTTCCTTTGCTTTCATACGAACCAACATCACCACACCATATTGTTGGAATATGTAAATCATAACAATTATATAAACAAGTAAACATCATCAAAGCATGTAGTGGAAGTAAATATCATAATACTTGTATTAATTAACCGAATTTAAATGATATGCGTACCTTGGTGATTTCTAGCAAACAAGAAATCAAATAACAAGAACGAGTAAAACCCTAACAAGGCTTTATGGTAATTGACTTAATGGAAAGTCTAATAGGGAAAATAATCTAACAAAAGTATGTTAGATCTTCACTCTTGTACACACGTATTAGTAGCGTTTCAATTAGAAAAGCTAGGTTCTTGATCACAAACAATCCAAACACAATGTTTAGAAGATCGCGTAGGAACCCTAGAAGGGTGTAGTTGATCAACTAAACAAGAATGGTTTGAGCTTAAAAAATCTAGTAGGAACCCTAGAAGGGTGTAGTTCAATTTCTAGGCTCAAGAGAAAAGAAGAAGAAGAATGTGATTGCAAGTGAATCAATGAATGAATAGAATGAACACAAGGGGTAATGCATTTATACTAATCACAACTTGGAGCATGTAGTATACTATAATATGAGAACATGGATGGTTTAGTGTTTAGGATGATTTTAGGTTAGGTTTTCTAGTGAGAAGTTAGAGAGAGAAAGAGATGAAGTTGGGAGCCTTTGAGAGAAAATAGAGAAATGTTAGATTGCAAGTGAAGGTCCAACCCTTTCCCTTGGGTGGGAAAGGGTATTTATAGTTACAATAGAAACGCCCCATGAAACGGGCTGTGGAGCGAGCTGACAGTGGGTAAAGACCCGACCCGACTCCACAAATACTAACTAATACTAAACTACGTTCTAACTAATAAGATAAATACTACGAGCTACAATATGCTAAATTACACTTGGGGTGACCGAGTCTTCTTATGAATAATCGTATTCCTAACAATCTCCCCCTAAGGGAGGTCACCCCAGAAAATAAGTAATGAATCATAGCATTCAAGTCTTTGATGACGTCTTTGTAGCTCGTAGCCTTTTGATTATTCATTGTTTAGATCTTTGTACTTTAAGTGGAAGACTCTAGATGACACCTTCAATATGATGGATGATCTTTGGAATTAACATCAACTTCATCATCCAAATGAATGTTTGAGAGTCATCTTGGAGTAGTAACGTCTCCATGTGATATGAACCTCTTAGTATTGGCATGCTCACACTTTTCAGGATCATGATCTTCTTCATCAGAGTTGAGGAAGCACGGTTGAAGCCCATTCAATGATCATGATATCTTTGAATTATGAAGTTGAAGTGTGAGCATGTGTTGATGGATAAGCATCTTTTCAGCAATCAACCGCAACCGTCAGAACTTCCTGCAAGTAGACAGTTAGCAACAAATCATCCGGTACTTATAGGTTTGGAATTAGAGATTGTCAACAACATAGTGTGAAGACTCCTTCTAACCCTTACCAAGACCGTTCCCAATCGGCAAACCCTGAAAGGATTTACACGAACTACCAAAGTAGATCAACGATTGGGTGATTCGCTGGAGATCACTCCACGACTGTTGACCATTAGTAACCATCGTGACCACTAAGCATAATCCACAAGGGATTACCTAAGTGACCTGCATTCAGGGCTGCTTGATGTTGACCCTGGCAGGAATTTCCATTCAATCAATGGGAGTTACTATAGCAACATCCCTCATAAATGTTCTGGTAGATTGCTAAGATCTACGTAGGACTCATAAGTTTACCACTGGTATCCTTAAGTTTGAACAACCAGGGTAGAAGTAGCACGTGTTCCTATGAGATCTTTTAATGTATCTCGAGGCTCTCGACTCAATAAATGCATTTGGTATTCCTATGCGGAGATTAGGGAGAGGTCTCCTGATTCAATATCTACCATCTCTAAGAGATGAGTCGATAGATTACACCGGTTCCCAATGAGAATGAAACAAGATCTTTTAAGAGAACTTGAGTGGCTAGAAGGTTTAGTGCAGTGCGTCACTGGGTCCATGACGTCTTGTCTTCAATACCAATGTCGCCTTAGCAACAATTAGTAGATTATGAATTGAACCCGGTTTTTTCCCTAAGGTTGAATAATTGGAGGGCTATTTATTTTCACCCTTTCTCATTTCATTTCTTTTTAATTCTTCAACCCCTTCTTTCTCCGTTCTCACATTTCTCCTTTTTTTCATAATCATACCTACGGACTTACTAATACTATCTATTTGGTATTGTCCATGGGTAGATCCCTCCGGCTTTGGCGGATCATAGGACGGTTTTCCTAACCTTAGCCACCTTATAACTTCATGACTATCCTATGTTGCCATACACCAAATCATTGAAAATTCTCTCAATGTGTTTATGATTTGAGAAACTCATTTTGCTAACACATTGAGAGTTTTGTTATTTTCAAATGCTCCCCCTTAACATGTGCTCATATTTATTGATTTTAAAAATTTGCACATGTCGGGAAGAGTCGCACTTTTTGAATTGATCTACCTTAAGTGAGCATGACCGGGCATTCGAGACACGCTTACATCAATAGTTAAACTAGCTTGAAGTTATTACCCGGCCCGATCGGATTCACCCAAGGTTTCTCGAAACGGTACATTCTACTCAGACTAGTCCTCTTCGAGACACGCTTACATCACTGGTTAAACCAGCTTGAAGTTATTACCCGTCTAGGACTAGTCCTTTCGAGTTGGGACAATGGTGTTTCGTCAATTCATGAGTCAAGTCTGAGTCTCGATCTCGTACGATGCAAGGATCGTTTTACACAAATCATTTGCTCCCCCTCAATATGTGCCTTGATATACCAAAAGAGTTTAGCACATGGGGAAGAGCATGTATTTGGGTTTGGGTTCAAAACATCACATTTTAATCAGTTTTTTTTTTTTCATATTTAAATCACATCTTCTCCCCCGATCAAAAATTTCAAACTAATTGAGATTTGTGATCCCAAGTGATTTAAATGAGTTTAAAGGTTTTGGGAGAAAGGTGTGTCATGTTTTGAAGAATGACTGATTTTGAGACGACATTTAAGCTCCCCCTCAAACCTTGAGGGAGTATGTTATGTGTTAGAGATGATGAGTTTATAAATAATTTTGAGTTGAGCGATAAACTCATGAAAAATTCATATACTAACACATAACAATTGCACTTAATCCACTTTAGTTTTACCAGAAATGATGCACTGAAGCGTACATCATATCGGAAAGGCACGAATATAAAGTAATTCATGCCTTTGTTAGGAACAATCATCTTTTTGGCGACGAACTTTCCCCAATATTAGGACCGGGTTGCTATCTGAAGTAATAGCAAATCATTATCAAAGAGAGTTTGGGAAACGACATGTTTTAGAGAAAACATTATTAGGTGTAAGAAAAACTCATGTTCAAGCATATGTATGATTCCGTGCCATTATTAAATGACATTTCTAGAATCGTACATATTATTGATTACACATGAGACATGTCGTGAGAAGAATATTTTTGGGTTTTATGATTTTTCAGATTTTTTATGGTTTTGTAGGTTTTATATTTTTCTATTTTCTTTTTGAGATAGACTATATACAAGGATATGTGAAGCAACCCCTTTACTCCTCCTGATCTTCCTGAAGACTTGTGAGATCCTCAGGGGTGAGACTCTTCATACCTAGGCGAGGGAGGATGAATAGAAATCTTTCCCTGGGAAGTGCTTTGGTGAAGATATCAGCCAGCTGGAACTCAGTCCTCACGAAGTAAAGTTCCACAATTCCTTTCTCAACTTGCTCCCTGATGAAGTGTTGACGAATATCAATGTGCTTAGTCCTTGAGTGCTGGACGTTGTTGCAGCAAAGTGCGATTGCACTTTTGTTGTCACAGTACATGGGAATCTTGTTGTATACAAAGCCATAGTCCGAAAGTTGAGATCTAATCCATAAGATCTGAGTACAGCAGGAGGACATGGCAATGTATTCAGCCTCTGTGGAGGAGATCGATGTACTCATTTGTTTCTTTGAAGACCAACTAACCAGCTTATCACCTAGAAACTGTGCACCCCCGGATGTGCTTCGACGAGTGTCTTGACACCCCGCATGGTCAGCATCGGAATAAGCTGTGAGTGCCATAGCGGTGTCCTTGGGGTACTAGAGACCCAGGTGGATTGTACCTTTAAGATATCGAAAGACCCTCTTGACTGCTTCCAAGTGCTTCTTGGTTGGTTTAGATTGATAACGTGCACACATGCAGACGGCAAAGAGAAGATCTGGTCTGCTAGCAGTGAGGTACATTAAAGAGCCAATCATGCTCCGAAACAAGGTTTGGTCGACCTGAGTCCCAAAATCATCTTTGTCAAGTTTTGATCTTTCAATCATGGGAGTATCAACAGAGTCACAAGAATCGAATCCAAATTTCTTCAAGATTTCATTTGCATATTTGGATTGATTGATGAATATGCCATTGGGGTTTTGAGATACTTGTAAGCCCAAAAAGAAAGACATTTGTCCCATCATGGACATCTGAAACGTAGAGCTCATCTCTTGGGAAAATCGATCACACTCTTTAGGATCAGAGGAGGCAAAAATGATATCATCAACATAAATTTGTACATGAAGGTAGTTTTTGCCTGTTTTTCTGGTGAAGAGTGTAGGATCAACAACACCTTTGGTAAACCGGTTGGCCAGAAGGAATTTTGACAAAGTATCATACCACGCCCTAGGAGCTTGCTTAAGCCCAAAAGTGCCTTCTTCAATCGATAGACATGGTTAGGACGTTCAGGATCCATGAATCCTTCAGGTTGACTAACATACACCACCTCCTTCAGATCGCCATTTAAAAATGCTGTCTTAACGTCCATTTGATATACCAACATATTCTAGCTGGCAGCATTGGCAAGAAATATTCTTATGGCTTCAATTCTGGAAACAGGAGCGAAGGATTCTTCAAAGTCAATTCCTTCTTCTTGACGGTATCCTTTACCTACAAGCCTCGCCTTATTCTTCAATACATCTCCATGCTCATCAAGTTTTACTTTAAATATCCACTTGAGAGCAATGATCATAGCACAATCAGGAGGTGGTACTAATTCCCACACATCAAGGCGATCAAACTCATGAATCTTGTCAACCATGGCGGTGAACCATGAGAGTTTAGACATTGCATCTTTGAAATCCTTTGGCTCAGCTTTGGAGAGGACAGAATTGAAGAAGCACCACAAGGCGTCAGTTGCAAGTTGTTTACGGGTTGATACCGGACGAGAAGGGTGATGAGGTGAAAAATGAACCACTTTTAAGGGGTCATTTAAGCCGGAATTGGAATTTATCTTATCAAATATTGCCCTAAATCGTTCCTTTTGTGATTTTAGGTACTTTTGGAGTGAATTTTGGAAAAGGAAGCATTTTGGTCGTTTTTGGAGCATAAAAGTGAAGAAAACGGCAAACTCTATATTTTCCATGCTGAGAACAGTACCTGACGGCGTCAAGAAGGAAATTGTGATGGCGTCAGGAGTAAATTCCATGACGGCCCAGTGAAAACCTGAAGGCGTCAAGAGAAGGGCGTCAAGAGTTATTTTGGTGACGGCCTGGAAGAAGATTACACATGACGGCGTCAGATGCAAATCTAGGCAATCCGAGGACTTTATTGGCGGCGAGATGACGGCGTCAGAAATTTACTCTTGACGCCGTCACCTCATAAAATCTATAAATACTTTTCTATTTTTAATTCATTAAAGAGGAACTTGTGAGGAGAATTCTAGGGCCGAATCCTAATAACCCTAGGTCGTTTTTTACAGTATTTTCAAGGGTTTTCACCCCTTAAAACCTTTCATGTTCAATTAAGATAAGTCTTCTTTCAATTCATTCAATATGTCTATGTGTTGTTTGAATATATCTTATGCTTGTCTTGATTTTAACATGCTAGGCTAGATCTTTTATGTGTTTCCTTAGATGTAATGAAACCTAGATGTTGATTGTAGGATGATTACTTGTTTATGGTTGTAATGGATGAATGATTTCAATGTTAGGCTTAAGAAAACTGGCAGATCTCCATTGTGTAACATGCTTGAACGTCTTAGGAAACATGAACCGATGTGTACTAGGTTTTTATGGTTGTATTTAATGCATGAGCGAATTCTAATGATCCCATGTTAGGAGCTTCTTAGCCGGCTCGACATAGGAGTGAAGTAGGAGCTTATAGAATTGGGTAAGTAAGTACGCCACCCCATGAATGGTATTAAGGAATATAACCTGTCATCCACGCAACTGTAACAAGTAATTAACATGTAAAAGATATCTAGGGAGTAGTGAAATCTAAGTAAACACAATTCTCCCACATATTACTCACACCACTAGTTTAATTTAGTTTATTTATATTTTTGTTATTTTATTTTGATTGCATCTTAGTTATTGTGTTATTCGATTAACAACTAATTCTACCCACTCTTTCAAAACCCGAGATTTTACTTGCTTTCATAAAATATAAAAATACAAAAAGAATCATCCCTCACCTCTAGACTTAGTTTTTAGACTTTCTAACCCTAGCGACACTATTCCTGAGTTGAACGATCAATCCCCCGGTACTTGTCACTATACTATACTACAACGATCAGGTACACTGCCTGGTGGGGGTTGTAAGCTTCTCAAGAGGTAAAGCCTGGTGCAATTCCCACGCATCAAATTTTTGGCGCCGCAGCCCGGGGAATAGTTATTGTCTAGGTTAGGATTTCTTTTAATTAAGTCTACTTGCTATATTCCTTTCTAGTAAGATTTTATTTTTATTTTTAGGTTTTCTTTAGTCTATCTTATTTCTTCGTGTCTTTGTTCGTAATCTTTACCATTCGCCATCATGGCAACCGACGTATTCTCTAACTTTAGAGTCACTAGGAGTCATAGTTCCGCAAGAGACCTTGTTTTGCCCTATGCAGAACCTGATATAGAAATGCGTAGGTTAAGACGATTTCACTCAACACCTGAACCATCCAGCGTAGCCATCGATTTTGATGCACCCCTTTCTGAAGAAAATTCAGAAAAGCACGTTACAACCCCTAGCGCCCAATCCAACAGCGATATGAGTACCCCCGCAACACCCACTCCTAAGCGCCTTAAGGACTACTCTTCCCCAAACCCTCGTGGCTTCTAAAATGCCATTGTCTACCCAGACGAACAGACTAATGAGGTCTTGCATGCGACCGATGTTTGGCTTGTCCAAAGTGTGTGCAAGTTTTGTGGACTAGATGATGATGACCCGATTCAACACATCAAGGATTTCTTAAAAATAGTAGACACCCTCCATACGGATGGGGCTACTAGGAGCACGTCCCGATTACGATTCTTCCCTTTCACCCTTTATGAAAAAGCCAAAGAATGGTATGATAAGCTTCCTTCTGAATCTATTTTCACATGGGAGCAACTCATATCCAAATTTTATGAGAAGTTCTTTCCAGCTGGGAAAACCTCAGCGTTTAGAGATAGGATCCTCCGCTTCCGAAAAGGGGAGGACGAACCCTTCCATAAATCGTGGATTAGATTCAAGGATTTAATAAGACAAGTTCCCCATCATGGTATCGAACTCTGGCTTCTGGTCCAAATCTTCTACGACAATATCTCCCCAAATGACCGGAACGGGATCAACAATTCTAGAAAAGGGAGATTAGCCAATCTTAGTGCCGAAAAAGGATGGCATAGGATTGAGGAATATGCTCAAGACCAGGATGACACTTGGGATGAATGTGAGTCGACTGCTAGCATGTCTGAAAACACATCAACATCTCCAGATCGGCTAAGAAAAATTCACAAAAGAATGGAATACCTAGCTGGGTCGCAATTACCTAAACAACTCTCCAATCCTTACTTAATTTGCGATGACTGTGGGGGCCCACATGAGGTAGAGGAATGCGGAGGAGAACCCACGACTGAGCATGCGTGCTTGTCAGGAGGTGACATCTATGCTGACCCCTCCCTTCTGCCTTTTTACCAAAACGACGACTACACCCTTTGGGGAAATCTGGTAAGGAGAAAAGAAGGGGAGGAAGGCCCTGGATTTGAAATCAGGAGCACTTTTGAAGATGACCTTGGTCACTTCACTCAAGAAAAAGGCTTACAATTGAAGGGTCTTGATGAACTTGTCGATGAGCAACAAAAGGACATCGGAGAATGGTTCAACAAGCTAAACTCCACCTTTGATAACCTTGACATGCCGTCAGTAAGCCAAAAAGACTCCATGCTCGCAATAACCACTCGAGCTGGGACAATAACCAAGGACCCCCCCTTTCCCGAACTCACAACCCATCACTCCCGATCCAAGCAAACCGCGTGAAGAGGAGGGTGATGTGAGCAGCGAAGCTCCCGAATAACCTCCCTTGGCAACTCCATCCCCATCGACCCCGCCTAACCAACCTGTGAGAGTCCCATTCCCATCCCGCCTAAAAAACCTGAAAACTGAGAACGATAATAAAAGATTCTTTTCATACCTAAAAGACTCAGTGATCACCATACCCCTCCTTGATGCTTGCTATCACATGCCAAAGTATAGCACATACTTTAAAAAATTACTCGCCAATCGAAAGAAACTCGAGGGTCTTGTGACTCTGGGGGAAGAGTGTGCAGTGGTAACCCAGCGAGGGCTACCAAAGAAGGTAGACGATCCAGGCAGCTTCACCTTGCCCTGTTCCATAGGATCTCTATCGATAAAGAATGCTCTTTCCGATTTAGGGGCGAGTATCAACCTCATGCCTCACTCCATGTTCCTTAAACTAGGATACTCCGGATTAAAGTCTACCCGTATGAACATCCAACTAGCCGATAGATCAGTCAAATACCCCATAGGGATATGCGAGAATGTGCTAGTCAAGGTTGGAAAATTCAAATTCCCGGTTGACTTCGTAATCTTGGAGATGGAAGAGGATGATTTAGTACCCATCATCTTAGGGAGACCATTTCTTGCTACCGCTCGTGCGGTCATTGATGTTCATGACGGAAAGTTAACCTTACGAGTAGGAACAGATAGCTTAACCTTGGACATTAAAGATACTATAGACCTCTCTCTCGAAGCAGCTAACCGACTCTACTTCATTGGAGAGGTCGATGAACTCACGGATGTCATTGATGGCTGTGTTGATGAACAGATCGAGGAAGGCTGGTTACGGGATGAGAGCTTCCTCCCCTTGTTGGAGGGAGAAAAGATGGAGGATGTTGGAGCAGTCTCTTTCTACCCTAGACAGGAGACCACCGAGCATCTCAAACTCCGAAAACCTGAAAACAAGCTTAAGCCTTCTATTATCGAACCCCCTAAGCTTGATCTTAAAGAACACCTCAACTATCTTGAGTATGCCTTCCTGCAGGGAGAGGACCAACTACCGGTAATCATAAACTCTTCCCTCGAACATGAACAAAAAGGTAAGCTCTTAGAAATCCTAAAGAGATATAAGGGAGTGCTTACATGGAGTGTAGCCGACATTAAGGGAATTGACTCAACTTTCTGCACGCATAAGATTCTTATGGAAGAAAATTATAAACCTACCGTACAACCCCAGAGGCGGGTGAATCCCAACATTAAGGAAGTAGTGAAGAAAGAAGTCATCAAACTTCTGGATGCATGATTAATTTACCCAATCTCGGATAGCCCGTGGGTTAGTCCTGTACAGGTTATACCAAATAAAGGAGGAATGACTGTGGTGAAGAACGACAAGGGAAAGATGGTACCCCAGAGAACGGTTACTGGCTGGCGGGTATGCATCTATTATAGAAAGCTCAATGATGCCACATGGAAAGATCATTTTCCCTTACCATTCATTGACCAAATGTTGGAGAGATTGTCTGGGCACGAGTACTATTGTTTCTTCGATGGATTCTCAGGATATTTCCAAATCCCTATAGCACCTGAGGACCAAGAAAAAACCATGTTTACTTGCCCTTATGGAACGTTCGCCTACAAAAGAATGCCTTTTGGGCTGTGTAACGCCCCCGCCACTTTTCAGCAATGCATGACCGCAATCTTCCACGAACTTATGGAAGACAGCATGGAAGTTTTCATGGATGACTTTTCAGTTTTCAGGAATTCTTTCGACCGCTGTCTTGCTAATCTTGAAAAAATGCTCAAACACTGTAAGGAAACCAACTTAGTGTTGAATTGGAAAAAATGTCATTTCATGGTAAAAGAAGGGATTGTGTTAGGACATAAGATCTCAGGGAATGGGATTGAGGTAGATCTAGCTAAAGTGGAAGCTATATCTAAGTTACCTTATCCCACGACTGTCAAGGCAATACGCAGCTTCTTGGGCCACGCCGGGTTCTATCGGAGATTCATCAAAGATTTCTCAAAAATAGCTTGGCCAAAGACTCAATTGCTGATGAAGGATGTTCCTTTTGATTTCTCTCAAGAAGGCAAGGATGCATTTGACCTCCTAAAAAAGGAGGTCACGCAAGCTCCAATCATGGTTACACCTAACTGGGAGTTACCATTTGAAATCATGTGTGATGCTAGCGATTATGCTGTCGGGGCTGTATTAGGCCAAAGGCGTGACAAGCAATTTCAACCTATCTACTACGCTAGCAAAACCATGAACCCTGCTCAGGAGAATTACTCTACCACAAAAGAGTTATTAGCCGTAGTGTTCGCATTCGACAAATTTCGTCAATATCTTGTTCTTTCAAAGACAGTCGTTTTTACCGATCACTCGGCTCTCCGATATCTTTTTGCTAAGCAAGATGCTAAACCACGACTGATTCGATGGATCCTGTTGTTACAAGAATTTGATGTTGAAATCCGTGATAAAAGGGGGGCAGAGAATTTAGCTGCAGATCACTTATCTCGTCTTGAAAATCCCCTTGGTGAGCATGATAGAAGCGAGATTCGGGATTCATTTCCTGACGAACAACTCATGTCAATAACTGATTCTGAACCCTGGTACGCCGATTTTGCGAACTATCTCATAAGCAGACTGATTTCGGAACACATGACTAGGTACGAAAAGAAAAAGTTCATTACCCAATTAAAATACTACTTTTGGGACGAGCCATTTTTATTCCGAAGGTGTCCTGATCAAATAATCAGACGTTGTGTTTCGGAAGTTGAGGCAGTAAAAATCATGAGAGAATGTCACTCTGGCCCCTCTAGGGGCCATCATGGGATAAGCACCACCGCCCGAAAAAATTTCGACGCGGGATTCTATTGGCCCACAATTTTCTGTGATGTCAAAGAAATGGTACAAGCATGCGATGCAAGTATGTGAGGTTTTCGATGTCTGGTGAATTGACTTCATGGGACACTTTCCATCTTCAGGAGGGAATGAATACATTTTAGTTGCCATCGATTATGTTTCAAAATGGGTGGAGGCACAAGCCCTTTGGACCAACGATGCCAGGGTGTGGTTATTCATTTCCTGAAAAAGCTTTTCGCTAGATTTGGGATTCCTAAAGCTCTCATCAGTGATAGGGGAACCCACTTTTGCAATGCGCAAATGGAAAAGGTCATGAGGATATACGGGGTGTCCCATCGATTTTCCACCGCCTATCATCCACAGACCAATGGCCAGGTCGAAAATACGAATAGAGCTATTAAAAGAATACTAGAAAAAACGGTTAGTCAGAATAGAAAAGACTGGTCATTTAAACTCGATGAGGCCTTATGGGCATTCCGGACTGCCTACGAGACACCTATTGGAACGACCCCGTTCCGCATGGTGTATGGTAAGGCATGTCATCTTCCGGTTGAATTAGAACATAAGGCTTATTGGGCGCTTAAGGCATGTAATTTAGATTACACAATTGCCGGAACCAATAGGTTCTTGCAATTACACGAGCTCGATGAGCTGAGATTAGAGGCGTATGAGTCTTCCATTACATATAAGGAGAGGGCAAAAAGATGGTATGACCAGCGAATTAAGAAACCTAAGGAATTTTCAGAAGGGGACAAAGTCCTACTATATAACTCCCGGTTAAGGTTATTCCCAGGAAAACTCAAGTCTAGATGGTATGGACCATTTACGGTGAAAAGTTCATCTAAAACTGGAGCTGTTGTGTTACTAGACGATGAAAGTAAAGAATTTACTGTCAACATACAACGTGTGAAACATTATCAAGAAAACAGTAATAAAATGATTAATGAGGAGGATGTAACATTGGATGATGAGGTCACGTAGTAACCCATGACCTTGAGTCTAGCTACAAGACTCATAACTAAAGAAAAGCGCTTCTTGGGAGGCAACCCATGTTTTGTGTGATTTTTAATTGTTAGATTGTTATTTGTTTCCGTATGCATGCTTTGTTTTTATTGTTGGTAGATCATGTTTCATACTAAAATGGTGAAAATACTTTATTTTGTTGTTTGGCTTAGTCTTAACTTCATACAAGGGTATTTTTCAAAAGATAAGTGTAAGGGGAAACCCCAAATATGTTTACTAAGAAACAAACTTGATCATGATTCTCCACAATATTAAATGAACATGTATATTCGTATTTGTTAGAGTCAAATGCTTGTATCGAGTCATAATGATGTTTTGCAGGATTTTACAGGAAGTAGGACAAGGTTTTTCCAGAAATTTTCCGGAAACTTAACATTAGAATTTCTGCATGTCACTTCTGACGGCGTCAGGAAGAAACTCCTGACGGCGTCAAGTGTAAAATTCTGGAAATTTTTCTAAATTTGTTTCTCTAACGGAGTCTTTAAGTTTTTGTTATCTCTTTAGTTTTATAATCTCCAGGGAATCTGCAAACATCATTCCACAAGCATTATATCTTACTTTGTTTTCTTTGATTTATTAGTATATATAGATTGTCGCCGATTTTATGCGAGGTTGCCTTGTTTGTTTTCTCAGATTTAACAGGTTAGGTATGACAAGAAGATGATTTATATTTTGGAAGGGAAGCTTTGATTGTTCATTTTCTTGGAGGAAGATCTAACCTGGTTACCATACTATCCATACCGAGCGAATCAGGGGAGTATTTGATTTCATTCTTTTACCTATTTCACTTTTACATTCTTTACTTGAACATTGGGGACAATGTTCATCCTAAGTTTAAGGGGAGGGTAAATGATGATGCCTTATAGGATACTATTGCACTTGAGTTTGTTTTGTTTGATGGTAGGTGTGTAATAAAACTATGAGAAATACTTGTTAGTGTAATTTTAGCGCCAAATTTAAATTTTTTTAAAACATTTAGGAGTGAAACTGTAGCCTTAGAAAGCGTCTCATGGATAGGAGATTGTATTACTAGCACGAAACCGTACTATTCAGAAAAATTTTCCACCCAAATATGTTAGGTTCGCCTTTAGATTTGATAGGAAAAGCATTTACTATTAGTGCTTATGAGTGTATCGGTAGCATTTAGATTCTAGAACTTGCTTTAGTGATGCATCCCAAGACCGCTAGTGAGATTACATTCGCGTAGTAGGATTTACTACATGATAAGAGGCATTAGGATCACCCTTGTGTTAAACCCGTATCATAATTACTTGACCATTTAAGTCATATTACTTGGCTAGCTAAGTCAACTAATTTTTCCCACACCTTAGCGTTAAACTCATTTTTAGTACACGAAACCCGTAGTACACCCCTCCGAGCCTATCTTTTCGTTTCTAACTTTAAGCATCTTACTTAAAGGAAGAATTTGTTACACCCCACTTAAATGTACAAACAAATCGCCTTAGCCTTCCATGTATGCGCTCATCTTTAGTGCATTATTGTTATTTGTTTAAACCCTTAGTTAATTATCTAATTGGTTACATGGTTGCTAAGTCGAGTCATATCCTTGTACATATTGTTCTGGGACGATTGGGACTCATGGGTAAAGTACTTATATTATGGAGTAATGGGGAAGAACATCATTTTATTACCCTCATACGTACGTTAATCTTAAAAGTGCTCCAAGTGTTTTGATTATCTTAGTTCGAGTCATTAGATTAGTTTATTGTAAAGTATGTGAAAATTCAAGTGTAAGGGGAATGTTCATTCCCTATGATGTATTATTTTGGATGGTAGGGTAAGAGTGTATGCAAAAAAAAAATAGAAAAAAATAGAAAAACAAAAGAGAAAAACATTCGGACTACCATCCCGTTTCGTTCTATGTTTATTTTATGTTTTTGTTATTTTTGATTCATTAGCTTAAGTCGAGTCTAGTCTTGGCTTTGCAACGCCATATTGTACATGTAATTAACCAAGATTATTAACTCGCCACCAGTAAAGATTGCCTATATCCAACAAAACCATGTATTCCATATCCCTATACCTAACGTTACAACCCTTTAAAAGACCTCTTTGATAGTTTATCCTAGGTGCTTACGCCATGTGGTGGAGGTTTGATCCTTTCCCATGCCTATGGTAATCTATTTTGCTATGACAGATAGTGAGAGATGTTTTCCATTTCCATATTGTGATATAAGTTTATTACACCCGAGAGATGTGAGTATCTAAACACTATTTGTGAGGTGCTAGTGTATGACCTCCATGCTTATCTTTGGTCTTTAGTGGAACGATTATTTGTTGTAATTACTTTTATATTAGTGTTAAGTGACTCCTAACTTGTCTTTTGATTAGAATAAAAGCATATTTGCTTGAGGATATGATGAGGCAAAAAATGAACAACTTTTAAGGGGTCATTTAAGCCAGAATTGGAATTTATCTTATCAAATATTGCCCTAAATCGTTCCTTTTTTGATTTTAGGTACTTTTGGAGTGAATTCTGGAAAAGGAAGCATTTTGGATGTTTTTGGAGCATAAAAGTGAAGAAAATGGCAAAGTCTTAATTTTCCATGCTGAGAACAGTACCTGACGGCATCAAGAAGGAAATTGTGACGGCGTCAGGAGTAAAATCCATGACGGCCCAGTGAAAACCTGAAGGCGTCAAGAGAAGGGCGTCAAGAGTTATTTTGGTGATGGCCTGGAAGAAGATTACACATGACGGCGTCAGATGCAGATCTAGGCAATCCGAGGACTTTATTGGCGGCGAGATGACGGTGTCAGAAATTTACTCTTGACGCCGTCACCTCATAAAATCTATAAATACTTTTCTATTTTTCATTCATTAAAGAGGAAGTTGTGAGGAGAATTCTAGGGCCGAACCCTAATAACCCTAGGTCGTTTTTTACAGTATTTTCAAGGGTTTTCACCCCTTGAAACCTTTCATGTTCAATTAAGATAAGTCTTCTTTCAATTCATTCAGTATGTCTATGTGTTGTTTGAATATATCTTATGCTTGTCTTGATTTTAACATGCTAGGCTAGATCTTTTATGTGTTTGCTTAGATGTAATGAAACCTAGATGTTCATTATAGGTTGATTACTTGTTTATGGTTGTAATGGATGAATGATTTCAATGTTAGGCTTAAGAAAACTGGAAGATCTCCACTGTGTAACATGCTTGAACGTCTTAGGAAACATGAACCGATGTGTACTAGGTTTTTATGGTTGTATTTAATGCATGAGCGAATTCTAATGATCCCATGTTAGGAGCTTCTTAGCCGGCACGACATAGGAGTGAAGTAGGAGCTTATAGAATTGGCGAAGTAAGTACGCCACCCCATGAATGGTATTAAGGAATATAACCCGTCATCCACGCAACTGTAACAAGTAATTAACCTGTAAAAGATATCTAAAGAGTAGTGAAATCTAAGTAAACACAATTCTCCCACATATTACTCACACCACTAGTTTAATTTAGTTTATTTATATTTTTGTTATTTTATTTTGATTGCATCTTAGTTATTGGGTTAGTTGATTAACAACTAAATCCGCCCACTCTTTCAAAACCCGAGATTTTACTTGCTTTCATAAAATATAAAAATACAAAAAGAATCATCCCTCACCTCTAGAATTAGTTTTTAGACTTCTATTCCTGAGTTGAACGATCAATCCCCCGGTACTTGTCACTATACTATACTACAACGATCAGGTACACTGCCCGGTGGGGGTTGTAAGCTTCTCGAGATCCCTCGAGAGGTAAAGCCTGGTGCAATTCCCACGCATCAAAGGGTTTCCAATGTTGTTGTCAATTGGATGATCATTCGTCCATTTCCTGAGGTGTTCATGGGGTTGAGGATAGGGAACTGAGGTTGCCGTGTTAGATTCGTCTGAGGATGTAGCATCATTTGACGATTTATTAGCAAAAATGTTAACAAACAGCTCATTATCAGGTGGAGCGAAAGGATTTACTTCAAACGAATTATCCACAGCTGCTACTCATTGTACAAATGAAGATTGACCATTAGATGTGGTAACTGACCGACTGATGGTGGGGGCTTCAGGATCCCATGACAACGAAGTGGATGGCCCAACATTAACATCTGGGACATTTGCTACACCAGCTGGTTGTGGAACGACTGTGGCTTCTAGAGCATCCACGTTTTGAGGTTCAAAGTATTCATCAAACATTGGGTCAAACAGTTTCTTCCAATCTTCACTTGTAGGAGGTATAAAAGGAGTAGCAGGATTGGGATTATGTACAAGCCTGGAGCTTATAGGTCCAGGAGACAAAAGGTTAGGTACGGGTCCAGAACTTGATCGTCCAGGAACCGGTTGCTCAGTCAGCTCATCGAAAGTAACGTGGATTGTTTCCATTATATCTCTTGTACGTTTGTTGTTGATTCGGTACCCCTTTCGTTCTGGAGCATAACCAACGAAGAAACCAATGTCGGCCTTGGCCTTGAGTTTCCCAAGGTCTTCACTGTCATTTGTTGGATAGCACAATGCACCAAATACTCAAAGAAACAAAAGGTCTGGTTTTCTGCCATGAACCAGTTCATATGGAGTCTTGCAGTGGAGAGGATGTATCAAGGATCGGTTCTGTGTGTAACATGCTGTCGCAATTGCCTCAGCCCAAAGAAACATAGGAGCTTTGGATAAGATGAGCATAGTCCTTGCAGCTTCAACCAAGGTGCGATTACGCCTTTCAACAACTCCATTTTGTTGAGGAGTACGTGGAATGCTCTTTTGATGACTAATGCCGACACCTTCATAGAATTGAGTAAGTTCTTTGTTCACGAACTCCGTTCCATTATCAGTACGAATGAACCTAACTGTTTTGTTGAGTCGAACTTGCAATTGCTTGATGAGTTTGATGATGATTTCCAGAGTTTCATCTTTTGATCGTAAAAACTTTACCCACGTGAAACGAGAGTGATCATCAACAATAACGAGCACATATTTCTTTCCGTTGATACTTTGAATCCTCATTGGTCCACAGAGATCCATGTGAAGAGTATGTAGGACTTCCATGATGGAATTGACAGTTTTGGGTTTATGGGTGTGCTTTTTGCTCTTGCCCATTTGACATGCGGAACATAGATGATCTTTTTCATACTTAAGTCTGGGCAACCCTCGAACAAGATCCTTACGTGTGAGCTCATTGATGCCACAACCATGATTTGTTCTTAGAGGCTTTTGAAAGCAAGAAAATTGGAGAGGACCGCAGCATGTCTTCAATAGATATGGTATAAAGGTTAGTGCCCCGACTCCCTTTGAGGAGATCTACACCATCTAATTCTCTAACAAAACAGGTGTGCTTTCTGAAGGAAACTTCAAGATCAAAGTCACAGAATTGACCAATAGAGAATAGATTGTGTCCAAGTCCCTCCATGTAGTATACTCTCGATATCACACTGTCTCCAAAGACGTAATCACCATAACCCATTATAGATCCAAAATGGTCGTTCCCGAATCTAACTGTACCAATGAACTTTTCCATGAAATTCTTGAGCCGCGAGCGATCTCCAGTCATATGTTTTGAGCAGCCTGAGTCCAAATACCAAAGGACGATTTGTACGACCTGCATTTGAAACCAGACAATGGTGGATAACTGAAAAAGCTGGAGCCCCACAAACAGTTGGGGTCCATTTGGTTAGCACACACAAATATTGGATTATCATATGTCACGGATATATCACTAGAATTTTCACATTTTGATGCACTAGACCTAGGAGTGGTACTAAGTGCTTCTATTGGGAACTTTCTACCAGTAGGTCTCCATTTCTTAATTGGCACAACTTTGGAATTAGTGATCCTAGTCAATGGGCACTTTTCTCCTAAGGTGAATTGCCTTCCAGTAGGTCTCCATTGATAACCAACATTAGTGAACACCTTTCCTGTTTTATTCCAGACTTGTTTAACCCTTTTAGCACTTGAAACATTCATGACCGGAGATTTCATAGTGGATTTTAAGTAAGACACAACACAAGCATCATGATTACCAAAAAATAAACATTTGTTACAAGTCTTACAAATAGCACCAGAATTCAAATTAATTACATCATTGTTAACACAAATATTTGAATCAACTCGATTCCTTTCATTAATCATAACTTTATTGTTCCTAGTAGATTCTTCTACTTCCTTCATAAGTGCACTCTTAGCCGGCAAAGTCCTATCATTCTTTGTATTGCACCTAGGCTGTGACTTGCTAGCTTTAGATACACCGTTTACTCCTGTAGAAGCAATGACGGGAACATTAGTATGCTTAATTGCTACTTGTTTACCGGTGATCATGGTGGTGGATTGTGACATGGTTTGGGGATAATCAAATGTAACATGTTTGTTGCCAATGTTAGAGTGCGACACAAACGACCTATCCGACTTGTTATCATTCTTGTGGCATGATCCTATAGCGTATTCTAATAATTCCTGGGCTCTATTAGTGAGGAAGCATGCACCAACAATAACATCATCCAGTGGTTTAGGTATCCTCTCATCTTCAATGGTTTCTCTAAGTATAACTAGGCAATCCTTAAGATATCTAAGATAGTTGCTATGAACTAACTTATTGTTCCTAAGGGGAAGAGAGACATTCAAAGCATCACACGCATATTTCTTACAAGCATGTACATTAGAAATTGCAAGATCACATGAAACGACGGGCATTTTACCCTTCACCATAGTCTTTAGATTCTCAATTTCTTTTAACAAAGAAGTGACTCTTTCATTGTTTTGGTCACATGTTATTTTAATAGACTCAAATAACTCTTTGTAACATTGTTTAGCGTTTGACATTTCAGCACGAAGCCACTCATTTTCATGTTGTAATTCATTGATAATGCCTTGTTTCTGACAGTTTTGAGAATCTATCGACTTTTGGTAATTGGTATTGGTCACGTCGCCTATGTTAGACTTTAATTGTGCAATTTAGGCCCTCAACTTCCGAATCGTGTTTGAGTGAGCTTGAATTACTTCATCCTTTTCGGCTAATTCAAAACATGTGTCAAACTCAGGAGCATCCGAAGATGTCTTGGCATTTGATATTTTTATGCTTTCTTCTAGATGTTGATATTTTAGTTGCAAGTTAAGATTATCAACTTCTAGTTTTGAGAAATGTCTGACCATGTTATCATGGTCGTCGTTTTGAATTTTGTTATTTAGTTTGTAATTCTCCCCCTCAAGCTCAATCACACGATTCTGGAAGACATTTAAGGTGACCGACATTTCATGAAATTGTTGAGCAGATAATGCTGAGTCGGTGACAGTGTAAAAAACATCATGTGCATTGCAATTAGCAATCAAGTTTTCATTCATAATGAGAATGTTTTTCCTGTCAATTTCACTGTATTTGAGATCAATAGCCAACTGGTTACCCTCACTTTCCACATATTTAAAGACCTTTTTCATTTGAGTCACATCATTATTAATGGTATTTTTAAGGCCCTCAAAATGTTCTTTGAGAAGATCGAAAAATGGCATGACTTCAGTTAGGTAACACTGTTTTATTTGCCCAAAACCCCTTTCCCCTTCTGTAATCCCCGTTGGTGTAATTCTTTTTTACATGTTTTCTCAAAGTCATTAAACAATTGACCTAGAACATATAACCCAATCAGGGTATTACACTATGTGGGAAGAGTAAATGGTACAAGGTGCCTGGGCGTGTTCAGAGGATAGATAGTTGGGTCCGCAATCCTAAAGATGGTACGTGTGTTACCTACAATTCTTTCAGCTTTCATTTTCTCCATGTCAATATTCCAAAAAACTTTGTCAGAGAGGATTTTCTTTTGAGGAACAAAAATGGCTGAGTGATTGTCATTCGTATAATCATAGTGAAACACAATATTTTTAGCTATGCACAGGGGATCCTTTAATCGCTCAGCAAGTTTTTCCCTAGTTCTATCCTCCGCCTTGTAACACCCCCAAAATATCGCAGCGGAAGACTGTGTCATTGAGGTGCTACTTCATAATACAAAGTACAAGATATAGAAAACGACCTCTAAATGAGACGTTTGAAAAGTTTCCATTCGATTAATAAATTCCGAGTTACAAACTTGAGTTCCATAATACAATACATAAGAGTTTTAAGACATATCGAATGGTAAAGATAAAAGCATAAGTCTTCAAAACATGCCAAGCGACTCTATGCTCCATGCAACAGCTATCACCTTACAGACCTAAGACAAACATGCTAAAGTGTCAACACAATGGTTGGTGAGTTCATAGAGTTTGTTTTAACACAGTTGAAAAGCCTTAAAAGAATGTTCACACAGCAAAGGCATTATGAATCCACTCAGTTGCAAGTCCCGCCATAAGAGACTTGCAACCTGTGTGTCCACAACCCACTGCTACCAGATAGTATCATTAAGTCATATGTGTATACGATATATGCACTCTTAATGTAAAGTATAAAATGCCTACTGAACCTCATGACAAGAATAAGCTCAAAAGCTTCGTAAGAATAAGCACAAATGCTTCAATGCCGGATTATATTCACCCAAGGCCGAGAATCAAGGGCAAAGGGTGGGGGCGTCAACCCGATAGTACTATCAATACCTCTCCGTCGGCTCCATCTAGGAGTTAAACAGTGGTTTAAAGAATATAGCGTATAGAATAGTTTATCACATTAAGTCACATATCGTAATAAAGGTACACATCATGTTTAAGAGTATAAAAGTATATCATAGCATTTGAGTAAATTTGCTTAGTAAAAGAGAAAGCAAGTAGTTGAGCATGTATCTCCCCCAAAGAGTTAAAACAAGTATAAAAAGAGTAAAAGTGGGGCTACGAACTCACCTTAAGTCTATGTAGTGAGTATGATAGTCGAATCACAATAGTCTCTAAGAGTAACCTATAATAGAACGTCGCGTCTTAGGTTGGAGTAATGTCTAAGAGTACGAAGAATTGCCTATATATGTCTTGCAAATAGTTCATGATGTGGTACTTAGTATATATAAGTCTTTGAATAAAAATTGTGTATGAAACATGTATAGTTTGTATATCGCTTACTACCGTTCGGGCCATCATAATTCAGAAGTCATGTAGTAAACGTTCGAGGATCCAGGACACTTTAATTCGTAAATCCATAACTCATCTCGACGGTTTACCCATATGAACTCCTCACATGAAGCTCCCTACTATTGTAGTGTTTGATAAGTTTTGATCCGAAAAGTTACATGTCCGATATTTGAGTAAACTTAGGAAAGTTTACTTTTAAATGACGATTGTTATTACAATGAGTTTCTTAGATCTTTGTATGAATTACTTGTAAGATTTCATGGTTCTTTTTAGATGAAGTAGATCCAAATTGTTTGTTCAAGTTATCGCCAACTTTTAGTTCATGTTTTCGCCTAAGTAAGTTTATATGGTCATTTAGTCATGGCCTTGCCATGACCTTTGGTCATTGTTTCATGGTCTTGAGACTCAACCTTAGCTCTAGCCATGGTTTTGGTCTTGATTCTAGGTCATAAGACCTCTTTGGTCTTTATAAACTATAACCTTTTATATATGACATATATATGTAAAAAGCTGTTAAGAAACTGAGAAAAATCTCATTCGTTATTGGTTTTCTGGAGACGTGCACTTGAGTTTCTGTAGAAAACATGATTCCGGACAACTTTCATGCTTTAACTTTTTCATGAAACGGACCAGAAAGGACTCTTTTTACGTGTTTTATGTTCTGTCACAGAAGGTATTTAGGCAGTTTGCCGCAAAGTTGTGGTAACTTCAAATGGTCGTAACTTTTGACTCGTTTACTCATTTTACGTGGTTCAAGTTGCTATGGTTTCCCTTTTAAGTCATCTACTACAATATGTAATTGTATAATATCATTTATATACTGATTTGGTCGGATTTTTCCATGGAAGTCACTAGTTTACTTGTTTGAATAACATAGGTTAACATATATACTTCAATACTTGTTTTGGTCGTTTTTAAACATCATGAACCTAACATCAAGACAACATATAGTATGAATGATATGTAAATAGCATGAGTATGATATTTAACAAGAGGTATGTTAGAGTTTTGCTTACAACTTTTGGCCTAACAAAAGGGAAATCAAGAATCAAGGACTAGTACAAGGACTTTGAGCTTCCTCTTCTTAGATTCCTTCACTTCTTTTGTATGAGCAAGGTTGTGCTAGGGCTTGAACAAGGTCTTGATGATGTCTTGGTGACTTGAGTGGATTAAAACTCAAGAAAATCACCAAAGTTTCTAGGGTTTTGGAAGTGTTTTGGGTACCTAAAACCAATCTAGGGTTTCTATACTTGAACTTGTTCTTGAATCTTGCTTGTAACTTGGAAGTATTTTAGCTAAGTGTGAAGGTGTTGGTGTGGTTAGTATGGAACGGAAACAAGGGGGGGAGGGGGTATTTATATGTGTTTGAGGAGGTTACAAAACAAGACTTGTCAAAGCTTTCATGACAAGCTTGTATACATGTAAACCATCCAAGGCCTTAAGACATAAGATCAAGACACATGAGGGTATGACTCCCCCCCTAATGGCGGTTCACAAGGCTAGGGGGTGTGGTGTGCTTGGCTTGGTAATATCCTAAGTATTAGGATGAGATTTGACTCCGTAAGTTGCTAACTGTAAACTGTTAAGCCTCAAAACGTAAAACCGGGTGTCGTAAAAATGTGGAACTTGAAAGTATTGTTAAACATGTCATGAAACTCCATAATAAAATATAAAATGAGTGGTAGGTTCCATTGGGGTGGTAAAACCCTGCTAAAACTGGAAACACGGGTCTAAAACGCGTAATTCGTAAAATGTACGAATATTGTGTAAAATTGAGAAATGTAAAATGTTACTTTTCTAATAGGATAAAAATGATTTAAAATGACTTATAATGTCTAAACTGGGCTCAGTCTAGTGTCGGTTGGTATTTACAGTCCTTTAGACTTAAAACCGAAAGCCTAAAAATCAAGGAATGATTTATAAAATCAAGGAATGATTTTTGGTCAATGGAGGAGGGAAAAATATGTTGACTTATTCCATAAATGTGAAAACTCAAATCGTCTTAGAAACGCGGTGCAGGTATAGGCTAAGGTTACGGCTAAGTAAAAGTGCTTAACAGCATAAATTTCTGTTTTTCACGGTCCAGGGTCAATCTGGTAACATTTTTCTCAGTCAGGATTAATTCTCTAATTAATCATGAGAGTACTAAACATTTTTCTGATGCGGGGTCACTTAACGCGGTCGAGTTTCGTTGTGCGTAGAATTTTTGAATGACGTTTTACCCTAAAACGTATAATTCCATGTAATTCCTTAATAACTTTTAATTTGCCATGGAAATGATTTATCACTCGAGGCCAAGAAACAAAAATCAAAATTCGGGAGAATTTCGGGAAAAATGAATAGTAAAAGTGAATAGTAAAATTTTCAGGAATAGAAATAAATCTGAAAATGCGAATTGTTACAGTCTCTACCCCTTCAGGAAACTTCGTCCCGATGTTTAGTGTGTCTAGGTCTCTTATCTTAATAGCGGCATAATAAAGCTAGATTTAGAATAGAATAATATGGTAGGATAAGGTACGTACCCGTTACGCATTGCGGGCTTCCTTAGCACCCAAATAGTATGCTCGACCCCGAGGTGGACTAACATTGCCTCCATGGTTCAGATTATTTGCTTCAAGCATTACGGCTAAGGTTGGGTTATCTAGCACTTGTCTCTGTGCCCCATTCAACTTAGGACAATTATATCGGAAATGGTTTGGGCTGTTGCACTCATAACATGTCTTTTGGTTGTTTCTTATATTGCCCGATGCTCTACAACTATTTGCAAAATGACCCCACTGTTTGCACTTTGTACACACTCGGCAGGGCTCAGACCTCTGATGATGAAAAGCACATTTAGTACACTTAGGATGTGCACCCTCATACTTTTTCTGATTTGAAACAGTTGCCGCAAATCCTCTTGCTCTCTTATTATCAACCATTGTACCCATTTGCTCGCTCGATTCACCTGCTCCCTTCCTTTTGTCACTATTCTTCAAAGTTCCATTCCTAACCATCTCATCTGTTAGGGTCCCTGCTCTTAATATTGCACTTTGAATTGTGGGAGGTTCGGTTGTTTTCACTGTCCCACGAATCTCAGGAACAAGACCATAGATGTACCTCTCAATCCTTTTGGATTCAGGGGTAACCAGATGAGGAACTAGTTTAGCTAGTTCATGAAACCGATCTGTGTAGGTTGCATGACCAGCTCCTACCATAGAGTGATGCCAAAACTCGTCCTCTAGTTTTTGCATTTCATTCCCCGGGCAGTATTCTTCCTTCAGTAGTCCCTTAAAGTCGTCCCATGTCATGCCTATAGCTGCTTCTCTACTCCTTGCTTGAATCTGCATGTTCCACCATGTCAATGCCTTCTCTGATAGCAAGCATGCAGAATATTTCACTCTCTGGTGGATTGCACAGTTACTGATGTCAATTACTGACTCCATCTTCTCGACCCATCTTGTATATGCTAGTGCACCTCCTTTACCATCAAACTCAATTGGCTTGCATGTCATAAATTCCTTATACGTACATCCAATCCTATTGTTGTTGTTGTTGTTGTTGTTGTTACCATTCCTTCCCCCACCATTTGTAGTGTCATTCATGCTTCCGTGGTTCCCCGAATTGTTCATGTGGTCGCCAACTTGTGTGACTATAGTGGGAAGTAGGTTTTGTAGTTGTTGAGCAATAATAGCGGAGACATCAGGATTTCCACCATCGTTACCAGGGTTACTAGTGTTGTGAGCATCTCCTCTACCTCCATGTCCACCAGTTCTTCCACCATTACTAGTGTCATGAGCATCTCCTCTACCTCCACGTCCACCAGTTCTTCCGCCCCTTGCTGTTGCACCACCTCGGCTAGTGCTACGAGTTACTCTCTTTGGTGCGATGATATCTACAAGGAAAGATATTTTGTCGACGTCAGATATGAGGTGATATCCCTAGACTACTTAGTCTTAAATTTTGCCAATCTGAGTCAACGTTGATTTATGTAAGCATTGTCACATATGTCTACGTGAGTCGTGAAGCATTTATAATTATGTTGGCCACCACAATTATAATTGCTTCCTTTCACACGTATACATATTCCCAGGCACACATATCTCAACGATTGATACTACATAATTGGGTAGAGTTTCTATCATTTGGTCTCAAGTTTGTGAAGGGGTAACGTAGTGTGGGTGACGAGAAGGACTAGTCGCGTTTGTAAATAGGTTTGAGTGTCGTACTAGGACATGTGAATCACTTCTAGGTATTAGGACCATATAAGGCAAATCATCAAATCTGTACAGAAAACTAATAACCTTTATTTAACTTAATCTTATGTCTTATCAAACAAGAACTGTCACAAGATCAAGTTACATAAATAATTATTACTCAGCTCTACATTTTTGATGACTTGACTATAGTCTGGGGTTTCTCCTAAACAAACAATTAGCAGTAAGCATATGCGCATGTAGTATGTGTAAGGCAAATAAAGAGTAGAGTCTTAACGTATATTGCAGTTATAGTCTAGGCACTAAATGCAACCTAGTTCTCTATAACCAAGGCTCTGGTACCAATCTGTAACACCCCCAAAATACCGCAGTGGAAGACTGTGTCATTGAGGTGCTACTTCATAATACAAAGTACAAGGTATAGAAAACGACCTCTAAATGAGACGTTTGAAAAGATTCCATTCGATTAATAAATTCCGAGTTACAAACTTGAGTTCCATAATACAATACATAAGAGTTTTAAGACATATCGAATGGTAAAGATAAAAGCATAAGTCTTCAAAACATGCCAAGCGACTCTATGCTCCATGCAACAGCTATCACCTTACAGACCTGAGACAAACATGCTAAAGTGTCAACACAATGGTTGGTGAGTTCATAGAGTTTGTTTTAACACAGTTGAAAAGCCTTAAAAGAATGTTCACACAGCAAAGGCATTATGAATCCACTCAGTTGCAAGTCCCGCCATAAGAGACTTGCAACCTGTGTGTCCATAACCCACTGCTACCTAATGAACCTCATGACAAGAATAAGCTCAAAAGCTTCGTAAGAATAAGCACAAATGCTTCAATGCCGGATTATATTCACCCAAGGCCGAGAATCAAGGGCAAAGGGTGGGGGCGTCAACCCGATAGTACTATCAATACCTCTCCGTCGGCTCCATCCAGGAGTTAAACAGTGGTTTAAAGAATATAGCGTATAGAATAGTTTATCACATTAAGTCACATATCGTAATAAAGCTACACATCATGTTTAAGAGTATAAAAGTATAGCATAGCATTTGAGTAAATTGGCTTAGTAAAAGAGAAAGCAAGTAGTTGAGCATGTATCTCCCCCAAAGAGTTAAAACAAGTATAAAAAGAGTAAAAGTGGGGCTACGAACCCACCTTAAGTCTATGTAGTGAGTATGATAGTCGAATCACAATAGTCTCTAAGAGTAACCTATAATAGAACGTCGCGTCTTAGGTTGGAGTAATGTCTAAGAGTACGAAGAATTGCCTATATATGTCTTGCAAATAGTTCATGATGTAGTACTTAGTATATATAAGTCTTTGAATAAAAATTGTGTATGAAACATGTATAGTTTGTATATCGCTTACTACCGTTCGGGCCATCATAATTCAGAATTCATGTAGTAAACGTTCGAGGAGCCAGGACACTTTAATTCGTAAATCCACAACTCATCTCGACGGTTTACCCATATGAACTCCTCACATGAAGCTCCCTACTATTGTAGTGTTTGATAAGTTCTGATCCGAAAAGTTACATGTCCGATATTTGAGTAAACTTAGGAAAGTTTACGTTTAAATGACGATTGTTATTACAATGAGTTTCTTAGATATTTGTATGAATTACTTGTAAGATTTCATGGTTCTTTTTAGATGAAGTAGATCCAAATTGTTTGTTCAAGTTATCGCCAACTTTTAGTTCATGTTTTCGTCTAAGTAATTTTATATGGTCATTTAGTCATGGCCTTGCCATGACCTTTGATCATTGTTTCATGGACTTGAGACTCAACCTTAGCTCTAGCCATGGTTGTGGTCTTGATTCTAGGTCATAAGACCTCTTTGGTCTTTATAAACTTTAACCTTTTATATATGACATATATATGTAAAAAGCTGTTAAGAAACTGAGAAAAACCTCATTCGTTATTGGTTTTCTGGAGACGTGCTCCTGAGTTTCTGTAAAAAACATGATTCCGGACAACTTTCGTGCTTTAACGTTTTCATGAAACGGACCAGAATGGCCTCTTTTTGCGTGTTTTATGTTCTGTCACAGAAGGTATTTAGGCAGTTTGCCGCAAAGTTGTGGTAACTTCAAATTGTCGTAACTTTTGACTCGTTTACTCATTTTACGTGGTTAAAGTTGCCATGGTTTCCTTTTTAAGTCATCTACTACAATATGTAATTGTATAATATCATTTATATACTGATTTGGTCGGATTTTTCCATGGAAGTCACTAGTTTACTTGTTTGAATAACATAGGTTAACATATATACTTCAATACTTGTTTTGGTCGTTTTTAAACATCATGAACCTAACATCAAGACAATATATAGTATGAATGATATGTAAATAGCATGAGTATGATATTTAACAAGAGGTATGTTAGAGTTTTGCTTACAACTTTTGGCCTAACAAAAGGGAAATCAAGAATCAAGGACTAGTACAAGGACTTTGAGCTTCCTCTTCTTAGATTCCTTCACTTCTTTTGTATGAGCAAGGTTGTGCTAGGGCTTGAACAAGGTCTTGATGATGTCTTGGTGACTTGAGTGGATTCAAACTCAAGAAAATCACCAAAGTTTCTAGCGTTTTGGAAGTGTTTTGGGTACCTAAAACCAATCTAGGGTTTCTATACTTGAACTTGTTCTTGAATCTTGCTTGTAACTTGGAAGTATTTTAGCTAAGTGTGAAGGTGTTGGTGTGGTTAGTATGGAACGGCAACAAGGGGGGGAGAGGGTATTTATATGTGTTTGAGGAGGTTACAAAACAAGACTTGTCAAAGCTTTCATGACAAGCTTGTATACATGTAAACCATCCAAGGCCTTAAGACATAAGATCAAGACACATGAGGGTGTGACTCCCCCCCCCTAATGGAGGTTCACAAGGCTAGGGGGTGAGGTGTGCTTGGCTTGGTAATATCCTAAGTATTAGGATGAGATTTGACTCCGTAAGTTGCTAACCGTAAACTGTTAAGCCTCAAAACGTAAAACCGGGTGTCGTAAAAATGTGGAACTTGAAAGTATTGTTAAACATGTCATGAAACTCCATAATAAAATATAAAATGAGTGGTAGGTTCCATTGGGGTGGTAAAACCCTGCTAAAACTGGAAACACGGGTCTAAAACGCGTAATTCGTAAAATGTACGAATATTGTGTAAAATTGAGAAAAGTAAAATGTTACTTTTCTAATAGGATAAAAATGATTTAAAATGACTTATAATGTCTAGACTGGGCTCAGTCTAGTGTCGGTTGGTATTTACAGTCCTTTAGACTTAAAACCGGAAGCCTAAAAATCAAGGAAGGATTTATAAAATCAAGGAATGATTTTTGGTCAATGGAGGAGGGAAAAATATGTTGACTTATTCCATAAATGTGAAAACTCAAATCGTCTTAGAAACGCGGTGCAGGTATAGGCTAAGGTTACGGCTAAGTAAAAGTGCTTAACAGCATAAATTTCTGTTTTTCACGGTCCAGGGTCAATCTGGTAATATTTTTCTCAGTCAGGATTAATTCTCTAATTAATCATGAGAGTACTAAACATTTTTCTGATGCGGGGTCACTTAACGCGGTCGAGTTTCGTTGTGCGTATAATTTTTGAATGACTTTTTACCCTAAAACGTATAATTCCATGTAATTCCTTAATAACTTTCACGAAAATGATCTGATGAGTGTCAAACTTTTAATTTGCCATAGAAATGATTTATCACTCGAGGCCAAGAAACAAAAATCAAAATTCGGGAGAATTTCGGGAAAAATGAATAGTAAAAGTGAATAGTAAAATTTTCGGGAATAGAAATAAATCTGAAAATGCGAATTGTTACACGCCTCATCAATCTCGTCATAGAATCTCACATCAGGAGGGGCATGGTTAGGTTCAAGCATACTGTTTGCATCATATAACGCAGGTTGAGCACCTATACCATTTCTAAGGAATTTGGCTTTAGTCTTAGAGGCATCCCGTTCACTAAATTCATCACTTAGTTTCCTATGGTTTTGCATCATTTGAGCAGATTGGATGGTTTGGCCTTGCGTGTACAACTTATATTCCAATTTATTTTTCAACATTTTGAGGTTTGAGAAATCATTTAGAAGTTTAGTTTCTTTATCTTTGTATTCGAGTTTAATTGAAGTCAACCCCTTTTGAATTTCCTGTTTTTGTTTAACAGTTTGATCCAATTGTTTTTTTAAAGACACCAACTCCCTTTTCAATGTTTCTTGTTTGGAATTGTTTTCAGATATGTAAGTACGCATTTGCCATTCCATGTTAACTCTAGTGGTCAAGGAATCATCAGGGTTGTATATTGTGTACTCATGCAGCTCAAGTTCACTAGAGTCGACCGACGGCGTGTCACTTGGTACAACTGGCAGTCTATTGTCATTCACATACCTTTCATATGGGATATTATTGGTATTTCCCATATCAGTGGTGTCTATGTTGTCAATATTCTTGAGTTGTATAGAGTCACACGCCCCCTGTGGATTGGTAGGATAATTCAGATTAGAATTAAGTGACGTTGGTACCTCAGAAATAGCAGATGTGATGGAAGAGCCAGACTGCTGTGGAGAGGGAGCAGCTGCAGACAGATTAGCCATGAAGATGGTTTGAGTTGTGGGTTCGTCATCAACATCTGAGTCAAAAGCATCACAGTCTTCAACTTGAAAGATGTTCGGATCATTTAGTGCCATGTCCTGAACAGGTTGATCATCCACATCACCATCAAACGTATTCCCGTCATTGCCAGCCAGAAAGAGCAGAGCTTCTTCATCCAAAGCAGTCCCATTCTCTTGCGCCTGCATTAGCAACATCTTGTCCTTGAAGTACTTAGAGTTTTGAGGACGCTTTGGGTGAGTGCAATTCCTAGCTATGTGGCCCAACCCTCCACAGTTATATCACTTAGGTTGCCTAGCTTGTACTTGAAGCGCATTCCCGACTCTATACTGCCCATTTTCTCTACCAGCATTTCTTTGATTGAGGTTTTGTCTTCTTTGCACATTCTGCACCACCACCCTTCCATCTTCTATGACTGCCTGATTTTGTGGGTTAGACGAAGTCCTGAGTTGGTTATTAGTTGGCGGAAGTACAGCTCTGAACTGTTGGACTAATAAGGAGACTTGGTTGGAGATATTATCAATCATCATGTCAGTGTGGGAGTACCCAGAGTCCAGGTGGGTGTTTAAAGCAGGTGGTGAGGGAGTTGGTGATTGACCAATTGTTGGAGTAGACATGCATGAAGGTTGTTGTGGTTGAGATTGATCATTTGAAGGTTGAGTGAGTTGTTGAACATTAGAGACAAAGGTAAGAGAGTCATTTGTTGTTGAAGGATTGAGCTTTTCTCGCATTAACCGATCATAAGCATCATGTTTCTCATGTTGTTAGAGATATGCATAGAGTTGTTCATGATTAGTATCCCTGAGACCTTTTTTGAGTTTAACAGCTGTAACAAACCTATCCCATTCCGGTGCCATGTTATTCATGAATTTAGAGTTAAGCTGAATGTTGGGCATTGTCATCTTGATGGATCTCATATCATTGACCAGCTTGTGAAATCTGACGTAATAGTCAGTAATGCTTTCACCTGGGTTCATTTTGAAGTGCTCAAATTCATCATATAGCTGAGACTCCCGATCTTCTTTAGTTAACTCAGACCCTGCAAGAAGCATTTTCACATTATCCCAAACTGCTTTGGCTTCTGTGTTGTAGTTGATAAGTTTGTAGACATCTTTAGGAAGCCCTTGAATGACAATATTCGATGCTCTGATGTCGGCATCATAGCATTTCTTTTCTTCATCTGACAGCTCATTTTAGGTGCGAGGTCTATCTAGACCGACTGCAGCAGGTTGGTCATCAGTAGCTGCGATTGTGTCTCTAGTTGTGCCCATTCTAAAAGGTCCTTCATCAATGGATTTCAAGATGTTAACCCCGTTTTCCTTTCCCAAGTAATAGAGACGAATCCTTTGTGCCTATGATTCATAGTCAGTTCTGTCCAGCATAGGAGGACGAGTATCCGACCCTGCAGCCTGAATGTCATCAGAGGAAGTACTTGCCATGCTATTGAAAGTGAGTAAGTCCAAATGTCAAGTTGTAAACGCAAGTGTGTTTCGTGTTTTGTTGCAACAAGTCGAATTACAACCGCTCCACAGAACACAAGTCAAATCGTAAGTTTAGTCTCACAACATCAAGTTACTATTAAAATAACAAGTCAAGTCGTAAGATTAGCCTCACAACGTCAAGTTACTATAGAAATGGTGGTAACAACTTAAGTCGTAACAGCGCACAACTTTCACTAATGCACCTAAACCAACTCACTAAGAATACCACAACTCGCTAGACTTCAACAACTCGCTAGAATGTATCAACCTTCTGACAACACCAACTCGCTGAATACTGGAACTAACTCGCTGGTAGACAACTCGCTAAAACGAAGCAACTCGCTAATAACAAATCGCTAATCACCAACTCGCTGGATGGAATCAACTCTGTATGACCTTAGATATATCAACTTTAATACCAATATAGCACTTAGATGAAGTAAAGATGGTGACTTGATGAGAAGTATGTGGCGTTAACTTGTATAAAGAGAGAGTAATAGATGAAGAGAACTTTTATTAATAAACACACACAATACACACACAAGCACACACCTAAAATGAGCCTTTGAGGTGTTTATATAGTTCATGAGATAGGATGCCCTAAAGGCTTTCCTATGGGCTTGGGCTTGGACTTTGGATTACATGATTTATAAAGGCTTATATAACATAACACTTAACATATTAGCTTACCAAGTCCAAAGCCCATTGACTATTCTAATAACACAAACTACGACATATTACAACGTTACAATAAATAAGAATGACCATCACTTTTTAATATAATTTTAATGCTAACAATCTCCCTCTAAGGGGTGGTCATTCGAATGATGCTCCACGTGATTAGGTCTTCTTTGTTCTTTGTTATTGACCATTGTGTGTCGTAGTAGAATAGTCTTTAGTCTTTGTTCCTTCATGCTTTGTGATCTTTGATGACTGACTTTTCATCGTTCTTTGTTCTTTGTTATATGGAGCAATCTGCCTTTCGTCACTTATGCGTCTGTGGTGGTTGTCTGCCATTCCAACATGCTCATACATCTTTGGACTTTGATATTCATATGCACGTAGTTCCCTTTCTTTCACTTAGATCTTTAGTCTTTAAACTTTGTAGATTCTTCTGTTTGGCGTAGAATCTTTCTTTGACCGTTATGTAGTATGGATCTTTGAGGGAGGTTTCTTTAACTTCCATATGTATGTATGAGCATGTGGAATCTGTCGCCATGGAGATGATGTATAGCTGCATGTAAACAGTTAGCAATAAATCAACCGGTACTTACAAATGAGGAATTAGAGATCCTCAACAGCATAGTGTGAAGACTCCTTCTAATCCTTACCAAGGCCGTTCCCATATCAGATACTCCCAAGAGAGCTTACGAGACCTACTTAGTATCTCAATGACTGGGTGAGTCGCTGGGGATCACTCCACGACCGTAGACCATTTGAAACCACCGCGAACACTAAGCGTAACCCATAAAGAATTACCGAAGTGACCTGCTGTCAGGGCTGCTTGATGTTGACCCTGGCAGGAGTTTCCATTCAATCATTGAGAATCACAAGAGTGAATCCTCTCATAAATGTTCTGGCAGATTGCTAAGATATGCGTAGGACTCTATAATTTACAGCTAGTGTCCATTAATGTAGAACACCAGTTGTAGAAATACTATGTCTTCCTATGAGATATTTTTGATGAAATCTCGAGGCTCTAGACTCTATAAGTGCATACTTAGGTTTCCTATGCGGAGACTAGGGAGGTGTCTCCAGTTTCTAGATTACACCGGTTCCCCGTGAGAATGAAACAAGCTCTTTTAAGAGAACTTGAGTGGCTTAGAAGATTTAGTGCAGTGCGTCACTGGGTCCATGACGTCTTGTCTTCAATATCGGTGTCACCTTAGTAACAACCAGTAGCATACGAATTGTATCCGGTGTCTGCCCTAAGGTTGAACATATGGAGGGCTATTTCTTTTCACCCTTTTTCTTTACTTTTCTTTTTAATTCTTCAACCCCTTCTTTCTCCTTTCTCATTTTCTCCTTTTTTCAATCATACCTAAGGACTTCTAATTCTAATCTATTGGATTATCCTTGGGTAGATCCCTCCGGCTTTGGCGGATCATAGGACGGTTTTTCCTAACCTTAGTCACCTTATAACACCATGACTATCCTATCATTGCCATGAAACCATTCATTTGAAAATCTCTCAAAGTGTTTATGATAATTAAACACATTGTTGTTACCACTTTGAGAGTTTTGCAACTTTTGAAGGACTCCCCCTTCACATGTGCTCATGTAATGTTTAAGAAATTTGCACATGCGAGAGGAGTTTGCACTTTTGAATTGATCCACTTTCAACGAACATGACCGATCCGAGACACGCTTACATCACTAGTTAGACTAGCTTGAAATTATTACCCGTCCTGGTCAAGTCCAAAGAAAGTTTTTCGATACGGTACATTCTACTTAGACAAGTCCTATTCGAGACACGCTTACATCACTAGTTAGACTAGCTTGAAATTATTACCCGTCCAGGACAAGTCTTTTCGATTACTGACATTTTAAGCTTCGTCAATTCATTGGTACATACTGAGTCGAGCTCTTCTGAGATTCAGTCACATACTTAAAACATTTTAGATCACATTTTAATCATGTCTTCTCCCCCTCAAAAATAGCATATCGTGATATTTTTGATATCAACTAATTAAGAAAAAGCTTTTGGATAGAAAGACAGATTTGTTTTTGCATGAATTCGGAACATTTTTGTTTTTGGACTCCCCTTAATGATAGCACATTTTAAAATCAATTAAGGGTTTGAGGGAGTTATCTTGAGCACTCATTTGAAAGATTTTAAAAAATCTTTTGAACAATCTTGAAAAAGTGCTCAAGAATTCTGTTTGAAAACGAGTTTTTGTTTGAAGTCTTTTTCGTTTGTTTAGACTCGAACTTTTTGAAAAAGATTTCGTCCTTGAAAATACGAGTCCTTGATTTGAAATAATCAGAAGTCATCGTTTAAGTCCGGGTTTCGTACTGAAGTATACGAAAGCCATTGTGAACAAACTTTTTAGAAACAACATGTTTTAGAAAAAAACATTAAAAAACTCTCGCTCAAGCATCTGTACATATCCGTATCATTGTTGAATGACATTTCTAGATACGTACAGAATATCGATTATACAAGAGACATGTCGTGAGAAGAATATTTTTGGATTTTTTTTTTTTTTTTGATTTTATATTGTTTTTGTATTTTTTGAAAATTTTATATTTTTGTGTTTTGTTTTTGTTGGTTTTTCAAATTTTGTATTTTGTTTTCTTTTTCTTTTTCATTTTTTTTTTCAAAAATATTTACAGCGAAGCGATTTTGAAAACATTTTTCAAGAAGATTCAAGAAGACGTTCTAGCTCCTCAGGAGTTAGGCTTCGCATGCCAATTCGTCGAACTAAATAGTCAAACCGTTCTTTTGGAAGGGCTTTAGTGAATAGATCGGCGAGTTGGTAATCAGTCTTAACGAAAATAATTCAACAGTACCCTCTTCCACGTGTTCTTTGATGAAATGGTAGCGGACTTTGATATGCTTCGTCTTAGAATGATGTACGGGATTGCACGAGATGGCTATGGCACTTTTTGAGTCACAATACATAGGTATTCTTTCAAAAGTAAAGCCATAATCTTTGAGCTGTGTCCACATCCAGAGAACTTGGGCACAACACGCAGATAGAGACACATACTCGGCTTCGGCGGTTGATAGCGCAGTACAATCCTGTTTCTTTGATGACCAGCTTACAAGCTTTTCACCCAAAAATTGTGCTCCACCTGATGTACTCTTTGCTGTAACATGATCACCGGCATGGTCTGCATCTGAAAATGCTGTTAGATTAAATTCCGAATCCTTCGGATACCAAAGTCCCATGTTGATGGTGCTTCGTAGGTACCGAAAGATCCGTTTAACCTCTTTGAGGTGAAGTTCGGTAGGCTTTGCCTAAAACCGTGCTAACAAACAAATAGCAAATTGAATATCGGGTCGACTAGCAGTTAGGTACATGAGAGAACCGATCATGCTCCGATATTTCTTCGGATCGATGGGTTTCCCAAACAAATCAGCACCTATTTTTGGTGAAGAGACCATTGGTGTACCAACGGAATCACAGTTTTCCATTCCATGTTTTTTCAAAATCTCTATTATATATTTAGCTTGATTGATAAAAATACCACGAGGGGATTGATGTATTTGTAAACCAAGAAAGAATTTTAGTTCCCCCATCATGGACATTTCAAATTTGCTTTTCATGAGATTTTCAAAATGTTTTGAATTATTCGGATTAGTGGACCCAAAAATAATGTCGTCCACGTAAATCTGAACAATCAAAATGTCATCTTTGAATTTTTTGATAAACAAGGTGTCATCAACTGTTCCTTTGGTGAAATTGTTATTGAGCAAGAAAGATGAGAGTTCGTCATACCACGCTCTTGGAGCTTGTTATAAACTATAAATGGCCTTTTTAAGCTTGTAGACGTAGTCTGGATGATCTTTATCAACGAATCCTTCTGGCTGACTCACATACACTTCTTCTTTCAGAGTTCCATTCAAGAAAGCTGTCTTAATGTCCATCTGATAGACTGTGATGTTTTTGTGAGCTGCATAGGCTAAGAAAATCCGGACTGCTTCAAGTCTAGCTACAAGCGCGAATGACTCTTCGAAATCTATCCCTTCTTCTTGCGGATAACCTTTAGCCATGAGACGAGCTTTGTTGCGAATTACAGTCATTTCCTCATCCAATTTGTTTCTCCACAACCACTTGAGATCAAGAACTCGTTTATCAAGTGGTCGTTCAACAAGTTCCCAACTATCATGTAACAGGTATTGAAGAAATTCATCCTGCATCGCTTCAATCCATGGGTTTTCTGCCATTGCTTCCCGAATGTTTTTTGGTACTTTGGTGCTTATTGAGCAAATGTAAATGCACAATTCGAGATCGGTGGCAAGTTGTCTCCTTGTCTGAACTAGCTTTGAAGGTTCACCAATAACATGTTCTAACGGATGGTCTTTTGTCCATTGAAACGTAGAAGGGTACCTTGGGTATAACGTATGTGTGTTAGACGGTTCTTGTAACTTTGAAGAAGATTCAGCAGAGTCTGTTGCAAACGGGTTTTCAAATACTTCTTCTTCTTCTAACGCAACATCGTTTGAATTATTTGTAGGTTCTTCTTGAAAATTTTCGTTTAGGTTTTGCTCATCAACTCTTGGTAGAACAGATTCAATAACTGGAGTTGCTTGAGTAGATGTTGATGATGTTGAGGTCGTTGGTGCTTTAGCTTCAACTGTTGTAGATGCATCTTGTGATGATGGTAGATGATTTTGAGCGGGTGCAGCGGAATGTAGTTGAGATGCATTTGTCAAAGTTCCACCATAATATTAATCAAACATTAACTCGAAGAAATTTTCCAGTTCTTGTTCTGAAGGTTTTCCAGTGTTTGTTGACTGAGCTCCTTGAGGTACGAGTCCTGAACTGATATGTCCAAAAGTCTGCGGGTTTGGTGCGGGTCCTAATCTGGATTGATTAGAAGCCATCGGATTAAGCGCGGGTTCTAGAGCGAGTCTCTCAGAAGCCATTTGTGAAATCTCGTCAAATTTCACATTCATCGTCTCCATTATCCTTTTTGTTCTTTTATTATACACCCTGAATGCCCTCGAGTTTTCTGAATATCCAATGAAGATTCCAATATCACCCTTAGCTTTCAACTTTCCTAGATCTTCTCTGTCGTTCGTCGGATAGCACAAAGCGCCAAACACGTGAAGGTAAGAGATGTCAGGTTTACGGTTGTTCACTAGCTCATATGGGGTTTTATTGAATCTTGGATGTATTAGGGATATGTTCTGAGTAAAACAAGCAGTGGCAACAGCATCAGCCCATAAGAATAGTGGTGCACTAGAAAAAATTAGCATTGTGCGAGCAGCTTCGACAAGAGTTCGGTTTCTTCTTTCAACTACCCCATTCTGCTATGGAGTTCTAACAGCTGATGTTTGGTGAGTGATTCCCACTTCTTCAAAGTAGGTTCTTAACTCCTGATTAGTAAATTCTGTGCCATTATCTGATCTTACAATCCTTACTGGAGCTTGAAGTAGAACTTGGATACGCTTCAGAAAGGTGATGATGGTACCCGGTGCTTCGTCTTTTGACCTCAGAAACTTTACCCATGTATATCTTGAATAATCATCGACAATAACAAGAATATACTTCTTTCCATTAATGCTTTCCACTCTCATTGGGCCACATAAGTCCATGTGCAACATATGTAACCTTGCTTCCGAACTAGGTACGGTTTTGGGTTTATATGATGCTCTTTTGCTTTTTCCTTGTTCGCATGATGGACATAGGTGTTCCTTGGTGTATTTGAACTTAGGAAGTCCGGTGACGATGTTGTCTTTGGCTAACTTGTTGATGGTGTCGAAATTGAGATGGGATAAACGTCTATGCCACAGCCAGGACTTAGTTTCGGTTGCCCTTGTCATAAGACAAATTGGTGATGTAGAAGCCATTTGGTTGATATCGATAGCATACAAATTTGTACCACGATTACCAGTTAAGAGATCATCACCAACCAAATTTCTAATAAAAACCGTGTTTCTCCTGAATGCAACTTCTAAATCTGCATCTCAAAATTGCCCAACTGAAAACAAGTTGTGTCCCAACCCTTCGACATAGTAAACTTGAGTGATCAAAAAATTCCCAAACCGAAGATCTCCATAACCCTGAATAGCTGCTACATGATCATTACCAAAGCGTACAGTTCCCATGAATTTCCAGATGAAATTGATCAGCAGCTTTAAATTCCCGGTCATGTGCTTGGAGCAACCCGAGTCGACGATCCAAAGACATATTTCGATAACCTGCCAAGAACAGAAGAGTTTGTATTTGGAAACCGTTTGAAATTTGGTTCCATGTTGTTAGGAGTAAATTCCGAATCACACACATTAAAGGTTGCTACATGTTTATTTTGAACAACTTCCAATTTTCCATTCTGAAGAATGAACTCTCTACCCGTTGGTATCCACATACAAAACTTAAGGTAGTTCCTAGGCATTTGACTACTAGTGGTAGACCTAAAGCGCACAACTAATCTTTCTATAGATCTAGATCTAGCACTAGTTCCCTTTGGAACATACTTATGCGCAGGCGTAACATTCACATTCTTATAAACACATTCATCATGAACATCATTAATTAAACCTTTCTTGCATATTAAACAAACAGAGTCATTACATGCATTAGAACCAGTACTTTTGACATTACATTCAGATGAATCATGTTTCTTATTACAAAGCGATAAATTCCTAGGGTGTTCTTCTACTTCTTTGACTTTATTCTTGCTACAACTCATAGAGGCAGACGAGACTCTATTGTTCCTTGTATTGCTCCTAGGCTTTAGTCTGCTGCTCCTAGAGGTGCTTTCTAATCTTGTAGAAGGTAAGGCGCACGCGTTAGGATTTATATTTTTTTTCCTTTTTAGCATCACTAGACTCTTTAGAATTATCCTTTTTGCACGTATTTGTCTTAGATGTGGAGGCAGACGCATTAGTGGGACTAATCCTAAAAAGGCCAGGTGCTATCACTTTAGGTGTATCGACAACCGCTTTTCCTTTATCAACAATCTTATCATTTTCACTTTTCTAGGGCAAGGGTGTTGGAGTGACTGGTTTTGTCAAATTCTTTTTCTCATCGACTTTTGGAGCAAACCTTGAAATTGACATCTTTGGTTTTTGAACCGTGTTTGAAACATTTGGTTTCTCCGAAGTTGACGGTTTTGCAAACTTAGTTTCCTCACCCTTTCCTTTTGGACTTTCAAGCTAAGTCCTCAAAAGATCATTTTGCTCTTTCATGTTCTTGAAGGCACGCTCATACGACAATTTGTCATACTTGCATTCTTCGCTTTTTCGATCAAGTTGTTTGAAATATGACACATTTTCTTTTTCAAGTTTAATAAGAGCATTTTCATATTTTGAAACAATTGCGGAGGTCTCAGCTCTCAGTCTTTCATCGTCTTGAACAGAATATGTTTGTAAAACGATGGACATAATGTCAGTGGTCATAACAGCTTCGAAGAGAGAATCATTTAACCTTTCCAAAACATTCATGTTTTCACGAGTTTCATTAGCTTCGTTTACCAGGGATTTGTGGTCCTTGACAAAGTCGGCCGTTTCTTTTAAGAAAGCGTTTTCAAAATGGATTACCCTCGCACTGATGTTATTCAGTGGGACAGTAATTTTGTTTTCAAAAACCTTTTTCTATTCGATGTGAAAACTAGAATGCCAGTTGTTAATATTGATGGTAGTTTTAGATGCAACAATATTTTGAAGTTCTTGAATTCTCTTTTTAACATCATCCAGAATGTCTCTAGCCTCACTTGTATTAAAAGTGTTGTTAGAAGACATTTGTTCTATTTTTGAAAGAGATTTGGAAACAACCGTGTTTTTAGAAAAGAATTTCGCGAATGGTCGTTTTATAGAAAACACAGATGGTTCTGTTTGTGGAACAAAAGTGATTCCCGAAAGTTTGTTCAATTTGTTGTAATCAATGGGTTTCAAATCAGGATTCTTTTGTTTCATTTTATTAATGCTCTCTTCGACCAATTCAATTGTTTCAACAGAATCACGAACAATAGGAGGATCATGCTTAGTAAACAAAACATTTCCATTAAACAAACAGTTATGTTCTTGCTGAGCTTTCTTGAGATTACAGGGAGGTTTGTTCCCTAGAGCCATTTTTTGTTTTGTGTGGTAAATCAGATTAGTTTGATTAGCAATCATGTGCATTGTTTGACTTGACTGACCATTTTTAACCACTAATTCTTCTAAATGAGCAATCATGTGTTCTGACTCTACGATTGCTTCCAAAAGTTTGTCTTCTTTCTTTGCAAAGTCCTTTTTCAACTCATCCCTTTCTTTTTCAAGATTGGTATAAGCTGTTTTTTGTATAGAAAGTTGGTTTTGTAACTCAGAAATTTCCGCGTTTAATGCTTTTATCTTCTTGAAAGAATTAACATCAAGTGTATCAAACTTGTGTTGCAAAAGTTTTTCCCTTGAAACGGAATTTTGATAACCAGTTTCTAATTCAGACAATCTTTTTTTATGAAATTCAAAAGCTTTAACGTTTTCCTTGTAACTCTCAAGCTCAGTGGTCAATTTTACATTTGCGGCCTTAACATCGCGATTGACCTTTTGCACATTCTCAATTTCAATACGACAATTATTCAATAATGATTCAAACAAAGCACGTGTTTACTCATCATTCTCAGCATGCTGTGAAACGAAGCCTCCATTATGATTCACGTCTGGAGTTGCTAAAGAAGTATTGCTACTACTTGGCGTGTCCAGGTATGTATCATAATTGGGTGCTAGCTTCTCAGAATGCTGTTCCTCATGAGGAGACATATCAAATATATCATTATTGTGACATGTGTTGAAATTTGATACCTCAGAGACTGCATTGATGTCATAAACCGGAGGTGTGTCAGAATCAGTGTCATACTTTGCCTCCTGAAGATTTGCCATAAAAATGCAGTTCGCATCGATATCCTCTCTGTCTTCCATGTCATCCATAAGAGCCATAAAATCATTTTCCTCTGCGTTCAACTGAAACCCTGCCTCATTCTTTTGTGCCAACAGCAGTGCTTTCTGCAAGTATGCTGTGTCCTTTTTGTTCGGCTTACTAGGACAGTTCCTTGCCATATGACCTACACCCTGACAGTTGAAACACTTTACCGGATTACCCTGATTCACATTTCCCTGAATCCCAACAACTGGAGCTGCAACATTTCTATTCTGATTACCCATTGCCTGATTACCAACATTCTGACCCCTCTGATTTCCAACAAACTGACCCAGCTGATTCCCTGCATACTGACCATGTTGATTCCCTGCATACTGACCTGCATTCTGCATATTCTGATTGCCCATGTCAAATCCAGTAGCATATCCTTGCTGATTCCCATAAACTCCAACCATTTGGCCTCCATTACCCATATTGAAACTCGGCTGAGCAATCTGCTTGTTGCGAGTGTTCGATGAAATCCTTTGGTTGTTGTTAGTTGGTGTAGAATAGCGTCCTTGGAATGCCTTTGACAGAAAAGCAAACGCTTGGGTCAATGCTGCAGAAGCTTCATCATTTTAAGTGAATTCTGGTTCTTCGAATTGTGGGTATTGCTGTTGTGGAATAATATGTTGTTGTTGCTTTGGGTAGAACTTTTGTTGGTAGACCGGTGTTGGTTGTTGAATGTATGATGGTTGCAAGTAGTTGTGACTGGAAGAGGATGATGATTGTTGTGTGTTCACTGGTAGCGGTGTTGGTGTAGTAGCAATTAATGCGAGAGGATCATGATTCTTTGCCAATCTTTCTTTCCTTACTTCATTAGCCTCAGCTAGGTTTTGCTTCAAAAAGTCATAGAGTTGATCATAATTCACCTTGTGTAAATCCTTTGTTTGATTGACAATTGTAACATAACGACCCCATTCTTCTGGAAGGTTATTGATGAATTTGATGTTTGTTGCAATTGTTCGAGGTGTCAACTTGTTTCTGATTAACACATTCATCAAAGTGCAAAACCTTGTATAGTATGATTCAATCTGTTCACCTTTGGTGGATGTAAAGTTCTAACATTCAGTAAGAAGTTTGTTCTCAACGTCTTGTTGTCCAATCTCTGTTCCATGGCATATCCTTCTAACACGTTCCCACATAGCATAAGCAGTTTCACAACTGTCGACCGCAGCAAAGATCTCCCGTGGTAATCCAAGTTGGATTAAATGCATTGCCATATCATCAGCGGCGATCTGCTTCCTGTCTGCATCTGTGTAATCTGCTTCTGTTTGTTCACGTACGAATGGTTGAGTAGGAGGTGTTGAATTTGGATTACCTTCGATTTGAACTTTTCTTGGCTGAAATGGACCTTTTTCAATGGAGTTTATCATTAATTTACCATCAGTCTTTGTTTTGATGTAACGAAGGATGCGGCTTGTCCATGGGAGATATCCACCTTTTTCAAGCATTGGAGGTCAGTTTTCCGCACCGGCTGCATGAATATCTTGCTGAGTAACCATTGATGAAGTGTAGATTGATAAAGTTGATACTTGGATCATTCAAACGAAATAAGAGTTGTGTTTAGTGTCAGTTGATGCAAGTTTTTATGGTGAAAAATTTGATCTGAAACCTTAAAACCTCAATAATTTCCGTTCGGAGTGGATTTGGTCCTCGAAGCTTGGCTTGAATGATCTTTAGATATTTCAACGTGTCCTTCTTCTCGGTCTTACAGTCGTTTTGACAGTTGATTCGTCGAAAACGGAGTTACGGTTCAAAAGTTATGGCCGTTTGAAGTTTGGTTGTCAAAAAGTCAAATTCTTACGCGTAAACCTTGAATAATCTTACGCGTAAGATGTTATGCGTAACCTGTAAGTTATGCGTAAGATCTAAGTTATGCGTAAACACTATTGTTTATGCGTAGACTTTGATTTTACGCGTAAACTTAGAGTTTATGCGTAAGAATGTTACGCGTAAGGTTTTTCAACCAAATTGATCTCTCAAACTTATCCAAGCTTGAAAGATATCCCGTGTCGAAGTATTCCACAAACTTATCCAAGTCAGGGAAGTACTGAGTCACCGTAGCACGAAGAGAAGACCTGTGATAAAGCTTATGCGTAGAACTCTGAAACTTAAGCGTAGAATTTAGCCTTATGCGTAGGAACAGACTTAAGCGTAGGATTTTAAGCGTAGGATCACAATCTTATGCGTAGGAATCAATGTTAAGCGTAGGATCTCATTCCAACGCGTAGGAAGAGGGTTTTGACTTCAACTTATGCGTAGAAAGAGGGTTTTGACTTCAACTTACGCGTAGAAAGTACTGTAGACAGCTGTTTCTTGTACTATTCACCCAAGTTACGCGTAAGATGACCAGAAAACTTCAAAAATTCGATTTTTTCAACCAAAAACACTTTTTTCACTTGTTTCTAATGATCAAATCTTTGCCAAAACACTTAGAATCACTAAAACATCAATAAAAACAACAACTTTAACACCAAAACTTGTAAAAATCAAAACTTTTTTGAAGAAAAAGTACACAAATGAATGAAAAGTGTAACTTTTTAACAAAAAACTTTATAAAAACACTCCTAAATCATTGTTTGGCTCTGATACCACTTGTATGACCTTAGATATATCAACTTTAATACCAATATAGCACTTAGATGAAGTAAAGATGGTGACTTGATGAGAAGTATGTGGCGTTAACTTGTATAAAGAGAGAGTAATAGATGAAGAGAACTTTTATTAAGAAACACACACAATACACACACAAGCACACACCTCAAATGAGCCTTTGAGGTGTTTATATAGTTCATGAGATAGGATGCCCTAAAGGCTTTCCTATGGGCTTGGGCTTGGACTTTGGATTACATGATTTATAAAGGCTTATATAACATAACACTTAACATATTAGCTTACCAAGTCCAAAGCCCATTGACTATTCTAATAACACAAACTACGACATATTACAACATTACAATAAATAAGAATGACCATCACTTTTTAATATAATTTTAATGCTAACAAACTCGCTAGTGTAACAACTCGCTGGTATACAAATCGCTAGTCTGACAATACGCTAACTGCTCAACTCGCTAATACCAACTCGCTGTCTGACAATACGCTAACTTGTCAACTTGCTAATACCAACTCGCTAGTACCAAAACCTGATAACTCGCTAGAATAAGACAAAACTGTCACTATCGTAGCGATTTGTCCGTATGTCCCAAAATGGCAAAACGCCAACATGCTGATGTCAAATCGCTAGTATGAACCTGCCAACTCTCTACGTGAAAACATCAACTCGCTGGAATGAATAACTACCTAAATCACACTTTTTGCCAAACAAATGATAAATTCAACTGCTCCAAATGCAAACCTAGGAACTAATGACTCATCTAATCAAGAAAGTACAAGAAACAAGCCAATACAAATAAGAACTTCAAATCAACCTCAAACCACAAACCAAGCTATAACTACGAGCATACCACGAATCCTAGGATAGAACCATGGCTCTTGATACCAATTGTAGTATACTCTAATATTAGAACATGGATGGTTTAGTGTTTAGGATGATTTTAGGTTAGGTTTTCTAGTGAGAAGGTAGAGAGAGAAAGAGATGAAGTTGGGAGCCTTTAAGAGAAAATAGAGAAATGTTTGATTGCAAGTGAAGGTCCAACCCTTTCCCTTGGGTGGGAAAGGGTATTTATAGTTACAATAGAAATGCCCCCTGAAACGGGCTGTGGAGCGAGCTGACAGTGGGTAAAGACCCGACCCGACTCCACAAATACTAACTAATACTAAACTACGTTCTAACTAATAAGATAAATACTACGAGCTACAATATGCTAAATTACACTTGGGGTGACCGAGTCTTCCTATGAATAATCGTATTCCTAACAGAGCACAAGACAACAACCCTAACCCCTTGTAGGTTGTGTTTCGGCCGAGCATAGCCCAAGGAGGGTCCATCCGGATCCTTCTTGTCCACTATTTGCATTCGAGCCCTTCTTCTTTTGTCTGACGACCGTTAGGTACCGTTAAGTGTTTATTTGTGAAAATAATAATTATTCATTACTAAATATAATAATTTTTATTAAATTGAAACTCATACGTAATGTGTGCAATCCTGAAGTCTCATGTTCGAATCCGGACATACTACATTAATTTTTATCCGTAAACTAACAGCTCCCACTCGGATATACATTAATGTAATAATGACATTGGTTAGTCTAGTGCAACACCCCAATGTCCCCAGAACGATCATGAGTGTGGTTTCCTGGAAAAAACCTTTTGATGAATCATACTTATCCTTTTGTTTCTAATACCATGTTAATATGGATATGGATCAAAGTCATTCCATAATTAACTATTCTGTTTCTCGTCATTTATGATCAAACAAGATTTCCAATTCATCTGAACATATTCCAGATAGACCTTGGGCATGGCCATGCAAACATCTTGTCAACCCTACGAGGGGCCCAACAGTATTATACTTCAAAAAAATTTGAAGGAAACAAATTCTGTATTGACTACAAGCATAACCCATGAACTTTGCATCACCTTTGAAAATAGCCCTTATAGCTGCCAGTTACGGATAACGTTAGACTATCTTACAGAAAATGAGCTACATCCATAGTAGTTATCTGGTATCTCAAGTCTGAGGATAAATATTCATGATTTACTTTAATGACAGCATCCATAAGTATAATCATGTAATTGGGATCTGTCCTATATTCAATTTATTCATTCTATTGAATATCATGTGAATTTGGCATGTCCTATGCATCAATATAGTCAAATTATATTATACCAAAACTCAGATTTGTCGTAATTCAATGATATTTCCATATCATTGATTGACAACGGACTATTTAGAATAACATAACATAAGTTATTCATGGATTAAGCATGCAAATATGGGATACAATCTATTATTAATGAAAACAAACGTACTCAGTATTGACAACCATACTTGTTGACAAGGCATTATTCAACTAACTTTGATCTATCGGAATTTTGAGAATACTAATTTCAAGAATTCAATTAGCGATGTTCTTGTATATGTGCATTCAAATAATTTGATATAACCACATAATACATCATAAAGTGTGTCACATCCTCAACATTCAATTTATGATAATTAAACATTCAAACATTTTAAAGTTTAAAGTATTCTTATTCTTTAATTTATAATGCAAATATGCTTTTAGTTATCTTGATTCAAACATTTCAAACATTAATGTGTAATGTTTTAAACAAGGCTTTTAACAAGGATGAAATCCTTCCATGACTAGTATTGAGTATCATCTCAATTTTATTAGCATCATTGTATGTAAACAACAATATGCTCTTTTCCGTAAACTTTAATGTGTAATGTTTTATGTCTTCCAAACTTCCAAGTTTGTTGGCTATGACAATTGACAAATTGTTTATCTATAGAATCCAGAAGCTGTTCCAGGCTGAGGATGTGATTCTATATGGAAATATATTCCTTTAGAATACTCATTACACAACTTATCTAATATCTTTCAATTAGATATCAATGTTGTCAAATCATCTTTTTATTAAAACATGATATAACAAGAACATGATGTACATGAAAAATCCTTGTGTCTAACTTAAATTTTATCCATGTAGTACATATCCATTTAAACTTTCTAAATGATATATCATGTTCTATTAGATTCAGTTACCGCACATGTTTACATCAATAATCATATATTCAAGGTTGTATGTTTTACTTATTAAATCTTTCAAGTAAAGTTTTATTCAAAGTTATGACTTAACATTTATCTTATATAGAATGTTACTTCCTATATGTTATACAACATATATGATTTAAATAAGTAAACATAATACTCCCACTAGCTTTCAGAATTACTTAGGAGTTATCTTATTTCATATTTTAAGTCAAAACATGGATTTAATATTTAAACATAAGACTTATCTCCTTGATGCATGCATTTATCCATACTTGGATTATTGCATTTTATATTCTTTCAAAGATTACATGAATTTATAAAACTCCTAAGTAATTATACAAGAAAGAGTTTTATAATCCATTGTCAAATTTCATATTCATGAAAATGAGTATGACAATTACCATCTTTGTATCTTTGATGTGCTTAGGAAAGAGTTTTCAATCACAGTTAATTACTTAAGTATGATTAATAATCTTCTCATAAGACATGCATTAAAATATGTATACAATTTCGTCCATATGATTTATTACACAAAGATTTAAACCTCTAGGGTTTTTCTTCTCTTGAAGAAACTCATCTTCATTAAGATAAAACAAGTTTTCAAAGTTAACTTATCTTTATGGACAGCATATTAACATTCATAGTATGAGCAATTTACCATAATTCAATATTTAGTAAATGCATTATTATGATTAAGAGGCTTACTTTGATCCTGTAATTCATATTTTTTAGTATATCAATTAAATATCTGAGACATCCCAACGGATCTATGAATGAGAATTTCATCATGTTGAGGTTTAACCTTTACATTTCATGCCTCATCATGATTTTCCCTAGTGTGGTTTTAGAAGATTATGTATTTTGTAATCTGATCTTTCAAGATCTGAACAAAACTCCCACTTGCCTTTTGTAATTTATCTATAAATACTTTAGCAAGTTGAGCAACACTTAATCGTTCTCTTTTGGGATATTACAAAAACATTTTACAGTTCATGACTCTTGTTTGTTAAAACTACTTATTAACAAAATTAGGACTTAATTTTAAGACTTTAATGTGATTCATCACATTCCATAATTTATGGTGTCTTATTTAATCTTCTAGGTTAGAGTCTTATTGAGTATATTCAATCCATACTCAATTTTCTAACCTTGATAACTTTTGGAAGAAAAGAAGTCATATTTATCTTTTAATCTAACAATATAACAAGAGTTAGATTTTTCCTAACTGAACACACCACCAACTTGTGATGTTTCATTAGAACTAATATTGTGAGACAAACTAACAATATATAAGATAAACTTATACTCCTTTTGGCTTACCTATTGATGTATGGGATTGCGCCCTCACAAAAGGTTTTACCTCTCAAGGGATCTCGAGAAGCTTGCAATCCCCGCCAGGCAGTGTACCTGATCTTTGTAGTATAGTATAGTGACAAGTACCGGGGGATTGATCGTTCAACTCAGGAATAGTGTCGCTAGGATTAGAATGCCTACTAAACTAGGTCTAAAGGTGAAGGATGATTCTTTTTGTATTTTTATATTTTTATAAAAGCAATTAAAATCTCGGGTTTTGAAAGAGTGGGGGGAATTAGTTGCTAGCCAACTAACCCAATTTACCTAAAGATGCAATCAAAATAAAATAACAGAAATGAAAATAAACTAATTATACTAATGTGGTGGTGACAATAATGAGGAAAATTGTGTTTACTTAGATTTCATTACTCCCGAGATATCTTTTACAGGTTGATAGCTTGTTACAATTTCATGGATGACGGGTCATATTCCTTAATACTAGTCGTAGGGCCGTGTACAATATTCCCTAACTCTATAGGATCCTACTTCACTCCTATTTCGAGCCGTTAGAATTCTCCTACGCATTAAATACAACCAAAATTCATAGTACACCTCCGATCATGTTTCTTAATACGTTCAAGAAAGTTACCAATGGAGGTCTGTCAGTTTTCTTAAGCCTAACATCGAATACAATCATCCGTAACAATTATAAACAAACAATCAACCAATAATTAACAACTAGGTTTCACTACATCTAAGCAAACACAAAAGAAATCTAGCCTAGCATGTTAAATAGAAGACAAGTGTAAGATATAATCAAATGACACATAGAAATATTGATTGATTTGAAATAGTACTTATCTCTAATTGAACATGAAAGATTCAAAGGGTTGAAACCCTTGAAAAAGCTGGAAAATTCGACCTAGTGTTTTTTCCCTCAAAGTTGCACACTAATGATTGAAATTTGGAAAACTATATATAGATTTTAAAGGGTGACGGTGTCATGTGTTAAGTTGTGACGCCGTCAACTCGCCGCCATAATGAAATCGTATTGCCTAGATCTGCTTGTGACGCCGTCATGTAGGATTTTCTTCTGGGCCGTCACTAATACTTGGACCATGATGGCCTTGGGTGACGCCGTCATCTCCTATGCACAAAAACACTCTGGATCGTCACGTTTATTTTCCACATCCACCTCTTTTGTAACTCTTGACGCCCTCATGTGGAGAGTTGTGATGCCGTCAGGTACTGTTCCCAGCAAGGAAAATTGAGAATTTGCCGTTTTATTCACTTTTATGCTCCCAAAACGTCTGAAATGCTTCATTTTCCATATTTCTCTCCAAAAGTACCTAAGATGACAAAAGGAATGATTTAGGGCAATATTTGATCAAATAAAAGTGGTTCACTTTTTGCCTCATCAAATACCCTTACACTTGATATTTGCGTGTCCTCAAGCAAATGCGCTTTTATTCTAATCAAAATACAAGTTAGGGGTCATTTAACACTAATATAAAAGTGATTACAACAAATAATCGTTCCACTAAAAACCAAAGACAAGCACGGAGGTCATACACTAGCACCTCACAAATAGTGTTTAGATACTCACATCTCACGGGTGTAATAAAGTATATATCACAATAAGGATATGGAAAACATCTCTCACTACGTGTCATAGCAAAATAGATTACCATAGGCTTGGGAAAGGATAAAACCTCCACCACTTGGCGTAAGCACCTAGGATAAACTATCAAAGAGGTCTTTTAAAGGGTTATAACGTTAGGTGTAGGGATATGGAATACACGGTTTTGTTGGATAAAGGCAATATTTACTGGTGGCGAGTTAATCATCTTAGTTAATTACATGTACGATATGGCGTTGTTAAGCCAAGACTAGACTCGACTTAAGCTAATGAATCAAAAAATAACAAAAACATAAAACAAACATAGAATGAAACGGGATGGTTGTCCGTATGTTTTTTTCTCTTTTCTTTTTCTATATTTTTTTTTCTTTTTCTTGATTTTTTCGATTTTTTTTTTTTTTTTTTTTTTTTTTGCATACACTTTTGCCCTACCATCCAAAATAATACGTCATAGGGAATGTACATTTTCCTTACACTTGAATCTTTACAAACTTTTCAATAAACTATTCTAATGACTCGAATCAAGATAATCAAAACACTTGGAGTACTTTTAAGATTAACGCACATATGGGGTAATAATTTGATGTTTTTCCCCATTAATCCATAACATAAGTACTTTACCCATGAGTCCCAATCGTCCCAAAACAATATGTACAAGATATGAATCGACTTAGCAAACATGTAATCAATTAGATAATTAACTAAGGGTTTACACATATAACAATAATGCACTAAAGATGAGTGCATACACGGAAGGCTAAGGCGATTTGGTTGCACATTTGGGTGGTTTGTAACAAATTCTTCCTTTAGGTAAAATGCTTAAAGTTAGAAACGAAAAGATAGGCTCGGAGGGGTGTACTAGGGGTTTCGTGTACTAAAGATGAGTACAACGCTAAGGTGTGGGAAAATCAATTGACTTTACTAGTCAAGTAATATGACTTAAATGGTCAAGTAATTATGATACGGGTTTAACAAAAGGGTGATCCTAATGCCTCTTATCATGTAGTAAATCCTACTACACAAATGTAGTCTCACTAGCGGACTCGGGATGCATCACTAACACTAGTTCTAGAATCTAAGTACTACCGGTACACTCATAAGCTCTAAGGCTTCTCCTAACAGGTCTAGAGGCGAACCTCACTTAGTAGAAGGCCGGTACGAGTCTTTGACGCCTCAACTAACAGATGCTAACTAATGCACTTCTTGGATCGCTGGCGCGTTATTTGCATAACGGACGGTCACCAAGTCATACACTAGAGCTGGTGCGTTAGCCAATTAATCTAATAATCGGATGGTCACTACTTTATTGATAAAATTTTTAAGTGGTACGGTTTTTTGTGCTAGTCATATAACTCCTATCCATGAGACGCTTGTTAAGGCTAAAGTTTCACTCCTGAATGTTGTAAAAAAATTTAAATTTGGAGCTAAAATTACACTAACAAGTATTTCTCTTAGTTTTATTACACACCTACCATCAAACAAACAAACTCAAGTGCATTGGTATCCTATAAGGTATCATCATTTACCCTCCCCTTACACTTAGGATGAACATTGTCCCCAATGTTCAATTAAAGGATGTAAAAGTAAAATAGGTAAAAGAATGAAAAAAAATACTCCCCTGATTCGTTAGGTGTGGATAGTGTATCAATAAGGTTAGATCTTCCTCCAAGAAAATGAACATTCAAAGCTTCCCTTCCAGAAATATAAATCATCTTCTTGTCATATATAACCTGTTAAACCTGAGAAAACAAATAAGGCAACCTCGCATAAAATCGGCGACATTCTATATATACTAACAAATCCTAGAAAGCAATTTAAGATATAATGCTTGTGGAATGAATGTTTGCAGATTTCCTGGAGTTTATAAAACTAAAGAATTAACAAAAACTTTAAGACTCCGTTAGAAAAACAAAACTCGCAAAATTTCCAGAATTTTACACATGACGCCGTCAAGAGTTAACTCCTGACGCCGTCAGAAGTGACCTGCAGAAATGTTTACGTTAAGTTTCCGGAAAATTTCTAGAAAAACTTATGTCCTACTTCCTGGTAAATCCTGCAAAACATCATTATGACTCGATACAAGCATTTGACTCTAAGAAATACTAATATACATGTTCATTTAATATTTGTGGAGAATCATGATCAATTTTCGTTCTTAGAAACAAATTTGGGGTTTCCCCTTACACTTAGCTTTTGCAAAATACCATTATATGAAGTTAAGACGAAGTTAAACAACAAAATAAAGCATTTTCACAATTTAGTTTGAAACATGATCTACCAACAATAAAAATAAAGCATGCATACGGAAGCAAATAACAATCAAACAAATAAAAATCACACAAATAAAAAACACACAAAACATGGGTTGCCTCCCAAGAAGCGCTTTTCTTTATTTACGAGTCTTGTAGCTAGACTCAAGGTCATGGGCAATTACGTGACCTCATCATTGGTCTCATTCTCTAGGTCATCTCCAATCTTAGTTTTGTATTCCGGATCTAGTTGCAAACATTCCTTGTAGAAACCAAGTATTCTATTCATGACATAATCTACTCCTCTACGTCTGTCCTCATAATTCCTATAATAAACCGCTTCCTTGTGTTCCTTTTCTATGTTTGATAGAAGGCGGTATTGTTCAATCCTATAGGGCATTTGGTAAGCAATCTCATCATTCTCATCCTTGAATCTAACTATACCTAGGGACGGGTCATAACTCATCTTAGAGGCCTCAACAAATGGTTTTCCGAACACCACTTTACTTAGGCAACCATCTATTACCGGACGAATATCTTCTACAATCACAAAGTCGGTAACATAAGTGAAGTTTCCTACAAAGACATGTAATCCTTTCACTCTTCCTACAAAGTTACTCATCCAATTCGTGTTAGGCATCATCCTACATTCAAACTGCTTCTTCATTACCCAATTATAATAGGTTCTAGTCGTAATGTTTATAGGGGACCTAAGATCAATATACGATTTCCAAACATGCATATGCCCAATATTGCAAGGTATGTTGATGTTAGAGGGATCACCTACTTTAATAAGGGGTGAACCAAGGACGTATGGTGTCTCGGGGTCATCGAATAAATCCTTGTGATATTCCCGTTCTTCCTTGGTAGGTGACTTATCAAAGTACTCTTCTACGTTTTCAACCTCCTATAACTTTTCATCCTTAATATCCTTAACTTCCTTACCCTCATCCTTAGTCCCGGTTTCTATCCCAACTTCATCCTTGTCACTTTCTTCTATATTCTTATCTATTGGCTTAAGGGTGACAACGTTGACAAAGTGGACGTGTTTGGATGATGAGGGGTCCTTAATTTGGATTCCGCTATTAGTGTCCCTAGTATCCTTCCTAGGTGTTGTTAGCACCTGGTTGTTGAGGGCTTTCAACAAGTTGTCAATCTTATTGGTCATCTCCGTTTGTTGTTGATTGAATTTGGTTTCAAACTTAGCTATGCGAGCTTCTTGAGATGCCATAAACATGGACATCAGCACTTCAAGATTATTGGTACTACCATAGTTATTGGAAGGATTGTTATTGAAAGTACGGTTAGATGGTGGACCGTTTGGCTTGTAACGATTAGGTGGATTGGAAGAATTATTTTGGGGCATGTTTTGGTTTTGCTTCCACCTAAAGTTCGGGTGATTTTTCCAAGAATATTTGTAGGAATCACCGTAAGGGTTTCGCTCGGGTTTTAAAGTGTACCACTTGTCTCCTGCTTCGTTGGTACGCGAGGATGCGTAGTCCGAAAAAGCTTGTCCGGGGAGTTCCATGCAATCACGAGTGTCATGGGGACCACTACATAATTCGCATGAGGAAGTGATTTTGTTCACTTGGCTTGAAGGCTTAGGAGCTTCGTAAGATTTCATAAGAAACAAGACTTGGTCTTCAAGTTCCATGATCCTACGGTCGGGAGTGCTAGAATTGTTCGAAGGCAGAGATATTCCCTTGACCGTTTTGTTTAAATCACGGGGATCATTCCAACTTTCGTTGTCATAGAGAGCAAGATCTTCTATGAGTTCCCATGATTCTTCCGCACTTAGATCACGTAGCTTGCCACCGGCCGATTGGTCAATGGTTCGCCTTGTGGAGAGATCGATATGGTCATAGAAAATTTGGACTTGGAGCCAAAGATCTATGCCATGATGAGGGACTTTTTGGAGTAAGTCCTTGAAACGAGTCCATGCTTCATATAGAGTTTCACCTTGACGTTGTTGGAACATCAATATATCATTTCTAACCTTGACGTTGTTGGAAACGAGTGGAGAGATCATCCCATGAGGTGATGGATCCCGCGGGTAAACGCTCAAGCCATTGACTAGCTTGATCACGTAGAGAGAATTGGAATAGGCGTAATCAGGTCGACTCTCTAGTTGCAACATCAACGTCTATGGAATCTATCATTTTAAGGAAATCCTTCAGATGTTGATTAGGATCTTCGGAACGAAGTCCATGGAATGCACATCTGCTTAGCACCAACCAGATGGTGTCGGATCACAAGGGGGACACATTGGCTCCTTGAGTGAGCTCAATAGTGTTTCGATAGCCTTGGTGGCTAGGATGGGAATACTCTCCTAAAGTTCGGGGCCTAGGAGGTTGGTTTGCTAGTGGTGGGTTTTGTGGGTGGTTTTGAATTAGTGGGTTGATGGGTTCAAAGATGTTTCCACCTTCCATGATGTCGGATGGTAAAGGTTACGAACAAAGATACGAAGAAATGAGATAGACTAAAGAAAAACCTAAAAATAAAAATAAAATCTTACTAGAAAGGAATCTAGCAAGTAGACCTAATAAAAAGAAATCCTAACCTAGACAATAACTATTCCCCAGGCTGCGGCGCCAAAAACTTGATGTGCGGGATTGCGCCCTCACAAAAGGTTTTAACTCTCAAGGGATCTCGAGAAGCTTGCAATCCCCGCCAGACAGTGTTCCTGATCGTTGTAGTATAGTATAGTGACAAGTAACGGGGGATTGATCGGTCAACTCAGGAATAGTGTCGCTAGGATTAGAATGCCTACTAAACTAGGTCTAAAGGTGAGGGATGATTCTTTTTGTATTTTTATATTTTTATAAAAGCAATTAAAATCTCGGGTTTTGAAGGAGTGCGCGGAATTAGTTGCTAGCCAACTAACCCAATTTACCTAAAGATGCAATCAAAATAAAATAACAGAAATGAAAATAAACTAATTATACTAATGTGGTGGTGACAATAATGAGGAAAATTGTGTTTACTTAGATTACATTACTCCCTAGATATCTTTTACAGGTTGAGAGCTTGTTACAATTGCATGGATGACGGGTCATATTCCTTAATACTAGTCGTAGGGCCGTGTACAATATTCCCTAACTCTATAGGATCCTACTTCACTCCTATGTCGAGCCGTTAGAAAAAGCTTGTCCGGGGAGTTCCATGCAATCACGAGTGTCATGGGGACCAATACATAATTCGCATGAGGAAGTGATTTTGTTCACTTGGCTTGAAGGCTTAGGAGCTTCGTAAGGTTTCATAAGAAACTTGACTTGGTCTTCAAGTTCCTTGATCCTACGGTCGGGAGTGCTAGAATTGTTCGAAGGCAAAGATATTGCCTTTACCATTTTGTTTAAATCACGGGGATCATTCCAACTTTCGTTGTCATAGAGAGCAAGATCTTCTATGAGTTCCCATGATTCTTCCGCACTTAGATCACGTAGCTTGCCACCGGCCGATTAGTCAATGGTTCGCCTTGTGGAGAGATCGATATGGTCATAGAAAATTTGTACTTGGAGCCAAAGATCTATGCCATGATGAGGGACTTTTTGGAGTAAGTCCTTGAAACGAGTCCATGCTTCATATAGAGTTTCACCTTGACGTTGTTGGAACATCAAGATATCATTTCTAAGCTTGGTAGTTCTCCCCGGTGGGAAAAATTGAGCAAGGAAACGAGTGGTGAGATCATCCCATGAGGTGATGGATCCCACGGGTAAACGCTCAAGCCATTGACTAGCTTGATCACGTAGAGAGAATTGGAATAGGCGTAATCAGGTCGACTCTCTACTTGCAACATCAACGTCTATGGAATCTACGATTTTAAGGAAATCCTTGAGATGTTGATTAGGATCTTCGGAACGAAGTCCATGGAATGCACATCCGCTTTGCAACAAACAGATGGTGTCGGATCGCAAGGGGGGCACATTGGCTACTAGAGTGAGCTCAATAGTGTTTCGATAGCCTTGGTGGCTAGGATGGGAATACTCTCCTAAAGTTCGGGGCCTAGGAGGTTGGTTTGCTAGTGGTGGGTTTTGTGGGTGGTTTTGAATTGGTGGGTTGATGGGTTCAAAGATGTTTCCACCTTCCATGATGTCGGATGGTAAAGGTTACGAACAGAGATACGAAGAAATGAGATAGACTAAAGAAAAACCTAAAAATAAAAATAAAATCTTACTAGAAAGGAATCTAGCAAGTAGACCTAATAAAAAGAAATCCTAACCTAGACAATAACTATTCCCCAGGCTGCGGCGCCAAAAACTTGATGTGCGGGATTGCGCCCTCACAAAAGGTTTTACCTCTCAAGGGATCTCGAGAAGCTTGCAATCCCCGTCAGGCAGTGTACCTGATCATTGTAGTATAGTATAGTGACAAGTAACGGGGGATTGATCGGTCAACTCAGGAATAGTGTCGCTAGGATTAGAATGCCTACTAAACTAGGTCTAAAGGTGAGGGATGATTCTTTTTGTATTTTTATATTTTTATAAAAGCAATTAAAATCTCGGGTTTTGAAGGAGTGGGCGGAATTAGTTGCTAGCCAACTAACCCAATTTACCTAAAGATGCAATCAAAATAAAATAACAGAAATGAAAATAAACAAATTATACTAGTGTGGTGGTGACAATAATGAGGAAAATTGTGTTTACTTAGATTACATTACTCCCTAGATATCTTTTACAGGTTGATAGCATGTTACAATTGCATGGATGACGGGTCATATTCCTTAATACTAGTCGTAGGGCCGTGTACAATATTCCCTAACTCTATAGGATCCTACTTCACTCCTATGTCGAGCCGTTAGAAAAAGCTTGTCCGGGGAGTTCCATGCAATCACGAGTGTCATGGAGACCAATACATAATTCGCATGAGGAAGTGATTTTGTTCACTTGGCTTGAAGGCTTAGGAGCTTCGTAAGATTTCATAAGAAATTTGACTTGGTCTTCAAGTTCCATGATCCTACGGTCGGGAGTGCTAGAATTGTTCGAAGGCAAAGATATTGCCTTTACCATTTTGTTTAAATCACGGGGATCATTCCAACTTTCGTTGTCATAGAGAGCAAGATCTTCTATGAGTTCCCATGATTCTTCCGCACTTAGATCACGTAGCTTTCCACCGGCCGATTGGTCAATGGTTCGCCTTGTGGAGAGATCGATATGGTCATAGAAAATTTGTACTTGGAGCCAAAGATCTATGCCATGATGAGGGACTTTTTGGAGTAAGTCCTTGAAATGAGTCCATGCTTCATATAGAGTTTCACCTTGACGTTGTTCGAACATCAAGATATCATTTCTAAGCTTGGTAGTTCTCCCCGGTGGGAAAAATTAAGCAAGGAAACGAGTGGTGAGATCATCCCATGAGGTGATGGATCCCGCGGGTAAACGCTCAAGCCATTGACTAGCTTGATCACGTAGAGAGAATTGGAATAGGCGTAATCAGGCCGACTCTCTAGTTGCACCATCAACGTCTATGGAATCTACGATTTTAAGGAAATCCTTAAGATGTTGATTAGGATCTTCGGAACGAAGTCCATGGAATGCACGTCCGCTTTGCAACAACCAGATGGTGTCGGATCGCAAGGGGGACACATTGTCTCCTAGAGTGAGCTCAATAGTGTTTCGATAGCCTTGGTGGCTAGGATGGGAATACTCTCCTAAAGTTCGGGGCCTAGGAGGTTGGTTTGCAAGTGGTGGGTTTTGTGGGTGGTTTGGAATTGGTGGGTTGATGGGTTCAAAGATGTTTCCACCTTCCATGATGTCGGATGGTAAAGGTTAGGAACAAAGATACGAAGAAATGAGATAGACTAAAGAAAAACCTAAAAATAAAAATAAAATCTTGCTAGAAAGGAATCTAGCAAGTAGACCTAATAAAAAGAAATCCTAACCTAGACAATAACTATTCCCCAGGCTGCGGCGCCAAAAACTTGATGTGCGGGATTGCGCCCTCACAAAAGGTTTTACCTCTCAAGGGATCTCGAGAAGCTTTCAATCCCCGCCAGGCAGTGTACCTGATCGTTATAGTATAGTATAGTGACAAGTAACGGGGGATTGATCATTCAACTCAGGAATAGTGTCGCTAGGAGTAGAATGCCTACTAAACTAGGTCTAAAGGTGAGGGATGATTCTTTTTGTATTTTTATATTTTTATAAAAGCAATTAAAATCTCGGGTTTTGAAGGAGTGGGCGGAATTAGTTGCTAGCCAACTAACCCAATTAACCTAAAGATGCAATCAAAATAAAATAACAGAAATGAAAATAAACTAATTATACTAATGTGGTGGTGACAATAATGAGGAAAATTGTGTTTACTTAGATTTCATTACTCCCAAGATATCTTTTACAGGTTGATAGCTTGTTACAATTGCATGGATGACGGGTCATATTCCTTAATATGAGTCGTCGGGCCGTGTACAATATTCCCTAACTCTATAGGATCCTACTTCACTCCTTTGTCGAGCCGTTAGAAAAAGCTTGTCCGGGGAGTTCCATGCAATCACGAGTGTCATGGGGACCAATACGTAATTCGCATGAGGAAGTGATTTTGTTCACTTGGCTTGAAGGCTTAGGAGCTTCGTAAGATTTCATAAGAAATTTGACTTGGTCTTCAAGTTCCATGATCCTACGGTCGGGAGTGCTAGAATTGTTCGAAGGCAAAGATATTGCCTTTACCATTTTGTTTAAATCACGGGGATCATTCCAACTTACGTTGTCATAGAGAGCAAGATCTTCTAAGAGTTCCCATGATTCTTCCGCACTTAGATCATGTAACTTTCGTTGCATGGATGACGGGCCATATTCCTTAATACTAGTCGTAGGGCCGTGTACAATATTCCCTAACTCTATAGGATCCTACTTCACTCCTATGTCGAGCCATTAGAAGCTCCTAACATGGGATCATTAGAATTCTCCTACGCATTAAATACAACAAAAAATCATAGTACACCTCCGATCATGTTTCTTAAGACGTTCAAGCAAGTTACCAATGGAAGTCTGCCAGTTTTCTTAAGCCTAACATCGAATACAATCATTCGTAACAATTATAAACAAACAATCAACCCATAATTAACATCTAGGTTTCACTACATCTAAGCAAACACAAATGAAATCTAGCCTAGCATGTTAAATAGAAGACAAGTGTAAGATATAATCAAACAACACATAGACATATTGATTGATTTGAAAGAGTACTTATCTCTAATTGAACATGAAAGATTCAAAGGGTTGAAACCCTTGAAAAAGCTGGAAAATTCGACCTAGGGTTTTTTCCCTCAAAGTTGCACACTAATGAATGAAATTTGGAAAACTATATATAGATTTTACAAGGTGATGGCGTCATGTGTTAAGTTGTGACGCCGTCAACTCGCCGCCATAATAAAATCGTATTGCCTAGATCTGCTTGTAACGCCGTCATGTAGGATTTTCTTCTGGGTCGTCACTAATACTTGGACCATGACGGCCTTGGGTGACGCCGTCATCTCCTATGCACAAAAACTCTCTGGATCGTCACGTGTATTTTCCACATCCACCTCTTTTGTAACTCTTGACGCCCTCATGTGGAGAGTTCGGATGCCGTCCGGTACTGTTCCCAGCAAGGAAAATTGAGACTTTGTCGTTTTCTTCACTTTTATGCTCCAAAAACGTCCGAAATGCTTCCTTTTCCAGATTTCTCTCCAAAAGTACATAAATGACAAAAGGAACAATTTAGGGCAATATTTGATCAAATAATCTCGAATTCGGGCTTAAATGACCCCTTAAAAGCGGTTCACTTTTTGCCTCATCACCTATTTACCAACTAAGTAAACTTAATGGTATAATAGAATTTCCAAGCCAATTGCATGCTATATAACATAAGTACTGTTTGAACAAGTCACTTCATATTCATGCCTTAAGAAGACATAAACTGTTATATTCCCACTATACGTTATTAATCATTGATTAACTCAACGATTTCTTGTTTAAAACATAACAAGTTAACGTCTAACTTTATTATAAGTCTTGTAATAGTTAAAAGACTTCATGTTTATAAGAAGATATAAAAATATATAACTAAAGTATTTGTGAACACCACCATTCGGTTTCATGGTAATTTCAAGTTAATTTACTACTCCATTTTTTTATGTCATTTTATGAATTATCCAACTTAAGAAACTGTAAACTCACATAATTCCATCACATTAGTTGATATGCTAGTAATGAAATCATGTAGTTTACGTTTCCAATGCAATCTAGCCAGGTTACACCCTGACATAAATTGTAAATTCTAGTGTTTCTTTTAATTTGATATCATAAGACATAAAATTAGTCTTTATTATAATCTTTACACATGTTCTACATAAGATAATCTTACACATTAAATGTATAAGTCCTATTAGAACATAGATCTCTTACCTTGCAATTAAGAGAATCCTATAATCATAATTATGTGTATTGTTCCTTTGCACAAAATAAACAATTTTCCACTTGTGCATGGAACAATATAATGTAGTATATAAACAACACAACATAGGTTTGTTTATGTGATTTAATATGATTTGTGTCAGAAAATAACAAGTAGATGTAGGACTAATATGTCTTGTCAGGAAACGCACATGGCCATCCTAAAAACATGAGTGTCTACAATTGGAAAGTAATTATCTTGAAGATAATCTGGGCTACTACACAGGAATTAAAGCTTATAGCTCCCACTGAATTAGAGAACATAACAATAACTCCATATTCAGTGACACAACACAACGCTCCAACTGGATTTGAGAACATTGTAATTGTTTCATAACCAGTGAAAACAATTTGCATGTTTTTTACTTTCCTACAATTTTTGAAAAACCCATACATAATAAATACTCGGGTTCTAAAATGTGTATTCTACTATGTATATGATGGATTATTAATCAATGATACTCACTTGAAGAATTTTAACATGCAGCTTCTTCCTTAATAGGCCTACCATCCCCATAATGGTATGTAGCACCTTTAAAGCACAACAACTAGATAAAAAATGCTAGCTTGCCATTTACCAATTTTGCGGTAATCCGTCTAGCTTCTAATAACTCATATTTCCATTTAACCAAATGTCATGTTTGTTATAGAAGAATTCATTTACCAAATTAGGGTAATGAAATTTTTAGGGAAATAAAATGTGCAATATCTTAAGTATTAAAGATTGCTACGAGTTATATATTAGAATGTAGAAAATTCTAATGTTCCTATCATACCTTTTCTCAATCATGAAAAGGAATAGGATTGAGTCTCATTCTTCTCTCATGGAAAATAGACTTTGTGTCTTTTCAGTAAATTTTTTCTCAATCAAACATTATATTAAAAAGCGGAGTTAGATGAATTTACCAATTTAAGACCAAACCAGTTTACTGTTTTAATGTTGCATTAATTCATTAAAAATAATTACAAAATTCAATTTTAGTATTTTCGATAAATAAATTTTCAAGAAAATTAAATACCCATGGTTCATAATCATATAACCATTTAATTTTCACTGAAAAACTAGGATCCAAATTGACATAGGTTCATCAAATAAGTTGATCTGCTAGTGATGACTGTATTCAATAAGGTACGAGTCGAGCCTCAATTGCCAATATTCAATTGCAATTCCTAGAAAGGATGGGATTTACATATTTGCCAACCGTAGTTGCAATGTACGCATGTTTTATCCCCATCTTATGCCTTGACTGATCAGCTCTCACTATCAACTCAATTAAGTTAACCAACTTAAAAAACTGCTAAATCACATAATTTCATCACACCAGTTGATCTGCTAGTGGTGAAATCATGTAATTTGACCTTCCATTGTAATCTAGCCAGGTTACACCCTGACGTAAATCACAACTTTAGGTGTTTCCATTTCATTGGATGGCATATAACTTAAATTTTAAGGGTAGTAATTTTGATGTGTATTTATCAAAATATGTACAAAGATATCATGCATTCATCTTGTATCATATGTTTTCATGTAAACAAGTTTTACTCATTAGTTTCTTTACTGAGCAAAATCAACAAAGTTTTAATTGAGGCGTTGAGAAACTTACAACTTTGCCTTAAGATGCTTCGTAGATAATGGTTGTTGGGTAAGACTAATTTGACGCACAGGCGAGCGTAGAGACAGAATGGAGTCTCTCTAAGTCCACAATTTAATGCGAAGCCACCTTATACCCACTTTAGAGTTTGTCAAAATTAGATTTACCGTCCGACCATTATGTACAGTCACATCAATCAATCAAAAGTTCATGATTTTTAAAGCTCAAAACATGATTTTACCATTATTAAGTCCAGTTTATAATTTTATTATGAAATTACCCTTTTGCTTAATATCATATCACAAAAATATATAAACAAATAGCAATTAAATAAAAAATAAATGACTTAAATAATGAACATGCAAAATAAATCAATAACACACATAATTGATTTATAAATAGCGATTTATGGGGTCTTCCCCAATATCATAATTAATTAAATTTTAGTAATTAAACAAGTCTTAACAATTTTATTACTAGAACCCTAATTAATTAAATCAAATCGCATAATAAACATGTTAATTCGAAACAATCAAAATCAACATAATCCATGACAAAGCATGCATAGATTTGTAATGGATTCCTACATTGCATTTATTATAACAATAATAAAGCCTTAGAACCGCATATCAATAAATAACATATAACACATATCAATTAAAATACACATAAAAGATTACATCAACCTAGGGTTTCTACAAGTTTTTACAAATCCTAAAACCCTAATAATTAAAAAATAGGAATCGACCAAAAAAATAGGGTTTACAAAATTATAAAAACTTAAGAACACCATAAACATGTAATAATCATAAACGATTCAATTTTATGTGTTTCGGTAATTAATTACAACGTATTATATAACGACCTAAAATCTGAGTAACCTTTAAACATTTAAAACAAATATGTTATAAGATTTTTGAACATTTGAATACGTTTATAACCTAAAGTGAACTATATGTTATGAATTTAGAACCACAAAATACGAAACTCTAACCTAATTATATTTAAAATTTTGCCACTCTAGCCTTGTGAACTTTTTACATAATTCGAAACTATTAGACTAAGTACCATGGGAGTTGGCACAAACTATAACTCCTAAGTTCTTAAATACATATTACACGTTTAAGAGGTCCTATACGGTCCCATTTCTTTTAAATTGTGCACAATATTTACTTTGAAGATATGGTAAATACTTTTGAAAATTTTGAAGAGAAGTAGTCCTCCCCTATCTCCCTAAGTCTCGGCAACCATCCCTTTTATTTTGCCTCATCCACTGTTATTTCATCAACCAAATTTTTATCATAATTCCAAACTCAAGAAACCCTAAACTACAAAACCAAATCGGCAGTCTCCATTTCTGTTTTCTCAAGAAGACCAAGTACGAATGGAGTTTAGCTAAGGGGGTGATCATTGGTGTTCATTCTCTTGGTGTGATCGTGTGTGGTGGATTGGTTCGAAGGGTGTTTTCATGCTCGAGGTTTGGGTCGGCATTCGATGGAGTTATGGGCTGCTGTTTCGTGGGTAGGAGATTAAAGTCAGGTTTGGTCATGTGTCGATGTAATCACTGTTCGGGTTCCATTTGTCATTTGAGTTCGACCTCTTCTCTTTCGTTTTCAATCTCACTACATAACGTATAATATGTCCAATATAAATTATTATGTATCGGTTAAAAGCCTGTGCATGTATACGATTTAGAAAGTTACATGAAATCATGATTTAAAGCCTTATATTATTGATCCTTATGTTTTGTCATTCGATTCATGTTATACTAATGGTTTTGATTCTTTGAATCACGATCTAAAAGCTGTTGTGAACTAATCTGGTACGAGTTAATAAGAAGATTGCATGCATGTTCATTCGGTTTACGTTTCGATTCGAGATAACAAAATATATAAATGCTATATTGGAGTATGTGAGTGACTTGTGAGTCGTCATTTAGAACTTTCTTGCATGCATGTGTACAGAGCATTTTTACAAAATGGAAACATGTGAATATGTGTTTGAAAATAGAGTTTAAATGAGATAAATATAGAGAGCATGTGTCTCGTTTTTTTTTTTCTTTTACGTGCATGTGTAGCGTGAGATAGAACTTGGTAATCAGGCCTCGTGTATTGTTGGCTGTTAGGGTTGAACCGGTGCAGGTCAAGTTGGTATAAAATAAGGCATCGTATAAATGTGGGTCTATACATTTATACGTGGGATAATATAAGGCATGATGTGTGATCTTTGCTTGGATAAACTATAGTTATACAAATGGAGACATGTAAATGCATGAAATCCAATATGTATTAAAACGTAACCCACATGTCGTTTTGGTTTCTGTTATTGAGTCGTATTTGTGTGGTGTTGTTTGTGTTCTTGTTTCTTGGCCTTGTCGATCTACAACTCAATATAAAAATGCATGTATGTTGTCGTGTGGGTGTGTTGAGTGGCTGCTCATGATTATGATGAAACTCTTTTAAATGGACCATATAATATATTGGTGGTATTTTTAATGAGCCCTATACATATGTTTTTGTTTATGTGTACGTGTGAGTGAGTCATGTTCCAAGTTGTTTAATTCGAATTTCGCTCAAGTGTTTATTAAAATCGGCTAAACCTTAGATTGGTCATTAATAATAATAATTTACATTTTGAACCCTAATATAACACCCCCATTTTAGGATCGCCACGGAAAGGGACATGAGATGTTATATACTAGTCACATTGTACAAATATAGTAAACAACTTTAAAACAAAGTCGTTTTTAATAAAAGTTCATACTACACATTCGATAATTTATCAGAGTCAACAAAGGTCCCCAAAGGTTTTAACATAATCCAAAGTTACATAAGTTTAAAAGTTTGAAACATTATCGAATGAAATTTTTTTATTAAAACATGAGCCATCATGTAGAAATCCATTTCTTGCCTCATCAAATACCCTTACACTTGAGATTTGCGTGTCCTCAAGTAAATGCGCTTTTATTCTAATGAAAATACAAGTTAGGGGTCATTTAACACTAATATAAAAGTAATTACAACAAATAATCATTCCACTAAAAACCAAAGACAAGCACGGAGGTCATACACTAGCACCTCACAAATAGTGTTTAGATACTCACATCTCACGGGTGTAATAAAGTATATATCACAATAAGGATATGGAAAACATCTCCCACTACGTGTCATAGCAAAATAGATTACCATAGGCTTGGGAAAGGATAAAACCTCCACCACTTGGCGTAAGCACCTAGGATAAACTATCAAAGAGGTCTTTTAAAGGGTTATAACATTAGGTGTAGGGATATGGAATACACGGTTTTGTTGGATAAAGGCAATATTTACCGATGGCGAGTTAATCATCTTAGTTAATTACATGTACGATATGACGTTGCTAAGCCAAGACTAGACTCGACTTAAGCTAATGAATCAAAAATAACAAAAACATAAAGCAAACATAGAATGAAACGGGATAGTTGTCCGTATGTTTTTTTCTCTTTTCTTTTTCTATATTTTTTTTTTCTTTTTCTTGATTTTTTCGATTTTTTTTTTTTTTTTTTTTTTTTTTTTTTTTTTTTGCATACAGTTTTACCCTACCATCCAAAATAATACATCATAGGGAATGTACATTTTCCTTACACTTGAATCTTTACATACTTTTTAATAAACTATTCTAATGACTCGAATCAAGATAATCAAAACACTTGGTGTACTTTTAAGATTAACGCACATATGGGGGTAATAATTTGATGTTCTTCCCCATTACTCCATAACATAAGTACTTTACCCATGAGTCCCAATCGTCCCAAAACAATATGTACAAGATATGACTCGACTTAGCAAACATGTAATCAATTAGATAATTAACTAAGGGTTTACACATATAACAATAATGCACTAAAGATGAGTGCATACACGGAAGGCTAAGGCTATTTGGTTGCACATTTGGGTGGGTTGTAACAAATTCTTCCTTTAAGTAAAATGCTTAAAGTTAGAAACGAAAAGATAGGCTCGGAGGGGTGTACTAGGGGTTTCGTGTACTAAAGATGAGTACAACGCTAAGGTGTGGGAAAATCAATTGACTTTACTAGTCAAGTAATATGACTTAAATGGTCAAGTAATTATGATACGGGTTTAACAAAAGGGTGATCCTAATGCCTCTTATCATGTAGTAAATCCTACTACACGAATGTAGTCTCACTAGCGGACTCGGGATGCATCACTAACGCAAGTTCTAGAATCTAAGTACTACCGGTACACTCATAAGCTCTAAGGCTTCTCCTAACAAATCTAGGGGCGAACCTCACTTAGTAGAAGGCCGGTATGAGTCTTTGATGCCTCAACTAACAGATGCTAACTAATGCACTTCTTGGATCGCTGGCGCGTTATTTGCATAACGGATGGTCACCAAGTCATACACTAGCGCTGACGCGTTAGCCAATTAATCTAATAATCGGATGGTCACTACTTTATTGATAAAATTTTTAAGTGGTAAGGTTTTTTGTGCTAGTCATATAACTCCTATCCATGAGACGCTTGTTAAGGCTAAAGTTTCACTCCTAAATGTTGTAAAAAAATATAAATTTGGCGCTAAAATTACACTAACAAGTATTTCTCTTAATTTAAATTTGAAACATATTATACGTTATGTAGTACTTTGAATGAACATCAGTACTTTGTAGCAGTACGTTGCAGCAGTACCTTGAAAGAATACGAGCAGTACTTTGAAAGAATACTACCTTGGAGCAGTACTTTGCAGTACACAAGCAGCAGTACTTTGAATGACTAGGACAAGCAGTACTTTCAAAAAGGTGAAGCATTACTTTGAATATAATGAGGAGCAGCACTATCATTCAAGCAGTACGTTGAGGTATAAGCGTAGCAGCAGTACTTTAAAGGAAAATACTAATCATCTATACTACATATAATGCATGAAACACTCTCTCTCCAAAATTTTCAGATTTACAAGAAATAATGCATGGTTTACATCACTCTAATGCACCCAATTTTCAGAATTACAACAAAGTAAGCATATTGTACAACAAAAAATAGCATGATGTCATTTTAAGACCAAAATTCTACCAAACAACATTAATGCTATTAAAAACACCCCTTCACAAAAAATTACAACCATTTAAGCACAATGTACAATAGCTTTTAAGTAAATACAAGTCATAAAACACAAAGCACAAGTATGTAAAGCACAATGATTTTAAGGTCAACAATTTATTCAACACATATAATTAATACACTAATTAATTCACCCCTTCACCAAAATATATAATTATTTAACCATAACTATACTACATATAATGCATGAAACACTCTCTCTCCAAAATTTTCAGATTTACAAGAAATAATGCATGGTTTACATCACTCTAATGCACCCAATTTTCAGAATTACAACAAAGTAAGCATATTGTACAACAAAAAACAGCATGATGTCATTTTAAGACCAAAATTCTACCAAACAACATTAATGCTATTAAAAACACCCCTTCACCAAAAATTACAACCATTTAAGCACAATGTACAATAGCTTTTAAGTAAATACAAGTCATAAAACACAAAGCACAAGTATGTAAAGCACAATGATTTTAAGGTCAACAATTTATTCAACACATATAATTAATACACTAATTAATTCACCCCTTCACCAAAATATATAATTATTTAACCATAATATACAAGCTAATCAAGCTACTGTGCCAAATACTTAAAAATAAAGCCATTAGGCTGGGCACAATGGTCGGTCGACCGGACCGGTCGCCCCTGCGCTGACTGAGTCGCCGCCACTGCAACCACAAGATCGATGAAAGTCGGACGGCTCCAAAATTCACAAACCAGTCACCCCCTCGACCAATTAATTCATTCCACAAAAGAAGAACAAAAATGTACCGTTACATATCAAAACAAAAACTAAGATGAAACGAAAGAAGAAAAGAACAATCATCAATTAAGCCAAAACAAACATCAAACTTATTCCATCTATGGTCCATGAACAGAAAGTATACAACAACAATAAAACCCAACATCTACATCTACCTCAGTTCTAAACCCATCTCAAAACCACCATCACGGTCAACACAACAAAAAACATTAGAGAGAGTTTTCGTTTGATATTTAAGAAAAGGGTCTGATTTTCTTGCAAACATAGATTGTTGGTTATGTTCGGTTATCAAGATAAGAAAGAAAAGAAAAGTATGTAATATTTATGTGGCTGCAAATCATGGCTACGTATTTTTGTGAGGAAAATTAAGGCAGGAATGAGGTAATTTAGTCTTTGTAAACTATTTATAAGTCCTAACATATATACCGGTTTGGTTGTTAATTGGGCTGGCCAATGATATCATAAATTGTTTTAGTTTTATCATGGGTCTTAATAGATATTGATGATTAAAGTTTGTTTAGGCTAAAAATAGTTTTAGACTAATTACTAATTGAGCCGTATATTATTTGTATGATATAGTTGATTTTGGGCTAATTTTGATATTTGGTTCATGTGAATAGTGTCTATTAAAAATGAAAATGTAGGAGATATATATAGTGTAAAAAAGATGGATTTTTTTTAAATAAAAATAAAAATATAAATGTCGGTCGCCTTACTATGCCTAAAAGGTTGCATGTAAGTCTGAAAATTTAAAGGTAGTTGTGCTGAAGGAAAGAATCAAGATTTATGTTTGTGGTAGCTTCGGTTAACAGTAAACGAAATTATACTACTGTTTTTTTATTTTTTTATGGGTCTCAATACCGTCTTCGACGACGTATGGGGAGTTTGAGATGTAAACAGCCTTACTCATATCGAAGATAGGAAAGGATCTCCGACCTTTTGTAGGGTGTGAGGATCGAACTATTGACCACTAGGTTAAGATGCAAGGGGTTTTCCAACTGATCAAACTCTAAAATTATTGTTATTTGTAAATTAATCATTAAAAATATATGACCGCATAACATCACATTACCAAAAAAATATAGTCACAGGGTACCCGCCGCCGCATTGCGCGGATACCCTGCTAGTACCTTTAAAAAAAGAATCAGCAAGCCCACTTATTCCAGTATAAGACGATATCATAGCAGCCAGTACATCGAGAACCAATCAACAGCTTCAATCACAATTAAAATAACCCTTGCACCGTCCCACGATCAAGAAAATAATCAATCAGCATTTAATAATCATTCTGTATTTGAGGTGATACGTCACACAGTAGCAAACATCCAACTCAACACAGACCCACTTTATTAATGCAGTACGAGGTAACTTTTAAATATTCGACCCACATGATTCTTTGATTACCTCTTGCCAATACACGACAATTGCAAACTAACATTGAAAATCCACCGACCCATTTATTCAATTTATCTGCTCATCACATACAACCATATGCTTTCTTATCCACTTTATAAAAACAGTAGACGACAAGAATATCAAAGCTTGTATTTAATCCCTTTTCTCGTAACCCAAATGATGATCAAAACCAATCATCATATGCAGAAAACGACAAATCACCTTAGCTCGATCAATCACCAAGTACGAGGTCAACCATGTGCAAGACTTGACAAACAAAATTAATAATGCAACCTTTACCCCATATTTGACCAAACAATATATCCTATGACCGACCTATGCAAATTGATATCTTCACATGTGCATACAAACCAGATCTATCAACTTAATATTTTACTTTATTGAGCCAATTGTAAATCATAAACTATCGTACCATATCCCATGCTCATGTCGACAATAAAATACTTAACCGCAGCAAGTCAGTCTTTGTCGCCAAGTTGAATTCATGTTACAGCAGCAATATACACGAAGCCATTAAAAACGATAACTTAAATATACCTTTAAAAACAAATCGTTCCTTTTTCAAACATGCTTTCTTCGACAACAGTAAAAACTTTTTCTCTGCAGCAGTTTTCGACACTCTATATCTTACACATAAAGGCTTCAATTCTTCCCCTATTTGATGATGACAAAATAAACAAAGTCATGTACGAACTTCCCTAGACGAAGTAGAGAAGTTGAGATAAATAAATCTCACCATGAATGAAACAATCTTGTCTTCCCCTTAAGCTATGCTATGCCACTCCAAGATTTCTTCTAACATCTCTTCCCCTTTTTGTTATCAACAAATAGGGAACATATAAGTAATAGAAACTTCCCCTTGAGTGGTGCATGTACATCAAATGATTAAAACACATACGAAGATACTTCCCCTAAAATCAATATGCTAATCATCTTCATGATTCTTCAAATCTGTAAGCTCCTTGTAATGATCACTGATGAAGAAAACCGAGTATAACGAATTTGATGAAGAAGTAGAATTTCCCAAACTTGTGTCTTAAATCTTGTACTATCCACGGAACTCTATACTTATACCGAACCTTAAATATAAGTAGACCGCAATCCCTTGACAAAATCCTCAACTAATATGAGACACTGAGAACTACAATGTAACTCCTTTAAGTGATAGCCAATGTGTGCATAGAGCATCATAAGAAAAATCACACATTGCTAGATTCATCAAGCTATATGATAAGAACACAAACCTGTGAAACTCAACTACAACATCAAATAAATGATATTCAACCTTCTTCGTAATCAATTAATCCATAAGAAACCAAATGACGAGCCTTTTGAATCCTTTAAGAACATAAACTAAACTTCTTGTGTGTGTGAAACTAACAACCTGTGTGTGTAATCTAACATCAATCAAACTCATCGCGACTTCCCCTCACTGCTTGTAAATCATGCATTGTCTTCATAAATCATCTAAACGCAGCAGTAGGTTAAACATACTCGTAGCAGTAGAGTAAAAATTCAACGACAGTACTTTCATAAAACTAGCAGTACTTTCAAATAGCTAGCAGTACTTTGAAATATATACGAGCAGCACCTTCGACAAAGTAGTACGTTGAACATTCACCAAGCAGTACGTTGAATCGAACAACAGTACTTTGAACAAATATTTCCTTGGAGCAGTACGTTGTTGAACGGAGCAGTACTTTGGTAAATAGAAGTACTTTGAATTAGCAGAAGTACTTTGGAGAAGTACTTTGATTCAGTAGAAGTACTTTGGAGAAGTACTTTGAATTAACTTCAAATATATACCAACTTGTAGCTTGAACATACTGATTAGTAACAATAGCCAAAGAATTCAAACCAAGAGATACCAATCTAGAGTTTTCAAAAACCCTAAACACCATCAGGTACTTGAACAAGTAATCTCCATAAACAAAGCAATTAAATCCGGTTCAAACCAACTTTCAAACACGTATAACCCACACCAATCATCAAATAACCAACTTCCACAATGATTTAACAAGAAAAGAACCAAATTCAAGAAGTTGAATCATGAAAACCCTAAAAATTCGAAACTTTCACCTGCTGCAGCAGCAAACTTCGATAATTTATAACTTTTTACTGAGAGCTCAGATCGAAGATCCCTCACGCGGAACTCTTCCTTGATATGTTGAGAACCTCCAGTAAAAATTTCAGCCCGATCCAACGGTTAACGAAGGAGATATCGTCGTTTGAAAACAGCCATGCAGAAAAATACGAACATATGCACCAGTGTCGAATTTTCTTCTTTTTCTTCGAAAAACCTTGTAGATCTCTAGATCGAGAGCCCCCTTGCTCTGATACCACTTGATAGAACTAGTGCATGCCATCTTTTATTTGTTCTAAGACCGTTTTGGACTCCATGTTGTTTAGACATTGATCTAGGATAAACTATAATAACGAAAGCGGAATATTCAAACAATGAATTAACGTTATCATGAACAAGGTTTTTCATTATCATTCACTTACAACTACTAACTATCAAACCACTTAACATGTTCTACCTTGATCAAGTAGAACACGTTATTTAAACTAAATCACTAACCCTAGACGTTTATAACTCACGTCTAGGTTACACACACACACACCTTTTAGTCGACTACATCTTGTACGTCCTTTTTAAACTAATGACCCTATGTCCTCTTTATATACTAGAGGATTAGGGTTTACAAGAGGAATCATAATACAATTAGGAAACTAAATATTCTTCTAGAATCTTTCAAAATCTCCATCTTTTTGTAGTTTCCCAACTTGTCACTTTCAGTCCTTTTGTTTCATTCTTATATTTACTTTGTCTCATCAAATCAAGAATCTCAACAAACATAGTCTGACTACCTATGTTCGACTTAGATTTTTCAAATACTAAGAATAGTTATATATGGTTTATGTCTAATTGATCTTCTACTTGATCTTCGAGAATCACAAAATTTTTATGTGAGTATAACAATTCAGCAGTATTCATACGATCGAGCAAAACAACTAAACAAATCCTCATTATATCTTTATCGCATATAGTCAACCTTACTCTGCACCATATTTCTAGACGACAAGAATCAAACCGCGTCGTTAGTTATTCTAGACTTTATTTCTTACGAGTATCCTCATCTTTTCGCAAGTTAACCGTCTAGAGATAAAGCGAGTTGAGCGCCGGGACGCCGCTCTCTTAAGGGGTACGTACTGTGACATTTCAAAAATTTCATGTCATTAATTTTAATATTTTATTATTTATCTGTTATTTTTTTTAAATAATTAACTTCGTCGAAAGTTATCCGTGTACGTCATGACACATTCAATTAATTCAACCGCGACTAGTATATGTTCAATCTACACTTCTTATGCATTTTTGTTTCCTTACAATCCTATTTTAAAATCGTAATTTACTTTTTCTAATTTTAAGTAAACCTTGCACCTTTTACGTTTTACGCAATTTAAAATTTACGTTTTAAAGTTTTAACAAAGTGAACCAACCCTAGACTATGATAATTTACATATTTTATGAATTTTTAAACTATTTCATGTTTACAAATGAATTTTATACTTGTCGTGTCATTTTTATAGCTTACGTCACTTTTATCAAGAACCGATGTCACCAAACGCGTTTTCGACTCACAGTTTCAGTATTAACGATGTTTAAACACTCCGATAAACCCATGACTCAACTAATATATTAAAAGTAGTTATTTTAACAAGTTTTAACATTTTTACGAGTTTAATATTTTTACGTTACCCGCTTTTAAGTTTCGCGACATAAAAACACAACATTTGCAATTACCGGGATCAAACTATACCCTAAATTATATACTTATCCAAAATAGGAGTAAAATAACCAAATCACACCACCTCATGCTTGGTTACCGCTTCTGAGAAGTAAACTTTCATGGGAAGCATTTTAAACTTTCATAATTTAAAATTGTCAAACGAAGGCACCATAACACATATTGCGACCGACAGTCAAGGACGTTTTAAGCTGTCATATAAAGGATTTGGTATTCTGGTAAGTATCTAATTCACTTTTAATTATGTTTTCATACACAACACATAAATAATAGAAGATCAACTTTGGATTTGGATTAAGGTTTATAAATTGTGATATTGTTATGAACACGAAGATCAACTATTTTATGTTTTCATACACAACACATAAACAGTAGAAACATTTTGGGTTTTCACATATAGAGCGAAGATCAACTTCTTGAATTTTTTTCGCTCGACTTACAGGTCATACACCAAGTGGTCTAGGCCAAAATGCATTTTACTACCCTAGATTTGATTAAGTGGAACTCCTACTACCCTAAAGTATTATTGGTACCCTATAGTACCTCATATATGGTTATTTGGTTCATATAGTACCCGAGCTCTAATTAATATAGTCATATGACTTTCACATGTCATATTACCATTAGTTTTAAATGGAAGAGCTTGACGTGAGACTTAGCTAGTGACATTTGTTCCTTTTTTTTTTGGACCATCTTTTTCTTGTAGGTCTTCGAAGATTATTATTCACTTCTTCAATGTTGATCCTGGAACGGATTATGACTTTTGGAATGGTGTTGCATAATTTTTTATTATCACAATTGCTAAAGTTGCACCGTAAAAAAATAATAAAAAAATGACAAATTCTTTTTTATTTTACTACATAGACAAGTACCCATGCATACCAACAGGATTTTATAGCGACAGATCGTTTAGTAATAAAAAAAAGTTTATGGGTTATAAACGAAAAATAATAAAAGTTTGAAGATTTGGGGGTTAAACATAATGTTTTGAAACACGGATCGACCCCGATGGTTCAACCGATTGAACCGTTCTAGTCGAAAAACGGGTCGATTTAAACCGAGTCAACCTGACGAGTTGGGCTGAAAACGGGTCAAATTAAATCGGGTCAACCCACCGGGTTTGAAGCATCCCGGTCAACCCGGTTTTCGATGTGTATTAATAGTTTCCTTTTGAAATATATTTTTTCGTAAGGCTTTTATTGCTTAGCCGAACCGGTGGCAACACCGGTTCCCGGTCGAACCCGTTGGTCCTGTCCAGTTTTCAAAACCATATGTACCATCAACTTGTTAGTTTGTGTGAAACTTTGTGTGTTTTATTAATTGTATAATATGTATAATAACATAAACTTTTCATTTTAGAGTCTTTTAAAAATAATATTAATTAGTGTGTTTAATTATTTTATATTTTAGAGTATGTTGTAGCTTGTTTAAATTGTATATTGTGAAACTTTTATTGTACTTTTTTAGTAAGGGATGTTTTAATTGTTTGTTTTTAATTTGATATATATGCTCTTAATTGGTTGTACAATGTGAGTAAATTATTGTACTTTTAAGTTATGATGTGTTTTAATAAGGGCCCGTTTGGTTGTTACGTTTTGGATTTGGATTTGATATTGATAGTGAAAGTTGTTGTTTGTTTTAAGGGTTTGGCATTTAAATAGTGGAGAGGGCCACCAAAAGTAAAAGTAGAGGGGGATGGTGGGTTTTCTCACTCACACACTTTTATTACAACATATTACTCTTTCTCTCTCACACACATATACCTTATTTTATTTTTAAATAATATTTTAAAATCAAATCTTATTATTAAATTAATAAAATAAATATAATTTCTCTCTCCTAAACCTACACCAAATCCAAATCTTAAACAAAATCCAAATCCTGATAAAAACCCACTTATAAACAAAACGAACCCTAAAAGTATTAATTACACTATGCATTTTTCTCACCTTTGACTTTCAAGATTTCACTTTTTAAGATTTGACCATACACTTTATATGTAGTATATATTATGTTTGTCATATTAAATTTGCACCATAAAGAATGAAAATAACATAAAAATATTAGAAGACACTGACATGCATTATTTTTTGCTAGATGTATTTTAATTAGTTTAATATCATCTTACAGTAACCAACTGGGCTAGCTCAGTTGGCCACCAAGGTGATCATGAAGAGGTTGTTACCACATGCGAAAGGTCTCGAGTTCGAGTCTCTCCGGGGAGGTTTTCCATCAGGGTGGGAATCTGCCCCATAGATGCGTCGATTTGAGGCTGGCAGGGACTACCTTCTGGTGTACCGTGGAATCGAATCACTAATTATTATTCGAGGCGGCGGGGACTACCTTGTAGAATCGAATAACTAACTTAGTAACTGCACTAACTTGCCGTTCAAAAAAATAAAATAAATAAATAATGAAGGAAATGGATATAGTATTTATTTTGTATTGACATTAATTTCGAATAAGTTAAAAAAAACAAAAAAAAAAGAGAGAGAGAGAGAGATATTAATTGCAAATATTGGTTTAGGTGGAATCAAAGATTACATAACTGAAAGCGTCCATTATGGTATTTCAAGAATAGGTCTAAAAAATTATAAAGAGGTCTAAGATTTTGTGTACCACAGTGAGGAACCATTTAATGTCTAGGTTGCTTGAAAAGGTCTATGATTTTGGAGAGGTCCAAGAAGTGTTTATTATCATGAACAATTTATAAATTTTAAAAGTTTTAACCATAATGGGAATAGGTTCATAATATGAAAATGTTTAAGAATTAATGACAATGTAAGAGGTGGCCATTTTATAACCTTTTAAAAGATCCACCATCAATTTACACGTTTTTCTAAATTAATTTCACTCCAACCGAACAAAAATAATCATTACTACGCCTACGCCGGATGACATTAATTGCAAATACTGTATTGGTTTAACTATTTAAATGCCCGTTTGGTTGGTTGGTGGCTTTAGAATTTGGATTTGGATTTGGAATTAAATTTGTATTAGGATTTGGATTTGATTTTGAAGTCAGAGAGAGAAAATAATTTTATATATTAAAATGTGTGAAAATAAAATTAATATGTGTAAAAATAAAATTAATATATAAATTTAGGGTTTTGCTAACCACATCCCAAATGGGTTGTGATTAAGCTTTCCATAAATGAAAATTTAGCATTTAATTAACTTCAAGCTTTCTATGTATAACAACACTTTTCATAATTATAATCGCTAAATATGTATACATATAGAAATAATGAGTTACTTAAATGTAATTTTCACACAAATCATGATGCTTAACCACCACCTTATGGGTGTGGTTAACAAAACCCATGAATTTATTCTCTTTTTTGGAAACAACATGTCGCTAAGAACCATTTAAAGTAAAACAAGTATTGACTATTGTGGATAAATGTTAGAGATGTTAAGTTAATGTTGAGGGCACGCTTTTTGAGTTTGTTTATATTCTATAATACATTTATTCATTAAATAAATGACTTAAATGTAACAAGATTTGGAATGGAATTAATAAAATTTAAGGTTTGGCTAGGCGTGTTGAGTTTATTTATATTCCCAAATGTTATAATTGATTAATTGTTCTTTGCAAGGATTGTATTTCATATGTGATGTGTGTCGTCTCGATTCTGATACACGTAATTACTTTCTCATCAAGTGCATGGTGTGAGACTTTAATCATTATAAAAGTTGATTAAAGTTATTGTGGTTATTTATGGTTGTTTAATAATTTATTTTTAAGAAAATGCTTATGTTATTCGGAAACTTTCCATATCAGAAACAGTTATTGTTATGTAAAACCCATATTTATATTTCTTCATATATTCTGATGAATTAACTATGATACTGACGGAACTATTTGGTGGTTGTTTATCATTTTTCCATTTTAATAATAATAAAAACACAAATTTCATTAATAGACCAGCCATATTCTATTACATATAAAATTAAAGTTACATTAATAATCTTTCACATATCCTTTATATTTCAGAGAACTGAAACTTTACATTCATATATTCTGATGTGTCTATTTGAATCTCAACAAGATCTTCAAGAATTTTAAATTCTTCGTTACGAATATAGATAAGAAATTCTTCTGTCTTTTTACACATATTTGAACTTTCTGCCTTCGAGAGAACTTCATTGAGATTCCCTTTTCCTTTTGTTGTTTTGATTATTTCCGTCACGATCGTGTGTACAGACTTTGATATCTCCTGTTCTCGGTAAACGTTAATAAAACCATAACACGGCGAACGTTAAAAAAATACATAAAACATGAAAGACATACCAGCGCCATGTAATGAACGTCTTAGAGAAACAATTGATTCCCGGACGTTCGGTGAAACATTTAAGTTTCACATCAAGGTGAATAAACTCACCTTGTATATTCGGTGGAACATTTAAATTTCTTATCAACTTAACCAGTTTCACATTTGCAGGACTTAGAAAACGTTTTACAACATCAAATTCAAAACCATCCACTTCATGCACATATATGAGGAATCCACCGGGATAAAAAAAAACTGGGAAATACCAGCCTCAACAATAAGTGAAGCAAATATCATCGCCACATTATATACCTTGACAATTATGTAATCAAATAAATGTAAATAATATAGAATAAAACTTATATTATTTATTTTATATTTATGTGATAACCTACACAATTCAGTTTTAACTACCCTTTAATTTCATGCTATATTTATAGGCAAAAAGAGGCAGTTAATGGAATCCACTTGGCAACAACCCAATGGGCCAACACATTAACCCAAAAAATTAATGTTGACATTTTAAAATAACTCAAAAAACCAAAATTTAAGCCTATTATTAATATATATACCATATTAATTCGTAATAAAAGGAATACAAATTCCAACGAAAATAAATACTGTAACATAGGCCACTTCCATATAAAATTTGAAGTCATAACTTGATACGTACAATTTGAATTCATTAGAAATCTAAATTGTTAATAAGTTATATCATCAGAAAACACTATTCTTTAGAGATCTAATTCATCAGCAAAATAAACGCATGTGTCTCAATATATTTATAACATAGTATTTATTAAGTCTAATATTGCTATCGTTTAAGTTTTATGTGTGTATAACATATAAAGTGACCATGCGACATATCCATAGATTGACTCCATAATACATTCTTTATTTATAGTTTCATATCACACCCACTGAAAAAAAATGTTCAATCAAATGACCCTATAATAGATGTACAAAATATTTAATAAAATAAATCAACTCATTAGAAAAACAAAATAAAAACATTGACAATCAATTAATGATATAAATACAAACAAACATATTGCCAGATTTCTTAAAGAAACATAAATAAACACTTATCTCCTGTTCTCGATTTACAATGTAGCAGATTAACAATTCGTTGTCGAGATCTCATATATGAATTGGCCTGATAACTGAAATTATAATCGTTCTCCATAACTTCTTCCCATTTCTCCATAACTGAAATTATAATCGTTCTCCATAACTTCTTCCCATTTCACTTCTTCAACAACATATAAAATTAAAAAATGTGTATAACGTGACATACAAAATAGAAAAAAATTAGCATACTCAACAATTTAATTATAATATGTAACTAAATCAACACATTAAATCGACTAATAATAGGTATTTATATAACATGACACAAACTACTTTATAAAATGTAAATAAACATTCGTTTAACATAAAATAACTCTAATAACAAATGTAAATAACATGTAGAAATAAATTGTTTTAAATGTAACTCATACTTAGAAAAGGTGTGATACCATCACAACTTAGATATATAATGACGAGAATAAGTGCCGAAGAAAACAAATTTGAAAGAATGCGTGATCAAGGATCAGAAGATGATAAAGATTCACAAGACAATTGCAATTCTGATGAAGATTGACTAAACATTTGGGTTTTGAAAGCTTCAAATTTTGTATTTTCCTTTAAGATATAATCAAATAATATTTGTATTTTGAAAGTTCATATTTTGGATTTTATATTCTGTATGAAATTAGTATTTTGTGTTTATGCTTTAAAGAATTAAGTTAAAACAAAAAATCCCAACATTTTAATATAGTAGTACAGCATTGTATTTTTATAGTGTTTTTTAATATTTGTTTTAAATTATCATATGTGTTTTACTTAGTTTTAACTTAAATATCTTCTAAACCACGAGGGGTGACCCAGCGGTAAGAATACCAGCCATCCAAAGAGGAGGTCAAGGGTTCGAGTCCAACGGGGAGAAAATTAATCCCCTTGTGGCCACGGAGGTTCACCTGCGCCGACTCCGGGCTATCAAAAAGGGTAGTCGCCGTGGGATTAGTCGGCTCGCAATGTCGAGTCGGAAACCCATGATTACCAAAATGTATGACTTTCTAATATTTGCAACCAGGTTGACCATCCTCTCATAAAATTCTTTCCAAAAGTATTCACCCCAAGAAAACTTGTTCCGTGCTGTAAGATCCTCTGCTAACATCATAATTGGCTTGCCGATAACATGTCTTGGCTGTCGGCCCATAAAAACGCTTTCTGACATTATTAACAAACAAACCCGAACGGCGTCCTCATCAGTGAGTTTTTTTCCACTTGCATTCATCCTTAAGGAAAGATAGGAGTTCAGAGCCTTTGACATTGTATGATACACGTTTTGGTTTTTTTTCTTTTCTTTTGGGGGACTTTTTTGGGAAATAGACATCGAACTAAAGGAGGAATGTTGCGCTTATTTACTTCTGGAAATACAACTTTGCCTGCAGAGAAACCTGTAAGCAAGCAAAACTCAGTTCTTCCAAGCTCTAGAGTATGTCCACCGATATCAAACTTGAGAGTCGATTCTATACTCGTGGATTCAGCATATCGCTGATGTTGAAGAACGTAATTCAAGAGATGGTTATCATTGTCTGAGGATATAAGGTTTATCCACTTTGAAAATACAGTTTGGTCAAACAACTTAATTCTAATAGTTGTCTCAGCCAAATGATCTCTAATAGAGTGAAGCAGATGTGTTGCGGACCTTACCGTTACTTTGGCATCATAGACCTATATTAACAAATAAACATTATTAATTGGAAGTTACGTATATTTAACCAACAAAAGAACCCTACTAGATCTTCCAATCATCTATTAGCAAAGAAACCCCAAAAACAACTTTTATTAAAATAAAACCAACTAGTAGATGATCAATTAATACTTGAATAGTTGAATAAGTTATTCATCTATCATCAACTACAAACAATTTCTTCTTATGGTAAAAAAAATGATAAGATCCCAGTACAAAATGGTGTTAAACGATAAGATCCCTGTACAAAATGGTGTTAATTCTGCTTTTGATTTAGTCAGATATTCAAGATGGTCTTGTCAATCTTTATCATCTGATTTGTGTGCTTACACAAATTTTTTTCTTCAGCCCGTGCTTAAATGCTGTATCCTGGAGTGTTTGTTGAGTCGTGCAGTTCTCGTTCCTCAGAAATTTGGTTGAAGATAATCCTCTTTGATTATTCCCTTTTTCTAGATTATTTTGACACCCCTTGGTACCTTATCACATTCGAGTTGCAACGTGATTCACACGACTCCGTATCAAAATGTTAAAAGCACTATTGTTGTTTTGAAGAAGGTGTATTGGATTTAATAATTTGGGAAGAAGATGACGCTGGCGAAAAAGATAAAGTTCAGATTTGATGATAGTGATGAAGTAAACATTCAGATTATGTATGAGAAACGTAGTTTGTAAGAAATAAATTTTTGTAGCCTATATCATGGTAGTATGTTTATCAAAAACAGAATGTGTTTATCAGAAACATTATCTTTAATGTATCATAAATTGTTATGGTTATTTTAATAAAGGGTATATATTACGTGTGTTTAGTGTTAATGACTGTTACAGAAATCTAATAATGACACTGTTTGTTTCAGTCCACACATTTTCCAGGTGGCTACTATTTGATTTGATATGGTTGTCAGTAGTAATGACCTGACAGTCATCATTACTGGGGTGTTGGTCTATACTTATTACATTTGTGCCGTGTAGTTTATGGCACTATGTGTGCGTACATTTTACAAATTTTTTTAGTATGTTATCAGAAACAAAATGGGTTTATATTACATGGTACCAATATTTTTACAAATGACATGTGTTTTGTGTTAATGACTGTTACAGGAGACTAATAATAACACTTGTTTCCTTTAGTCCACACTTTTTCAAGGCGGCTATTATTTGATTTGGTATGGTTGTCAGTAGTAATGACCTGACAGTCATCATTACTGGGTGTTGGTCTATTCGAAAATTACTGCAGAGGAACCTGTTACAAGAGGTTGCCTCACAGAGGGGTGGGTTTTTTTTCATTTCCCAAAAAGGCCACTGACTTCGCTGCAAAATGTGTAGCAAAATAATAACCCTGCACGTGTCGCGCTCTCGTTAATCCAAAAACAATAAAATAAAATAAAAATGTAATTCACATAATACTTGCAGCGAATTACAAACTCGCAGAGGTTGCCTACATTGGTTACGTAATTTTTGCGTCAGTGTTTGGGAGCCCATCTTGCTGGCCCGTTTAACATCCCTTTCCAAATGTTGGCCCAGTTTTTTTTTTTTTTTTTTTTTTTTTTTTTTTTTTTTTTTTTTTTTTTGTCTCTCTCATGACTATATATACAGATCCAACTATTATTTTTTGGAAAACCATTGTACAAATATGATATATATGAAAAATACATGTTTATGAGTTTTCTTGTTCTCAGTAAATTTTATGTATTTTTTTTATATATGTATATCGAGTGCTATTATGACCAGTAAACAACCGGCCTACATTCTACTTAAAAATAATAATAATAATAAATACCGTGCAATAATCAAGGACATGAAACAACACCCCGCCGCAACGCGACGGATCGTTGCCCACCTCGTTCACATAATACACGAAGCGAATTACTAACTTATGGGACCTACTTGAATTAAAAAATAAAAAATAATAATGTAACCCACATAGCAATTGCAGCGATGTATACAAAATTGAATTAAAAAAAAAGGCGTGGCTTTGCCGCTACGAAATGGACCTTGGCGGCTGATCTAGGCGTGACGCAAAAAGGTGTGACCTAAGGCGCGAAAAGGCGCGCCTTTTGGTAAGGCGTGGCGCCACTTTTTAAACATGTTTACTTTTTTATTTTATTTTTATTTTTTTTGGAACTATTTTGAACTAGTATTTGGAATTCGGGATATTTGGTATATGGGCCTAGTAAATATATAGTAAGTAGTAGTCTAAATGTCTAATATAGTACGAGTACTATGATCTAAAATTAAAAATACATAACTCTAAATATTTTTTGCCGTTTTAGTGACGCCTTAAGTGTCACACCCCCAAAATCGGGTCCAGCGGAAGCATACATGTAGCTGTGGTGTAACTCAATTGGTATTACAACACAAGTTCAAAAATGGTTTTCACTTGAATCATTTAGAATAAAATAGTTTAATCAAAAATGTTGAATTTACATTGTTAAAAATAGTGCGGAAGTAGGCCCTTAAAATATTTTAAAACGGTCCCCAAATGAATAATCAGAGTCTTCTATGACCATGCCATGCCCTGCCAAAACCTCCTGTAGCGTGCCATTGGTTAAAACCTGAAAATACATGCTAAAGTGTCAACACGAGGTTGGTGAGTTCATAAAGTTTGTTTAACAAATAAAGTATATAGAAAATGATCACACAGCAAAGGCATCGTAAATCCACTCAGTTGCAAGTCCCGCCATAAGAGACTTGCAACCTGTGTGTTCACAACCCATTGCTAACATATATAGTATGAGTAAAACATGTATAAGTTCATCACACCAGTTAAGCAATTAGTCGTGAGTCTACACTTCATCTCCGAAGACCTCACGTTTGTTGTATGTCTCAATGGTCATCCAACAACTTAATCTGGAGCCACTGGCAGTCTCAATGGTCATCCAACAACTTAATCTGGAGCCACTGGCAGTATCACATGGGTGCCATTTCCCAAAGTATAAAAGATTACTGGGTGTCATTTCCCAAAGTATAAAAGATTACTGGGTGCCATTTCCCAAAGTATAAGTTGCTCAAGAATACACAATCACAGTTTAGTATAACGCAGTTAAGTATAGCACAATCACGTATGTATGAAATCAAGTATAAAACAACCAAGTATAAATGTTTTCAGTATTTGTACAAGTAAGCAAGTAGTTGAGCATGTATCTTCCCCCAAAGAGTTAAAACAAGTATAAAAAGAGTAGGGGCTATGACTCACCTGATGCAACAGCTATAATAATGCTAGTGACAGAACAGAGATAGGCTCAATTCCTTAACCGCAACCTATTATGAATGATATGGTTCTAATGTAAGAAATGAAATGATGCTACACATGCGTATACGTACTTTATCAATACCACTTGTAGTTTTGAAAATAACGTTTATCGTCAAAAAATACATTTTTGACGTCTTGTATAAATATAAATTACTTCACGCGTATTTACGTTGTAGTGACAATCCCTTGTAGTTGTTTAGTGATTTATTACGAAAATAGGGTTTTTCGTCGTAAAGTATTATCCTTAAATAATAGTTGTAATCCTTAATATATAGCCTCAAAAAGCTAGTCGTGAACGAATAATATTAAGTTCTGGAAAACGAATTTGACGATTTTAGTAAGTTTGTAACATGCTCTAAAGACGTGATATTAAGTTTTGATCTCATCGAGTTCCGACCCTCGATAGAAAAATATGTTTTGTTGATCCGTAGTGAAAATAACCATTTTTGGTGTGGTTTTCGGGTAATATAAATGAGGTTGTAACTTACTTGTTACAAGGCCAACAGGTAAACGGTCAAGTGTTTTGGATAGTGTGTCGGGAATACTTGAAATTACTTAAGTACGGATAGGACTCAAACTGAGCCGAATATGGAGAAAAATGGTAGCGAACATGGCACTTTGCAAAGTCATTTTACGTCAAAACTCTATTAGTGTAAAAGCTGAGTAAATATATATATAAATCGCCTATGTTCTAACGCTTGTATCTTTTTCGTTATAAGCTCTTTTTCTACGTTCTTTATATCCCCGGAATCGTGGGACAACATACTAATATATTTTTTATAAGTCGGGACGGCTAGATCAAGTTTTACACCTCAGATTTGCCCTTGAAAATCGTGGGACAGCAAGTATATTTTCAGAAAATAGTTTTCGTCGTTAGACTAGGAAAAAACATATCTCCTTCGTTATAAACCCGTTTTAATCCGTTCTTTCGCCCACGGCTTCGTTTTTGAAATTATTTTCTGAATCTTTAAGCCAAATTTACCCAGGAACCCCTGATGTTTCCACGTTTTGCAAAAATGGACAGCAACTTTCTAATAGTGTTTAAAACTCATTTTTCTTGTTTGTAACTTGTTCAAAGCTTAACCAATCTACTTCAAATCAACTCCACAAGTACCAATCCTACCATACACCTTCTTAGGGTGTCATGGGGTCCTAGTCTTCATCAAAATTAGTAGGATTTAAGAGAAAGATCATATGATAATTATAAACTCATAATAAGTAAAGATACTTGAAAAGTGGTATGACAACTTAAGTATATTTGCATGTTTTGTTTCTAGAGCATAAAAATAGATCAAGTAATATTATGTAAGATTAGGAAAAATGTCTAGAAAACTTACTTGAGTGATTATTAAAAGATGGTGATGAAAACCCTATTAATCTTTGAGGTTTTTATTTCAAAACCTAAGCTAGAGCACTACTAGGACTTGTTTAAGCACTTGATCTTGAAAAATTGATGGATGAGCTCTTGTGTTCTTGACATGGCCGAACCATACCCAAAAGGAAGGAGAAGAGAGCATTTTTAGTTTACTTGAACTTGAAAGAAAGAAGGAAAAATGTGTATGTGTGTTAAATTAATTATGAGATGAAGATAAGATATTTTCTTTGGTCTTTGGTCTTTGGTCTTTGTTAATCTTAATGTCACATGGACTAGGGGGCTAGGGGGGGGGGGGGCGGCAACCATGGAAGAAAAGGAAGAATTTGGGGACTAATTAATGATCTTGTCTTCAAAACACATGTATATGTTTAGTTTTAGTTGTGTATTGGGTGTTTTCGGGTACCGAGTTATCTTGAAATAGATGTTAACGAGGTGAAATAAAATACGACGAAGTTGTAAAAGTTGTAAAATATTATCCCTTGCAAGAATCGGGTGTAAGAATAATTATCGTGTTGAGATGATGCAACCCGACGGAGTAATAAGCTCCGACCGTAAAATATAGTAATTGATTAGAAAACACCGGGTAAATTAATAATATAATTTTTATATCATTATAATGAGTATGAAAATATGTTAGGACCATAGTTGGGATTGTCGGATCAGTTATTCATAGTAATAGTTTATAGGATACGTTTATTAGGTAGATAACCGTACGTATGCAGAAATGATGCAAGTCACGCATGAAATAACAAATTTTCTCCGGGGGTGAATAGTGTTTTATGAATAGTAAAATTTTTGAACGCTTCTCAGAATCACAAACTGACTCCAAAAATGATGAATGGTAAAATGATGAATAGTGTTCTGTGAATAGTAACCAATGAATAGTAAATGTGAAAGTTCGGGAAAAGACCAGAATTTATGAGTTGTGACATTAAGAAACGCAAAGGCTCTGCCATGGTGCGTAAAGCTTGAGGTACGGCCATGCCGCCACTCCACGCCTCACGCCTTTTATAACCTTGACCACAACCCATAAGGTGGTGGTTAAGCATCATGATTTGTGTGAAAATTACATTTAATTACTCATTATTTCTATAGCTAGACATATTTAATGATTATAATTATGAAAAGTGTTGTTATACACAGAAAGCTTAAAGTTAATTAAATGCTAAATTTTCATTTATGGAAACCTTAATCACAACCCATTGGGTTGTGGATATCAAAACCCAAAAAAAAGAGTTCACATAAAACTTGCAGCGATCTTCATCTCTTTCTCCCAAATCTCATATGTATCAACAATACGATTCCCAGCAATACGCCTCTCAACATCTAGATGATTACAACATGCAAGGTTCAAATAGTTGGTTTAATCACCCTTGGTTTTTATGAAAGTAGAACAATTTATGTGTTTTTAATATTTCATAGTTTTTTTTTGAACGGCAGGTTAGTTGTTAGATGTTAGTTTTTAGTTGTTGGCTCGAGTTAGTGTCGCATCCTCGGGCAGAGATACAAACCGCGAGCCTCTCCTTAGGGGATAACCCCACTCCTATTCCTGATTCGCCTGATATCATTTGAGCTTGTGGTTCCCAAGTGAGGACTTCCCGGTCGGTCACCCAAACCGGTACTACTCTCACATGGGCTCGCTTAACTACTTAAGCCTTTACCACTAGACCACAAGCCCCATGATTTTAATATTTCCTAGTGTAAGGAATTTTGGAAGTTCCTACTGATGAAGTTCTATTGACAGGATTCTGCTAAAGCTATAGATGGTTTCTGCTGACATAGTGTTCCTGCTGACATAGTGTTCCTGCTGAAGACTTATTACTACGGATATTATGAATCCGTATCTTTAGTATTTATTTGTTAGGATTTGCATGAGCTATATTAGGTAGTGATATGCATTGATTTTATATTAATTGTCAAATTAGGGTTCCTTGTCTATAAAAGGAACAGGTGGCTATTGTATTAGGTACCACTTCTAAAAAGACCTCTGAAAACATTTTCATTATTCAATAATAGAGATCTACAGAGGATCATTCTTATATAGAAAAACCTTGTTGGTAACTTTGATTGTGTTCTTTACTATTCCGCTGTGTATGATTAATCATTGTTGCTATTATCCTAGATTGGGCTTAAATGATCTTTAACAATTGGTATCAGAGCGGGGGCTCTTGATATCTAGGGTTCATACAAGGTTTTTATTGTGAATCAAGAGCAATTTTTGAAGCAGATCTGAAAAAGTTTGAAGGTACGATTTTAATTTTAAAGGTTTAATCTCGTACTAAATTTATGAGGAAGCATAGCGACAAAGGTAACATCCTACTGATTTATTATATTACTTCGAAAAATAATGGCATGTGGATCTGATGTACTTATTGATTTTTGTGCATAAGTACGGAGTATATATTTAATGAATTGGAATTTTATTGTGGGTCGGTGCTATTCACATAGATTGTTGTTTGTGTATAAATTGATCTGGTGGCAAAACGTGGTAGTAGAGAAACTATATTGAATTTATTGGTCAAAGTGAGTATCATGGGTCGGTGATCAATTTCTTTTTGAGGTACGTGTAGTTCAGAGGTTACACGTGTGCATTAGGCTACTGTTATCTCAAAGTCTTTGATTGTGACTATTCTTGAACGAGAATCAGACAAAAGGGGTTCTTAAATTCATGCCTGATTATTTATAAACTATTCAAATGGTGAATATGAATCTGGTTTGTCGCATAGCTGCTGCTGTTTGTTAAGTATTATAATGAGTTTTTGATCTTATTGGTATATCAATATAGTAGGACGGTACTTCTAATTTATTGGTCGATAGATTGCTTTGATTGTCGCTTTCTTGATCCTTGGATTATTAAATTGGTCGAGAGGTCCTTGGATTAGTACACGTGCATAAAATATACAAAAGAAACTCATGACTTTGAGAGCTATCTGAAAGTGATTGTTCGGTGGGACAGCAAACTCCATAAGCAACAAGGTTTGTCGTGTTATTGCTGTTAATTAAATTGATTATATTGGTGTTCGTGGAAGTGTTATTATGTGGAGCTGTACTGTTGCTTATTTTGAGGTTAGAGTTGGCTCTTTGTTTCTGCTGATGTACTTTCTGTTTCTCCCGATTATTGGTTTCTGCTGATCGTTTCTACTGTTCGAGTTAGTATCACTGCTACTATATTTTTCGTTTATGCTGAAGCTTTGTGATTGGTTGCTGCTGATCACTAAACTTTTGATTGGTTGAATTTATTGCTGCTTGTGCTTGTGGTTTGTCGTGAGACTAATCTGTGGTACTCAACTGGGAATAAAACGTGTGTTATTATTATTTTCGTAAAATGACTTCATTCGGATCAGATGCTTCTCTTGAGACATTTGTGATGAAAGTTAGAAACTTGCTACCTATTCGTTCTAGGGTAGACAGGTCACAGGATGAAGGAAATGATAAGGAAAGATGTGCCACTCAAGTGAGGGAAAAGGCTGCTGGACATAAGATACAAGGTGAGGAACATGAGCCTGATAATGATAAAGCCTCTGGTTCTGAGCAGAGTGGATTGCTGGCAAGCTGTACTACAGAGGATCAGCTTGATCAAGTTGCCTTTATGGGCATTTCTCAGGTACATAATTCTCCTTGTGATTGTGATTCTAAATATGAAATTCTTAAAGAAGCTTATGATGATATGAAACCAAAATATAATACTTGTTTTATTGAAGCTTGATCGAGCCCAAACAGTCAACCTAAACTGACCAGGGAATGGTCAACAAGGTCAAACTATCTATAGTCAATGCTCCGCGGAAGTATAGTGTTTCCCCGGGTCGTTATGTCCCGACGAGGTGTGGATGGTTATCAAACGGTTTCGTGATCTGGTGAATCTGGACAGGAAAAGGGTTTTGAGTTTGATTAAACTAAGGAATATACGAAGAAATAGCTTAAATAAGCTATATGAACAAGACTGGAAATCAGAAAAACCAGAAACGATTAAAACCTAAAATGCGTACGTTTACATTTAAATAAAACGTAAACGTACAAAATAAAAACTGAAAACTGAAATCTGAAAACACCCAGGGGTGAAAATGACTTTTTTACAAACCTAAAATAAAAAGAAAATTTAAAATGAAAATAAAGTTATTAACTTGATTATTTTAATATTTAAACACTAACTAATTAATTAAAACTATTTTAAATCTAATTTAAAATAAACTAAAAATAATAAAGATTACAAAATAAACTAAAAACTTACAGAAATATTTTCTAAACCTCTAATTGAACTTGAAGAAAGTATAAAAAAAAAATGAAAATAAATATTTGTTAGGTCACCATTTAGTAAACACAAGTGTGATAATGAAAGAAATAAGATGAGAATAAGGATTGGTTGATTAAGAGAACAATGAGAAGAATAAAAGTGCAAGAGTTTCCTTAAGATATTCAAATAACCAACACCTCTCAAGTGAGAGGTTACATAGTATTTATAGGGGAGGAATAGGGCAACACTCCCTTCCTCCCTTTCTTATTAAACGAAATGGGCTTAAGGCCCATGGGCTTGCTTCATAAGCCTTAACATTAAATAAACATACAAGCCTAAGCAACCTATTACATAAAATGACCGAGACTTGAATAAATAGTAAAACTATGGTTCCAACAATCTCCCCCTAAGGGTCGGTCATCATGGTTGCTTGACGTCTTTGTCTTTAATCTTTGACTTTCATAGCTTTAGACGTCTTTCAAAATCATTCATCGTTCTTTGTTCTTAGTTGAGGTGGTTGTGATCATCTAATGAAGTTATCTGCCATGTGTCACTTCTGCGTCTGTGGTGGTCGTCGGCCATTCCAACATGCTCATACACCTTTGAATTGAGACATTAGCATGTACGTAGTTCCCTTTCTTTCACATGGATCTTTAGTCTTTAAACTTTGTAGATTCTTCTTTTTGGCGTAGAATCTAACTTTGAACATTGTGTTGCTTAGATCTTTGAGGGAGCTTTTGTTGACTTCAAGATGTATGTATGAGCATGCGGAATCAGTCTCCATGGAGATGACATTTCCCTGCATATAAACAGTTAGCAATAAAACATCCGGTACTTACAGATAAGGAATTAGAGATCGTCAACAGCATAGTGTGAAGACTCCTTCTAACCCTTATCCAGGCCGTTCCCATATCAGATACTCCCGAAGGAGCTTACGAGACCTACAAGGTAGCTCCATGACTGGGTGAGTCGCTGGGGATCACTCCACGACTGTAGACTGATAAGAAACCACCGCAAACACTAAGCGTAACTCATGAGGAGTTACCGAAGTGACCTGTCAGGGCTGTATGATGTTGACCCTGAAAGGAGTTTCCGTTCAATCATTGAGAAATACTTAAGTACTTCTCTCATAAACGTTCTCGGCAGATTGCTAAGATCTGCGAAGGACTCGATAATTTACAGCTGGTGTCCATTGATGCAGAACACCAGTTGTAGAAAATACTAAGTGTTCCTAGGAGATCTTTTGATGAATCTCGTGGCTCTAGACTCAATAAGTGCACACTTAGGTTTCTTATGCGGAGACTAGGGAGGTGTCTCCAGTTTCTAAATTACACTGGTTCCCTGTGAGAATGAAACAAATTCTTTTAAGGGAACTTGAGTGGCTAGAAGGTTAAGTGCAGTGCGTCACTGGGTCCATGACGGCTTTATCTTCAATACCGGTGTCGCCTTAGCAACAACAGTAGTAAGCGAATTGAACCCGGTGTCTGCCCTAAGGTTGAATCATATGGAGGGCTATTTCTTTTCACCCTTTTCTTTACATTTCTTTTTAATTCTTCAACCCCTTCTTTCTCCTTTCATTCTTTTCTCCTTTTTTCGTATCATACCTAAGGACTTCTAGTTCTAACTATTGGTGATGTCCTTGGGTTGATCCCTCCGGCTTAGGCGGATCATAGGACGGTTATATCCTAACCTTAGTCACCTTGTAACTCCATGACTATCCTATAATTGCCATTGAAACCTTTGAAAATCTCTCAAAGTGTTTGTGTTTATCAAACATTTTGTTTAACACTTTGAGAGTTTTGTGTTTTACTTATGAAGGGCTCCCCCTTTACATGTGCTCGTAAGTAATAAATTTGCACATGCGGGAGGAGCAAGCACTTTTTGAATTGATCTACTTTAAGTGAACCGGACCGATTCGAGACACGCTTACATCACTAGTAAAACTAGCTTGAAGTTATTACCCGTCCTGGTCAAGTCCACAGAAAGTTTCACGAATTGGTACATTTCTACTAAGACAAATCCTTTTCGAGACACGCTTACGTGGCTAGTTAGAGAGTTCCATTGTCAGCTTTTAGGTGACAACTAGCTCTAGTAACTAACTTGATGTTATTACCCGTCGAGGATAAGTCGTTTCGAGTTTACTAACTTTCATTATTCGTCAATTCCTTGGTCAATCCTGAGTCTAGCTCGTACAAGATACACTTAATCGCATTTTGACCACATATTTTAATCACGTATACATTTTCTCCCCCTCAAAAATAGCATATCAAATGTTGTTTTTGACAAAAATTTGATTAAAATATGCCTTTTTGAGTCTTATGGGGAGAATCACCAAGAATCATTGAATTTTCTAGAGCAAAGTAGTTTTGTTTTGACAAGTGCTCCCCCTCAACAAGTGATTATTGAGGTGAAATACTTGTCCTTTTGAGCAGAATTATGAAAAACATAAAAAATTTGATTAATTCTACTCAAAAGTAAGAAGCCTTCGCTCCTTATTTTAGGATTGAGGCACTGAAGCGTACCTCAGGGTCCTTTCTTTACAAGTTCGGGTTGTGCACTGTGATATGTACACAAGCCATTATGAGATATAATATTGACAAATCAAATCAACCTCTTACAGTGTTCTACCAGGCAGGTCTCTGAAATGTCAACACCGGAAATCCAGGTCTGCCTCCAACATAGCTTTCCAATCTCCTGAACTGATCCCGTCTCCTTAGCCGATGCTCAATCCGTGTAATGAATCTCCGATCTTCCCTGGCTTCATCTGTATTCCACCTTTTGGATTTACCTAGTGATATGTCATCCAGTCTGCTTTTGATTCCATCTCTGACGAACTTCAGGGTTTCATCACAGAACTTGTGGATTTCTGCATAACCCATGAAGCAGTTGCGACCGTGTACACTGCGGTATGTGAACCCAAATGCTGGATGTCTGATCAATGTATATTGAGGAAGGTGTTGGAGTTCGGGGATATCGTACAGGTTCGGCTTAGTGAGATTCACCTTCTTCTGGTAACTTTCAACACCCAACTGAAGATCTTCTACCCGCTCTTTGATGATAATATGTCTCATGTAGATGAGCAGAGCTGTCATCAAGGCGAGCTGCATCTCCTTAGGAAGGTTGCACAGCTTTCCTTGTACTTTGAGTAGGTACAAATCTTCTATGTCATTAAGGTGTAGGCGAGGAAAGTCAGCTTCGGAAATCTCGTACTCTTTTTCATCAATTCGTTTGAGTACGAGTTTGCTGAGATACGGGTACCCGAAGAAAGGAAGAGTGGAGATGGACTGAATGGAGACAATCTTCAATTCACTCATGACTTCACCCATTGTTTGATTTAGTCTGCTGCTTCGGTAGTACTGTGCACGGTTATCGGGCCAGTTGTGAATCCCGAAAAGTGCATTCTTGTCATACGGTACTTGTTTGTCGACGAACAGCCTTGTAGCATCCTCTTCTATGGCGTTGTTCAAATACCGAGCAGCTGGAATCTTAGTGATTGATGTGGCATAACGCTTGTCAAAGGCATTTCCATGCTGAAGGAATTCCAAATCCGTGTTGAAGAAGTATATGAACGGGATCTTGGGTTCCTTTGGCTTTCCGATCAAAGGCAGTGGTTTAGACCAGTCTGTAATGAAAGGTGCAGACTTCTTTGTAACTGGATCAACTCGAGATTCTGGGTTTATCCAGTCAACATTGCTTGACATGGCTCTAGCAATGTTTTCCAGATGATACTCTAGCTCGATGGAGTTCGCGGACCGATCACGAAGAAGATTGAACGCTGTATTCTTGATTCGACGTAGTTCCTTTTTGTTCATCTTTTTCATGTGGAATTTACGTTGAAACAGTTGAGCGTACTCCACTGTACGACCATCAAGTGGTTCTTGATCTTCAGCAAGCGGAGGTTGGGAGTTCACCATCTTGTCAAACCATGTATAGTCTTCAGTTTGGTCTTCGTCTAGCCAGTGAAGCACATCATCTGCCTTCATTGGTTCTTGATCTTTAGATGAGGTGTCTGGTTTGTGCTTAGGTTGTTTTCCCTTCCTTTGTTTCTTCTTGGTAGGTGCTGGTTCGGGAATGTCATCGGGCTGTGGAAACTCATCGCCGCCAGTATACTCGAAATGGTCATGTGCCTTATGTCCGAAGCCGGATGCCTTTGGTTGGGTAGAAGTAGTAGTGGTTGAAGGGTTGACTGGTTGTTTTGGTTGAGATGACGGTCCTTCGGCTTGTTTAAGCTTCTTAGCCTGAGAGTTAGGATCTTTGTCTTCGTCATCTCTTGGACGTTTCAGTTTGTCCGCCTCAGTGCTGCAGGTCTCTTTCGTCATTTTATCTTTCAAACTTCCAGGATCCTGCTTTCTTCGGGTGTCATGGTAGTTTTAGATACCAACATGCCCAGAAGTAGATTTTCCAGTTCTTCTGCAGTCATCTCTTGTTGTGGTAACGGTGTTTTGTCAGCCCTAAGAGTGAATGACGTAGTTCTGATAACTTTCTTTACGGCTTGTTCTGCAATCTTGGTCAGTTCCTTTTTGACTGGTTCCAGTAAATCTTTGAGTTCAGGAACTAAGTGTTGACCCAGGTATTGATTAACCTGTGCAGCTGCAGTAGATATCAAGTCTTCTTGTACATCTTTAGCCAGGAAAGTGTCCACCTGTTCTTTGACTTGTTGAACTGTTGTCATTTGCTTGGTGAGTTCTGCAACTTGACTTGCGAGTGTTTGAACTTGTGCTTCAAGCTTGGTTTGCTTCTTATCACGGACTCTCATGTAGGCTTTCTTAATGACCTTAGTTGCAGCAGAGGCTTTGGTGCTTGGTTTCTTAGTTGATTTGTCTTTGGTAGATTCAGATGCAGGTGGAGATGACTGTGAGGATTCCCTAAGGGTGGTAGAGTCATCTCCTTTCGGTGATTCGGGTTTAGCTTTGGCAGCTTCATCTTTGAGCCTTTGTGCTTCAATCAACTTTTCAGACTCAGCTTTAAGTCTTTGTTCTTCTGCCACCCGTTCAGCTTCTGCCTTGGCTAATTCAGCTTCTTTAAGTTTCAGCACTTCATCATGAAGCCTTTTCTCTTCAGCAAGTTTGGCTGCTTCCTCAGCTTTCCTGCTTTCTTCGAGACGAATGCGTTCTTCAAGTTTGGCTTGTTCTAATTCTGCCAGCCTTGCTTCTTCAGCTTCGTGCTTCTTCCTCATTTCTTCTTCCTGAGCTCTCTCTCTTAATTCAATTTCTTCCGTAGATAGTAGATAAGGGACCTCAGTGTCCATATGATCAGCTGCTTCATCTTCCTCTCGATCTGAAGTTGGGTCCATGTCAACATCAGCAGGAGATATATTTGGAGATTCATAGGTTGTCAGAGTTGCACCGATATCAGTAGTAGTGGGTTCTGGTATTGTGCTTGATCCCCCTGCTTCATGGACACTGCTTGACCCCCCAGCCTCCGTAGTATGATCAAAAGGTGGTGGTGGTGGTTGATCAGCTAGGAAGTCATCTATCTTGCTGTTGAGTATGCGAGTCCTAAGAGCTCTTTCGTTCTCCTCTTCCGCAGATAGACCAATATTGGATTCATCAGTCATTGGTTCCTTCATCTTTGCTTTCTGCAGCCTTTCTTCTTCCAAATTAGTATCGGCTTTGGTAGGAGGTTTTTGGGCAAGATTTTCTGTCTCTTCAACATATTCTTCGATATTCTTGACCCAATCTTCGAGAGTCATGTCCATATCATTAATGTCTTCAAGATTAACTTTCTCTTTGACATTAGCATATGCTGCCCTATACACTGGACCTTCGTCGGACTCGGTTTGTTCAGAGTCAGCCGGTATTGGAGAAGGAGGTGGTGAGGGAGACAACCTAGGTTCAGGAATAGATGAGGGCTCCGTGACAGGAGTTGGTTCTGTAGCTGGTTTCTTGACAGGAATCTTGAATTTGAGTGTCCCCCTTTTCTTAGGTTTAGTCTTAGAAGAACTTTCCGAGCTGCCAGACTTGCTTCCTTTATTTCCTTTCTTCTTCATGACTGATTGTAGAGAGACTTCGTCCAGGAACCCTACTTTTTCTTCCTTGATTGCAAGAGTGTAATAAATGTAGTTCTTGCTCTCTTTAACCTTCTTGGTTAGGAGACAATCAGGAAGTATCTTGCCTTGTTTCCTTGTGCTAGTTTCCATTCTCTTGACGACTTTGAGTGTATCCTCATTCCTGTATGTGTGCTTAAATTCGTCGTTCAGTCTCTGAGGTATGTCATCATATTCACGGAGGAAGCTTTCAATGAGAAGCTTGGTGAAGCGGACGAATGGAATATTAATCGTCTTGCGTTGAATATGCCACACAATGTCTTCCCAGATAATGCTGGCATAGTCAACATTCTTAACATTAGCCATTGCCCAGAACAGCTTGAGATGTGGGAGCTTGGGGTGTTCATGACCCGAGTCTCTGCCAGATAAGGACTTGGCAATAATGATGTAGAGGGTTCTCCATGGTTGTGGAAGAAATCGGATGTTGACCTTAGAGTGCCTTGTAATTACCTCTTCAGACTCATCATACCCAATATCTCTAAGCCATTCTATCAACTCTTCTTCACTCGGAACTGGTTCATATTCCTGATTAGGCTCAAGTTCGGGAAGACCAAGAACAGTACGGAGTAGGTCTTTGTCCACAGTGACTTGCCTCATGTGAAGCATACAAGTAAAGAAAGCTTCATTGATGTCCAGGTGAAGTGTGTGCCAGAATTGATGAATATAGAAGCAGGCAACAGATGCAGACTTGGTGAGTAGAACTTTGTACTTGTGATAGAGAAGAGCATCAATAGCAACAAGGCACGAGGACTCATTGCATGTGATATTGAGGAAGTTGACTCTCAGGTTGTTCTTTCCAATCTTTCTGGAGTAGTCTGTGGGAAAAGTATCTTCCCATGCGCGTACGGGTTCAGGTTCTGGACCGTATGGAATGTCATTGTGTTCTGCCATCTGAATAAATCATTAACATTCACAAACATGGCAATGGATTAAAGTGTTAGCACAGACATTCAATAACTTCATTATGAACACATTAATGATTGATTGATCAGTGGGTGTTCGTGTGTGAAAAACATTTGTTATATGACAAACTTATGTTTTACCAATTAAGTTACAACATGAGTTCATTACTACAAGATGTTACACATTGGAAATTTTACAACACCTAGAAAAATTATCATGCATGTGACAAGTTTACGCGTAAGTGTCAAAATCTACGCGTAACTTATTCTACGCGTAAGAAGTGATTCTAAGCGTAGGAGCCAAAATCTAAGCGTAACTTTATATTCTACGTGTAAGTTCAACTTTCTGCGTAGGCTTAATTTTACGCGTAAGATTAGATCTTGCGCGTAAGATTAGAACTTAAGCAAAGGAGTGAACTTTAAGCGTAGGATATAACTTATGCGTAGGCTTTGACTTACGCGTAAGATCAAGACTTAAGCGTAAGAAATAACTTAAGCGTAAGTTTTTCCTTTTATGCGTAAACTTTGTCTTATCCAAGACAAAGTCTGTCTACGTGTCGAATCTTACGCGTAAAATTCAATTTTACGCGTAGGATGAACAATTTGCGCATAAAGTCGTATTTTTCCAGAAATTCACCTTCGTAAAATGAGTAATTAGTTTCCTGAAAGTGTACAAACAAACCACTGATCAATATTTGACCCAACATACTTTATACACAAATTTAACGCGTAAACATGTCAAGAACCAACTTAACGCGTAAGAATGCATGAACACATAGTCATCAATCCCAATCAAACATGTTTCTGGGTAGTAACCAGCATAGGGCAAGTAATTAACACATACTAGGGAACATCTATACCAAATTATAACAACAATACACCACTAGATCAAAAGATCTAAAGCAGCTAGTGTTTACGAACCCTAGAACTATGAATCATGATATATACTTGTTATTGATGCAATAAACCTGTTGGGATATGTTCCTTACTACTATTAAACACTAACCCTATCATCAATCATTATCAGAACATCCACAATCAAGAACACCTAAATCTATACGTATGAGCCCTAAGACCTAGATCACTCAATGGTGTTTCTGGGTGAGATTAGAGTACACAGATAGGTTAAAGAACATCATATGATCATATCCCAGTAACCAAAAATCATCCTAACATCCATAATATCAAGCCCAGATTCTACGCATAACCCTATGACGAAATTATGAGATCTAGGAAGATTGAACCGTAGGATTGTTATGAAATTAAAAACCTTTGTTAAGAATCATGATCAAAACCTATTATTACTTACAGATTAGATGAAAACTTGTTGGATTTGTAGAATGATTATGGGTCGTTTGATTGAGTTGGTGAGGATAATAAATGTTTTTTGGTGGAAAAGAGGTTAACTGTGTGGTCAAAACGTTTTTGACTATGGTTAAAACAATATTTCACAAGTTGGCAAATTAAGTCCCTTAACCTTAGTATTAATCTCAAACCTAAAACCCTAGTGACTTGAATTTGAACATAACTCCGTAAAGCATTAACAAGGAACAACTTTAGATGATATTACTCCCCCTTGACCTTAGACCGGAGTCCTTTTGATTATTATGAACATTTAATTAAACCTTGGTCAAGGAAAGTAACCCGAAAAACTTAAATAGCATCATTTTATTAATCAACGTAAACATATTTTTGGTAAAATGCAAGTATTAAGTGAACATTTTGAAAATAGTTTGTAAAATACTTATTCTCCCCCTCAACACTTGTTTTTAATAATTTGAGACATTTGTTATAAAATTGAGTGTTGACAAGAAAGGTTTATACTTGCATTTTTTTTTTTTTTTTTTTTTTTTTTTTTAAGAATAAAATCTTTTTGTGTTTTTGTTGGTTTTATAATGTTGTATTTTGTTTTTGGAAATAGTATTTACAAAGATAGTTTGATGTTTGACAACCATTAATGTTTTAAAAACTTTTCCAGATCTTCTGGAGTCAAACATCGCATACCAATTTGGTGAACTAGACTTGCAAACCTTGATGGTGCTAAAGATTTGGTTAGTAAGTCCGCCAATTGGTACTCAGTTCCCACAAAATATAATTCAACAGTACCCTTTTCGACATGTTCCTTGATGAAATGATACCGGAGATCGATGTGTTTGGATTTGCAATGATGAACTGTGTTGCAGGAGATTGCAATGGCACTTTTGGAGTCGCAGTAGATTGGAATCTTATTGAATAGGTAGCCATAGTCTTTGAGTTGTGATCTCATCCAAATGACTTGAGCACAACACGCGGACATAGCTACATATTCAGATTCTGTTGACGACAGCGATGTGCAGTCCTGCTTCTTTGATTGCCATGACACCAGTTTATCACCGAGAAACTGTAATCCACCAGATGTGCTTTTGCGTGTGTCTAAACATCCTGCATGATCAGCGTCTGAAAAAGCAATTAGTTCAAAACCAGAATCCTTCGGATACCAGATTCCCAAGTTAATGGTTCCCTTTATGTATCGAAGGATTCTTTTGACCTCACTGAGGTGTTTTTCAGTTGGTTTGGACTGATAGCGAGAGCACATGTAGACAGCAAATACTATATCAGGTCTGCTAGCTGTGAGATACATGAGGGACCCAATCATACTACGGTATTTTGTAGGGTCAACTGGAATCCCATGTAAATCAGCATCTAGCTTTGTGGTATAGCTCATTGGTGTATTATAAGTATCACTAGACATCATTCCATGTTTTTTCAAAATTTCAATAGCATATTTGGACTGATTTACGAAAATTCCACGGGGTGATTGATGAACTTGTAGTCCTAAAAAAAACGAAAGTTCACCCATCATGGACATTTCAAAATTATCTTTCATTAATTTTGCAAAATCATTTGAGTAACTTCTTTTTGTTGAGGCAAAAATAATATCATCGACATATATTTGAACAACAAGTAAGTCCTCCCCGTAGGTTTTTGTAAATAGTGTTGGATCCACTGATCCTTTGTGAAATCTATTGGCCAGTAAGAATGCAGATAGTTTGTCATACCACGCCCTGGGGGCTTGCTTGAGTCCATAGAGTGCCTTTTTGAGTCGGTAAACATGATTGGGACGCTCAGGATCAACGAAGCCATCTGGTTGGCTTACATACACTTCTTCACGGAGTTCACCATTAAGAAATGCTGTTTTCACATCCATTTGAAAAACGACCATGTTTCGATGTGCTGCATATGCCAGAAAGATCCGAACAGCTTCATGTCTAGCCACTGGAGCAAAAGATTCAGCAAAGTCGAGTCCTTCCATTTGGGAGTATCCTTTTGCTACCAAGCGTGATTTGTTGCGTATGACTGTTCCTTCTGCATCAAGTTTGTTTTTCCAGATCCATTTTAACCCGATGACATAGATTCCGTCAGGTCTTTCAACTAATTCCCAGACTTCCAATCTAATGAATTGCTGAAATTCCTCTTGCATAGATTCAATCCAATTATCATACGTCATAGCTTCTTTGATGTTTTTGGGTTCTTCCATGCTAACTGTGAGTGCATAAATGCAAGTTTCACCATCGGTGTGAAGTCGTTGTCTAGTCATTACAGGTGCATCTGGATGACCAATAATATGAACAAGAGGATGATCTCGAGTCCATTTGTGTGTCGAAGGGTGTAGTTGATAAGTATCTCGCATGTTGGCAGGATCCAAATTGCGTGTAGATGACTCACCAACTTCATGATAAGTTGGAACCGGTGCAAACGGATTAATGAACGCATTAGGATCATACTCTGCGAATTGTGGAACTGATTGTGTTGTCAGATCTTCAACTGATTGCCGAGAGTTGGAAGCGGTTTTTTCAACTGTAAATGGAGATGCAATTGGAGTACCGTCTTTCTCAACAGTTGTTGTAGTTTGTTGAGGTGAGTCTGGTACTTGATGATTATCAGGTAGTGCAGCGGAATTAGGTGAGACCCCAGTAGACCGGTAATCAATTGTATCATCAAATAATGGACTGAACAGAGTTTCCAATTCTTTGCGGTTGAGAGGCAATGTTTCAGCCGAAGAGTCCGGAAAATTAAGACGGTTGATTTCGGGTCCTAAGCTGTGTTGCTCAGAAGCCATTTGTGTGAGTTCATCAAAATTAGCATGAATGGTTTCTTGAATTTCTCTTGTCCGACGATTCCATATCCGAAAACCTTTGGAATTTTCACAATATCCAACGAACACTCCGATGTCAGCCTTTGCTTTCAGTTTACCTAAATCATCACGATCATTTTTCGGATAACAGAGTGCTCCAAATACATGAAAGTAATCGATGTTTGGTTTCCTTTTGTGAACAATTTGATAAGGTGTTTTGCGATGCCGTTTTGTGATCATGCAACGGTTTTGGGTATAACATGCGGTTGAAACAGCTTCTGCCCATAAGTAATCTGGTAATTGAGCATTAATCAACATAGTTCTAGCAGGTTCCACTAACGTTCTGTTGCGTCTTTCGACAACTCCATTCTGTTCCGGGCTTCTAGGAATAGATGTTTGATGTTCAATTCCCACTTTCTCATAATATGACCTTAGAGTCTGATTCTTAAATTCTTTACCATTGTCAGTTCTGATTATACGGACTGTGTTGCGTAACTGAACTTGAATCTTAGTGAGAAAGGTGATGATCATTGAAGGAGCTTGATCTTTGCTTCGTAGAAAGTAGACCCAAGTCCATCTGGAGTAATCATCCACTATTACTAGTATGTAACGTTTACCGTTGATACTTTAAACACGCATCGGACCACACAAATCCATATGAAGCAGTTGTAACACATGATTCGTACTGTGCTCAGTTTTTGAAGGAAAATGAGCTCGAGTACTTTTTCCTTGTTCACAGGCTGGACATAAGTGATCTTTGGTGAAACGGAATCTCGGAAAACCTTCAACAAGTTTGTACCGAGCAAGGTCAGTCATAGTTTGGAAATTCAAGTGTGAAAGACGTTTGTGCCATAGCCAAGATTTAGTCGATTCTGCTTTGGAGAGAAGACATATTGGAGATGTTGCAATCATATCTGACATTGATATTGTATAAAGATTGGAACCACGTGAGCCAGACATTAGATCGTTTCCTTGTAAGTCACGAACAAAGCAAGTTTTCTCCCGAAATGCAACTTCTAGATCCCCATCACAAAATTGACCGACTGAAAAAAGGTTGTGCCCAAGGCCTTCCACATAATAAACACGACTGATTTCGATGTTCCCACTGACGTAGTCACCATATCCCATGATTAAAGCGTAATGATCATTCCCGAATCTGACAGTACCGATGAACTTTGAAACAAAGTTGATTAACAGTTTGAGATTGCCTGTCATATGTCGGGTGCATCCGCTATCAACAATCCAGAGAATAATCTGTACCACCTGCATCACAAGAAGACGACGAGGATGGAACAGAAGTAAGGGTGGAACCCAAAGAATGTGCGGGTTCCTGTTGGTTAGCAGCACAAGTATTCAACAATTTCGGAATCCATTTAAAGTCTGGTTTGTGTTGTAACCAACGTTGCCAATTCCAACTAGTCTTAGCTTTCTTAGTGTTGAATGCACTAGTGTTGGGCTGTTTCCTAGATTTGTTCTCTAGAATGATGGGGGTAACTGCAACATCATTAGAAACCGTAGTTGGCGGTTTTCCTAAAGTCGACTTAGAGGCAGTAGTGGACCTAAAAGGAATGCCTGTCCTACGTTTCTTATGATGATTCAAGAGAGAATTAGCTACACATTTTGTATGATCACCTGATGAAACGTTTTTACGACAAAACACACAAGATACATTAATAATTAAAGCATTCGAAGGTACATCATTCGTTACATTTGGATTTTGATTACAATTTGCCAGATTAGAATCTAAATCAGATGCAACATGAGTTTTATTCAAAGTCCTATGGTGATCTTCTACTTCTTGGGCTTCTAGTGATCCTCTTTTACGTTTCCAGAACCTAGTCATCTTGTTACTTTTACGCTTTGGTCTGCTAACGCTCTTAGTGGAGACTAGTCCTGTGGAAGTGGAAGGGTCATCATTAGTATTTTGAATAAAATTACCCTTGTTTGTTTTGGGTACTTCTGAAACTATCACAGTGGTGTCAACAAACTTTCCTTTTTGAAGTAGCTTAATTTTCTCTTTTAGATCAATGATGATGTGTTTCTTATCCTGAATTTCGGACTCAAGTAAACCAATGCAATATTTGTAATCAACACTGTTTTGTTGCCATTCAATGTTTTCACGTTTTAAATTCTCAATTTCCTTCTTGAGTTCGAGACTCAGAGTTTTGAAAGATTCCATGTTTTTGCAATGCTGACAAGAGTTGGAAATATTATGACTTTGAAGTTTCATTGCCATAACATTTGTTTGAGCTTGACACCAATCAAGACGTTTGTTTAGTCGAAATTTTTCTTCTGAAAATTGTTTGCACACATCATCATTGTTCTTTCTCAATCTTTCGTTTTCATTTTTAAGGTTCTCAATTTCCTCATTCAACAAATTATTATCAACACAATGATCGTTCTTAAGCATAGAAGTACCAGATTTATAAAGATCATTCATGATAACAGACAAAATATCAGCATTGAGAACTTGTTCCAAGAGTCGATCAGCATCATTTTTTAAAGTTCTGTTTCTTTGCTGTTGAACCAAAATCGCATTTTCATTTGAATCAAAAATGTTAATCATAGTTCTGACTTCTAATATAAGTTCATGTTCCCAACGTGCAGCACAAAGACGGAGGTGTTTAACAATTGGCTTCATTTGTTTTTGAAAAATATCTCTCTTTTCTCGCTCGTAAGCAGATTGAAAAGTTTCAATTTTTATCTCTGAGTTACGTTCAATTGTTTCCTCCAAAATATCTATGTCTTCCATAAATGTTTTGAAGTAATTTAAAACACGACAACTTTTAGGGTAAGGTGTGACTTCACCATTAGATGGTAAAGGACCATTGACTTGTGCTACAGTTTGGACCGGAACCGTATTGGAAGACGAAACATATGACTCAGTGACAAACCATGATTTTTCAGGTATTTCCTTTTGTTTGACAAAAGAAATAAGAGGAGGTTTTGAGTAATCATATGGTTTCCAAAATTCAACTTGTTTCATTTTTGATCGACTCTCTTCTTCCAGTTCTTCTATATATCTTAGGATTAGCTTTGAGTGCTTTGTGAAGAAACATAGATTTGAAATCACCAAGTGCAAATCCTTTGTCGGGTCTCGGTTTTAAAGTATACTTTTGAATTGTTGTGACTGAGCCCCCGGTTTTGTAAACGATATTACGAAACTCTTTGAGTTGTTTTTCAAGATCAACATTCTCAATGATTAATTTATCGATAAAATTTCGTTTTCGTATTTTATGTTCACAAAAATCCTTTTTGCAATTTGACAATTCTGTTTCTGTCGTAGAAAGCAACTTTTGAATTTCAGCAACCTTATTTTTGAGTACACACTTTTCATTTTCCAATTTTGAAACCAACTTTCCGTTTGACTCGATTAAAACTTGCATTTGATGTTGAAGATTTTGTTCCTTGATGTAAGATTCATGAAAATCTTTTTCAAAACTTTTTGCTCGTTTAATCTTGTCTTCCTGATACGAAAGTTGTATTTTATATTTCTCAATATCATTTGCAAGAGCTGTGTTAGTTTCTTTTAAAACTTTGTTTTTCTCGTTGCATTTAATGATTTGCATTTTTTGAGCATCCAGTTGTTTAGATAACAATATAAGGTCAGGGTCTGGATCAAATGATGGTTCATGTTGTTCTAAATTATCATATTCATTATTCTCAATAGGATCATCAAATGAAACAACTGTGTCATCATCGAAAATGACAACTGTGCTTATTTGTTCATCTTTTTGAGGTGATGAAGATGATTTAGATGGAACAACTTGCGCCATATCTGATTCAAAAACAGAAGGTGAGACTATTTCATTAATAAAGCATTCATTGAGGTCATGTACCTGAGACAAGCCGTCAGTGTCATACACTGGACCTGAATCATTGAGCTTAAGTTCCTGCATGTTGGCCATAAGCATCACAGCAGCATTGGCTTCCAGATCTTCCATGTCATCATCGTTGTTCACATTTGCCATGAAGTTGTTATCCTGTTCAGGGAAATGTCCATCTTTTTCATCTTGAAGAGCCAAGAGTAATGCTTGCTTGTGAAACTTACTACCCCGAGTTCTCGGTTTGGGACATGCTGTCGCTATATGACCTTGTTTATTGCAATTGTAGCACCATACTGCATTCCCTGAGTTGGAGTTCCTAGTAGCAACTGATTCTGACCTTTGCTGAGAAGATCCTGAGTTGCTTCTGACCCCACCATTGTTACTAAACCTCTGACCATTCCCATAATTTCCTGAAGAATTTCCTGAACCAGACCGACCATAGCTACGATTCTGAATTTCCACTCTTCCATCATTGACAACAGCTTGATTCCTTGTGTTAGAAGATGAACGTTGACGATTGTTTGTTTTGTTGGAGAATTTGCTGAAAGCATGAGCAATAAGAGCAAGTCCCTGACTCAACGTATGAAAGTCATCATCGTCATCATCATTAGAGTTGGAGTAATACACAGCATCATTGTTGTTTAACGGAACAAGTTGAGTAGAATCATTCTGTAGAGATGAATCATAAGAGGCCATTTGGTTCGAGGTGGAAGATTGTGGATAACTGAAGTAGTTTTGCTCTTGAACATATGCATGATTTGACATTGGTGGTGGAGCATAGTGAGATTGAGCTACGAGAGCCAAAGAATTTGGTGTTGATGTTGGTGTGTATCCTCCTCGTAAAGCTCTATCTTTTTCCACTTCAGGTTCATGGTGTTTTAGGAAATCATACAACAAACCATATGGAGCATCATGAAGATTCTTTGTTTGACGAACAAATGTCACATATTTATGCCAATCAGGGCCAAGACTACCAACAAATTTGGAGTTCACAGCGATCCTCGGTACTGTGATTTTGTGACGTTCCAGATCATTGACCACATTAGTGAAACGATGATAGTAGGATTCAAGTGACTCTCCAGGTTCAATTTTGATGTCAGTGTATTCCATGTAAAGCTTGGATTCCATGTCATCTTTGTTCAATTGAGTGCCTTCCATAAGGAGATGAACGTGTTCCCACATAGCTTTGGCTGTTTTCTGAGCATCGACACTTAGATAGATCGGATTAGGTATACCCTGAAGTATATAAGCCATTGCATACTTATCAGCTTCACGATGTAGTTTCTGTTCTTCAGTGAGTGCAGTTTCTGGAAGGGGTCTATCACCAGGAGGACGTGGAGGATTAGCATCTGGATCACCAGCTTCAAATCTTGATGGCCACTCAAATGGTCCTTCAAGTATCACTTGCTTTGGTTGTTGTTGAGGAATGAGGTGTTGTTGCATCAGAAGGTAATTATGTATTGGATTTTGATTAGGAGGTTGTTGATTCATAATATGCGGAAGATATTGTTGTTGCTGAGGATTTGAGAAGTAGTGATGAGGTGGTTGAGACATCTTAGAACACTTATGTAGAAATGGATCTTAGTAGAAGATTGAAATGCACGTTCCTTTGTGTAAATTCAAAATTCCTGGGGTAAGGTGAAATCTTACGCGTAACTATAATACTTACGCGTAACTTTAATTTTACGCGTAAACTTTAGGTTAAGCGTAAAGAGTAGGTTTATGCGTAAACTAAAAGTTTATGCGTAAGTTTTCTCTTTACGCGTAAGCTTAGGCTTATGCGTAAGAATTAGACTTATGCGTAAGTTTAGACTTATGCGTAAGGTTTACAACCAAACAAATCTTTCAAACTTATCCAAGCTTGAAAGATATCCAAAGTCGAAGTATTCCACTAACTTATCCAAGCTAGGGAAGTACTGAGTCACCGTTACACGAGGAGAAGACCTTTGATGAAGCTTAAGCGTAGAAACTGGCAACTTACGCGTAGGAACAGACTAACGCATAGATTCTGACTTCTGCGTAGAGACTTAGGCGTAGAGTACCAAGTTAAGCGTAGAAATAGGGTTTTGACCAAGTTACGCGTAAGAAGAGGGTTTTGACGAATTCTTATGCGTAAACCGACCAAAAAACACTATTGACAGCTGTGAACAGTACTTTACTCGACCAAAGTTACGCGTAGGAAGGTACTGTTCATCCAAAAACTTGATTTTTGATGAAAAATTGCCTAGAAACTTTCAAAGATCAATACTTTATGCAATATCTAAGCTTCTAAACACTATATCAACCTTAAAACTTATCCAAGCTTCAAGATTTGAGTGTGAGAAACCAAGAAAAAAGCAAAGAAAATGAAGAAATATGAGGTAAAACCCCAAATAAACAATAAGAACAACACTTCAATCTCTATTAGGCGAATGATACCACTTGTTAGGTCACCATTTAGTAAACACAAGTGTGATAATGAAAGAAATAAGATGAGAATAAGGATTGGTTGATTAAGAGAACAATGAGAAGAATAAAAGTGCAAGAGTTTCCTTAAGATATTCAAATAACCAACACCTCTCAAGTGAGAGGTTACATAGTATTTATAGGGGAGGAATAGGGCAACACTCCCTTCCTCCCTTTCTTATTAAACGAAATGGGCTTAAGGCCCATGGGCTTGCTTCATAAGCCTTAACATTAAATAAACATACAAGCCTAAGCAACCTATTACATAAAATGACCGAGACTTGAATAAATAGTAAAACTATGGTTCCAACAATATTTTTGTCTTTTTATGGTTTTTTTATAAATTAAAAACTACTTATATTAATTAAACTAATTAAACTATTTTAAATTACAAATAATACTAAATTAACTTAGAAAATTATGGAAAAATTCCTAAAACTATTTTATAACATTTAAAAGCTATGAAAAATATAAAAACTAGGTCTTGCTTAATAAAAACTAATTATGTTATTTAAAACTTAATTATTAGTTAATTATTAATAAAACTAAGATTAATTCTAATAAAGTCTAAATGATAAAATAAAAATCTGAGAAAATTACTATAAATACTTTAACTTAAAAGGAAATAAAGAAAAATATAAAAAATCTAAGTACTTAATAAAAATTTAAAAATGAAAATTAAAATTAAATTACATTAAATAGAAACTATCACTTAAATTTAAAATTGTTTTTTCTGGATTTCTCTCTTTGAAAACTAATTTACACTTAAAAACAACAAACTTTTGTAAAAACAACTTTTTTATAGATTGAAAATAAGCACAATGGAAGGTAAAAAGCTCAACAGTTGACTTTTGTTGACTTTATAAGCAAATAAGCTCAAACCAGCTTGTGTGGGGCCCACTATGGATAATTCAGGTTCCAATAAGTTATGTGAACTTATTTAAGCAAGAAAATGCAAAAGGGTACCCACAGAATAAGCCAAAAGCACCAAAATAAGCACTTGGTTTCTTGACTTAACTCAGAAAATGGGACAGAGGATTGGGCTTAATCCAAGTGGGGTCCACAGGCTACTAGGTCAAACCAAGGGTCAAAGTTAGAATCCTACCAGGGGGAGGGTTGAAAGAAACAAATTGGGGGCATTGGGGACCACTGAGGTAACCACAAACCACCACCAAAGTGGTGGTGGTGGTGGAGGATCTGCTGCAGCAGGGCACACAGCCCCCCTGCAAGTCAGTTTGAGGGCAAGTGGGGCCCAGAGGAAAAATGGTAAAAATCAAGTGAAGGTGGGAAAATGAAGTTGAGGTGGTGGACAATAAGTCCACAAAAGCACAAGGTCTCAATCTCAACAGAAAATTCTAAACAAATCCTACTAATTTTGAAAAAATCTGAAAAACTCAAACTTTTGACTTTTGATGAAACTTGATATCTTGACTTTGCTTAATTTAAATTACTCCTAAATGATTGTTTATGCAATGTTATACTGAAATGAAACTAATCCATGTTATGTTAGCTAGATATGTACCTATGATCATGATGATATACCCTAACTGCTAACAGATGCATAAATATGTAAGATTGTAATGAGATTTGACTTTTGCCAATAAACTACTGACTTTTATACCCTAAATGATCTACATATATCTAATGCAGCATGTATCAACCAAGTTTAACCATGTATACCAACAAGATCACAGCTAACCAACTAAAACCAAACACCCCTTTAAGGGTGACAGTTGAACAAATTTCAAACAACAAAAGCTATTTAAACTTCAAAAGTGATGGACAAAGACTCAAATAGCTATATTATGATTATTTAGACAGAAAATATTCAACAATAAGCAATTTACACTAAGCAAACCTAAACAAGCTATATAAGCTGATTATGACAGTTGCATTCAATCTTGATGAGAGCTAAATTCTTATGAGATACTTAAGCTACATCTTACATTCTAAGCAATAAGTGACTGAGATAAGCACATCTAAACACCAATTAAGCACATTGATAAGCTAAAAGCAGACAAGCAGTTGATAAGCTAATAAGCAGAAAAGAAAAGAAATTGCAAAGTGATAAATGAAAACTTGGAATTGTATTGAAACTGAGTTTAAAAGAGTACAGGACTGGAAATTAAACTAAAAATAAAGATTACACTAAAAATTAAACTAAATTACACTAAAAGCTATTTTATATCTAAAAATCCTACTAACTTTCTAACTGCTTCTCTCTTTTCCTTTTATAATGCCCCTCTAGGGTTTCTGAGCCCCACTTGAGCCTTCCACTTCCATTTTGGACCCTTAGATCAGAAGAATGATTCCTGGCCGTTTGATTTCATTTGGGCGGGAAAACAATGTTTGGTGGAATTATGACCTGGAGGAGGGGGTTGTAATTATCACATGGGATGTGGAATAGGGTGGCTGGTAGGTTGTTGGGGAGTGTGGAGGGGACAAAGATGTTGGGAGGAGCAGGTTAGGAGGGTGTAGGGTTGTCTGGTTTTGGTGGTAAAAAGGGAGGTCAGGGGAGATGGTGTTGACCAAGGGGTTTGACCCCGTTTGTTTTATTAATAAAAAAGTGTGGGCTTTTGGGTGGATTTGGTGGGCTGGGGTTAAAATGGGCTGGGGTATTGGTGTTGGTTTGTGTTTGGTTTAGGTTTATAATACAAAGGTCCGTTTGTATTAAAGTTCACAAGGACCAAATTGTAATTTTCGATTTGTATGAGGACCAAAATTGCCAAACTGCTAAAGTTATTCCCAGGGTGTTTCTTGCCAAATATCCATATTCCAGGGACCAGAAATAACATTTTCCATTTAAAAAGTACCGAGGGACTGATTTCGTCAAATTTCAAACTACAGGGACCAAAAGTGTATTTTTTCCAAAGTTTTCACCTAAGGATTAATTTTGATGATTTTTGACTTCTAAATGCCTTAGGTTGACTTTCCTTTCAAAACAAATGCTCAGGGACTAGTTTTGTAAATTTTTGAAAGTTGGGGGACTAAAACTGCCAATTGTGTAAACTTTGTTCGTTTTTCATTGTTTTTACTCATTTTGCATCTGAAACGTATAAAACACAATCCCTAGGATATTTTTAGTATTTTGATGCATTTCTGAGCATTTCGGATGTTTTGGCAGTTTAAATACGATAAAAATGATGAGTGTTTGAGCACTCATCAATCCCCCACACTAAACTATTGCTAGTCCCTAGAAATCTTTTTGGAAAACTTGATGGATTTGAAACTCTTTACCAAAAGCCATCACTTCTGGAGTAGCCAGGTGTAAGAACTGTGGCACACCTGATAACCGTGTGATTTTGAGCAAACCACCAGCTGTCAACGGATTTGATTAGTCTTTTTCCAAGAGCCGTTTGCTCCTGGACTAGCCAACTCTTGATGGACCTAGTCAACATCTTGGTGAGTTGATTACCAATTATGGATTTTCCACTGCCTTTACCACAAGCCATAATCTTGTGGGCTAGCCAACTCATTCGCTTTATGGGATATGGCGAGTTGATGTACCATACAATTTTGGGCAAATTGCAAGCCGTAAACGGATTTGAGATGTCTTTACCAAGAGCCGTTTGCTCCTGGACTAGCAAATCCCTTTTGTCGGTTAGACATGGCGGACTGATAACCACAAAAATTTTTGAACTCAAGTGAATTTTTTTTTTAATTTTTGCCAAAAACGGGGATTATGCCGACTTAGCGAAATACCCCCCACACTTAGGATGAATATTGTCCTCAATATTCAAAGTCCCGGCTATTATGCCGACTCTTTGAACGGAAAAAGCCAATATTCTAATCTAATTGTACAAACGCCATTTTTCACTTTATTTCTATATATATATACATACAAACCTTTTTTTTTAGATATATATACATAGTAACAACGGCAGGGGTAACACCCCCACACTTAGGGTGAAAACCCTATATACATGCTACTGTTTTTGTTTACCGAGTCGCTAGCTTGACTCGACCCCGAATTCATTTGTCCTTGGGGAAGCATGATGTGGAAGAAATAATCTCCATCGGACTTTCATTCAAGATGTTTGGACAAACATTTGAAGCACGTGAAAGTTCCACACCGATGAGATATACACAGACCCGACTCAAAAATGATAAGTGGAAATTCCGGGGTCAAAAATAGTATCTTCACTCCCGAATGAGTGAAGAAGAGAGGACATCACCAAGTAGGTGAAGAAAAGGAAGAAAACCATGATGTAAATCATGATAAGATTTTCTTCCTCGAGAGCAGGCTCATTAGCCTGAATTTGGATTTCAAAGGTTAAGCTCGTAAATATCCCGGGAGGGTGGGTGGGAATTTGCAAATCCTCATGATTGAGTGCATCTCCCCCCGAGCTATCAAACTCCGGAGGAGTCATGATATGATGAGTGAGTTCACCGGAGAACTCCTCATGAAGAGAATTATTCACAAGATATAAATCTGTGAACTCATGTTCCGATGTAGACTCATCGCAATCCTCATTCTGAATACCAAAGATTGGATTATCATAGATCAAAGTGAATTCAGAGTCGAATTCAAATAGAGGATTGGTGAGAGTAGTATTGAATGCTTCAGGAACAAAATGATTATCATTCTCTATTGGACTGTTGGGATAAGAACTGAGTGACTGATCATGATAAAGGAGACTTTCAATTTCTCCCAGATCGGCTTCAAAGTCAAAGAGAACATCGTCACTTCCCGTTGGAAGTGGATTGATGTGAGTGAGCTCATCGGCGAACTCCTCAAGAAGATGATCAGCATCAGAATGTGGAACTGATGCCTCAACATACTCGATGTCTCCATGAGATGTACAATCATCATTAAGATCTAAAAAAGTCTCAAAATGATCGTTTGAACACTCAAGAGGGGAAGGAAGATCACACATATGCTCAAAAGTTCCCTGTGACTCTCCTGGGATTGGGACAAGGATCTCAACACTAGACTTTATTAATTCGTCCGATTCCTTTTCAGGAACAGTGTCAAGATGCTCATCCCCCATGATGAGAGAGTGAGTGGAAACTTCGGGTGTGATATCAGTAGACTGAGGGAGTTTAGAAGTACTAGCAGTTATGGATTCTACCAGTTCCACTTGATCTACTGCTAGAGACTCTGTCACATTACTGTCTCCCTGGTTGTCCATGGAAGGAATCACAACTAATGAATCTGATGAACCCTTACAAAATTGAGAAATATCAAGGGTAACTTCATCATCACTATCATCATCGTAAAGAGCAGCATTGCGAAATATGGCACGCCTTTTAGCTGCCTGCTCTCTTGCCAGCAATTCTTGCATAGATTGTTGATGATGATCTTCTTGGGCACGTCTAGATTCCTCTTTCATGTCTTTTAATAAATCTAGAAGTTCAAGAAGAATGGTATTCTCTTCCATTTGGTACTGTGGAGATTGGTTCTGATAAGGTGTGTCATAATTGTCATAAGGAACATACTCATAGACAGGTGTGTTCCTAGTAGGACAATCAGAACTAAAATGTGAACCTCCACAGTAGTCACACCAATTAAACTGATGTGACTGTGATTCATGTGGATAGTGGTCAAAACCAAATTCATGATTGTTACAAGGAACCTGTTCATAGACAAACTGATTCCTAGTCTGACAATCAGAGCTGTAGTGAGGGCCTCCACAATATTCACATCAATATGCTGGTGTCTCATGATGTGGAGGCTGGTGGAATAAATCAGTTGTGTCACAGTAAGAATAGGGATCCTGGTTATAGACAGACCCGTATCCTGACTCTACCATACCACAACCGGGGCAATTGCCACCGTTATGAGGGCCACCACACCATTGGCAACCAAAAGAGAGGGGATGGGACATAGACAGAATCAAAGGGTAATAGAGGGTAAGGAATGAAGAATCAAAAAGGTAGGAGGGTAAAGAAGAATATTTTTGTGGTTTTTGAAAAACATTTTGAAAAATATGAACAAGGGTGGATAATATACGATGGATGTATATCAAGGTTCACCAATACGCAAAACCGTTTAGAATAACGCGCACAACCTCCCCGGCAGCGGCGCCAAAATTTGATCGAGCCCAAACAGTCAACCTAAACTGACCAGGGAATGGTCAACAAGGTCAAACTATCTAGAGTCAATGCTCCGCGGAAGTATAGTGTTTCCCCGGGTCGTTATGTCCCGACGAGGTGTGGATGGTTATCAAACGGTTTCGTGATCGGGTGAATCTGGACAGGAAAAGGGTTTTGAGTTTGATTAAACTAAGGAATATACGAAGAAATAGCTTAAATAAGCTATATGAACAAGACTGGAAATCAGAAAAACCAGAAACGATTAAAACCTAAAATGCGTACGTTTACATTTAAATAAAACGTAAACGTACAAAATAAAAAGTGAAAACTGAAATCTGAAAACACCCAGGGGGTGAAAATGACTTTTTTACAAACCTAAAATAAAAAGAAAATTTAAAATGAAAATAAAGTTATTAACTTGATTATTTTAATATTTAAACACTAACTAATTAATTAAAAGTATTTTAAATCTAATTTAAAATATACTAAAAATAATAAAGATTACAAAATAAACTAAAAACTTACAGAAATATTTTCTAAACCTCTAATTGAACTTGAAGAAAGTATAAAAAAAAATGAAAATAAATATTTTGTCTTTTTATGGTTTTTTTATAAATTAAAAACTACTTATATTAATTAAACTATTTTAAATTACAAATAATACTAAATTAACTTAGAAAATTATGGAAAAATTCCTAAAACTATTTTATAACATTTAAAAGCTAGTAAAAATATAAAAACTAGGTCTTGCTTAATAAAAACTAATTATGCTATTTAAAACTTAATTATTAGTTAATTATTAATAAAACTAAGATTAATTCTAATAAAGTCTAAATGATAAAATAAAAATCTGAGAAAATTACTATAAATACTTAAACTTAAAAGGAAATTAAGAAAAATATAAAAAGCTAAGTACTTAATAAAAATTTAAAAATGAAAATTAAAATTAAATTACATTAAATAGAAACTATCACTTAAAATTAAAATTGTTTTTTCTGGATTTCTCTTTTTGAAAACTAATTTACACTTAAAAACAACAAACTTTTGTAAAAACAACTTTTTTATAGATTGAAAATAAGCACAATGGAAGGTAAAAAGCTTAACAGTTGACTTTTGTTGACTTTATAAGCAAATAAGCTCAAACCAGCTTGTGTGGGGCCCACTATGGATAATTCAGGTTCCAATAAGTTATGTGAACTTATTTAAGCAAGAAAAAGCAAAAGGGTACCCACAGAATAAGCCAAAAGCACCAAAATAAGCACTTGGTTTCTTGACTTAACTCAGAAAATGGGACAGAGGATTGGGCTTAATCCAAGTGGGGTCCACAGGCTACTAGGTCAAACCAAGGGTCAAAGTTAGAATCCTACCAGGGGAGGGTTGAAAGAAACAAATTGGGGGCATTGGGGACCACTGAGGTAACCACAAACCACCACCAAAGTGGTGGTGGTGGTGGAGGATTTGCTGCAGCAGGGCACACAGCCCCCCTGCAAGTCAGTTTGAGGGCAAGCGGGGCCCAGAGGAAAAATGGTAAAAATCAAGTGAAGGTGGGAACATGAATTTGAGGTGGCGGACAATAAGTCCACAAAAGCACAAGGTCTCAATCTCAACAGAAAATTCTAAACAAATCCTACTAATTTTGGAAAAATCTGAAAAACTCAAACTTTTGACTTTTGATGAAACTTGATATCTTGACTTTGCTCAATTTAAATTACTCCTAAATGATTGTTTATGCAATGTTATACTGAAATGAAACTAATCCATGTTATGTTAGCTAGATATGTACCTATGATCATGATGATATACCCTAACTGCTAACAGATGCATAAATATGTAAGATTGTAATGAGATTTGACTTTTGCCAATAAACTACTGACTTTTATACCCTAAATGATCTACATATATCTAATGCAGCATGTATCAACCAAGTTTAACCATGTATACCAACAAGATCACAGCTAACCAACTAAAACCAAACACCCCTTTAAGGGTGACAGTTGAACAAATTTCAAACAACAAAAGCTATTTAAACTTCAAAAGTGATGGACAAAGACTCAAATAGCTATATTATGATTATTTAGACAGAAAATATTCAACAATAAGCAATTTACACTAAGCAAACCTAAACAAGCTATATAAGCTGATTATGACAGTTGCATTCAATCTTGATGAGAGCTAAATTCTTATGAGATACTTAAGCTACATCTTACATTCTAAGCAATAAGTGACTGAGATAAGCACATCTAAACACCAATTAAGCACATTGATAAGCTAAAAGCAGACAAGCAGTTGATAAGCTAATAAGCAGAAAAGAAAAGAAATTGCAAAGTGATAAATGAAAACTTGAAATTGTATTGAAACTGAGTTTAAAAGAGTACAGGACTGGAAATTAAACTAAAAATAAAGATTACACTAAAAATTAAACTAAATTACACTAAAAGCTATTTTATATCTAAAAATCCTACTAACTTTCTAACTGCTTCTCTCTTTTCCTTTTATAATGCCCCTCTAGGGTTTCTGAGCCCCACTTGAGCCTTCCACTTCCATTTTGGACCCTTAGATCAGAAGAATGATTCCTGGCCGTTTGATTTCATTTGGGCGGGAAAACAATGTTTGGTGGAATTATGACCTGGAGGAGGGGGGTTGTAATTATCACATGGGATGTGGAATAGGGTGGCTGGTAGGTTGTTGGGGAGTGTGGAGGGGACAAAGATGTTGGGAGGAGCAGGTTAGGAGGGTGTAGGGTTGTCTGGTTTTGGTGGTAAAAAGGGAGGTCAGGGGAGATGGTGTTGACCAAGGGGTTTGACCCCGTTTGTTTTATTAATAAAAAGGTGTGGGCTTTTGGGTGGATTTGGTGGGCTGGGGTTAAAATGGGCTGGGGTATTGGTGTTGGTTTGTGTTTGGTTTAGGTTTATAATACAAAGGTCCGTTTGTATTAAAGTTCACAAGGACCAAATTGTAATTTTTGATTTGTATGAGGACCAAACTTGCCAAACTGCTAAAGTTATTCCCAGGGTGTTTCTTGCCAAATATCCATATTCCAGGGACCAGAAATAACATTTTCCATTTAAAAAGTACCCAGGGACTGATTTCGTCAAATTTCAAACTGCAGGGACCAAAAGTGTAATTTTTCCAAAGTTTTCACCTAAGGATTAATTTTGATGATTTTTGACTTCTAAATGCCTTAGGTTGACTTTCCTTTCAAAACAAATGCTCAGGGACTAGTTTTGTAAATTTTTGAAAGTTGGGGGACTAAAACTGCCAATTGTGTAAACTTTGTTCGTTTTTCATTGTTTTTACTCATTTTGCATCTGAAACGTATAAAATACAATCCCTGGGATATTTTTAGTATTTTGATGCATTTCTGAGCGTTTTCGGATGTTTTGGCAGTTTAAATACGATAAAAATGATGAGTGTTTGAGCACTCATCAAAGCTCATACATACAAAGAAGCTCTTAAAACTTTAGAAAAACAGAAGGTGTGGTTTCAACAGAATCAACTTGCTTATGAGGAGAAAATTAGAGTACTAAAAAGAGACCTAGAGAATACTAGTAATGAGTTAAAGTTTTGTGAAAGAGAAAAGGCTAAAGTAGAGTTAGAGAAACAAGAACTACAAGAGAAGTTTGATAAAGAAGTAGCATTACATAAAAATTGTTCATTTCAGGAGATAATTTAGCTAGCTATCTTTATGGTAGTCAAGCTGTAAACTCTGGGATAGGTTTAGGTTTTAAAAAATATGCTGGTTTAGAGGCAAGGAATGATATGGGTAAATCTACACCAACAGGCTTAGCAAATTATGTTAAAGAAGGAGAATTGCATGCTGTCCCTGGACCTATTAGAGGTGAGTTTATGCCTAGCTCTCCTCAAAAAGACTTTGATGGATCACACCATCTATATGGCAAAAGATCAAGTGACTTGCCAGACCCTGATTGTAAGTCTACTAACTATGCCTCATGTGATTCAAGTGACAAGTCTTCCAGGGTCAATGTCTCTTCCCCCAGTGTTTTTAATGTTAAAAGCTCAGAGTCCATCTCAACTGAGTCTACCTCCTTTAATTCTACTTCTAGTGTTTCCACATCCAAGAGTAAAGTTGAGATTAAATCCAAAGTTAGGGCACCCAAGCAAGAACCCATTGTTGTTCCAGATTTACCTAGTGTCAGTTGTAATAAATCTGATAAGAATACATATAATTCTAGGAATTCTTGTAATAAGAATGGTTGTTTTAATAAAAAGGCTGGTAATGTTAAGAAGAAATCTTGTTTTGTGTGTGGTAGTAAGTCTCATCTCATTAAGGATTGTGATTTTCATGAGAAGAGAATAGGTGTGTGTGCTGACCAAAAGAGATCTAGACCAATGTGGACCAATGTTAGTGCTATTCCCCCATATGTTCCACAAGCAACACATGTGAAAACCAGCAGACACATTCCTGCTGGTAAGCCAGTTTCTAATGGTAGACCTTTTCCAGCCGGTTGGAAAGGACATGTTACTAGACCATTTTACAGACCTACTAGCACTTACTTTCAAAATGCTTTTTGGCCTAGTTATTTTGACCCTATGTATATGGGGTGGGGGACAAGATGGGATAATGGTGTTAAGCCCTCAACAGGTTGTTCTTGGACAAATAAAAGAACAGGTTCATTCTGGGTACCCAAGAGCAATAGTCCTTGTCAGGTGCACTGATTGAGGGGAGGCATAAGCCTAAGGGGAGGCTTATTGTTGTATTCTATGTATACTAACCATTTTTGCAGCTGTTGGATCCTCATACGCCTAAGGGGAGGCTTAGTTTTTCTACTGACACTACATGTTTCTTTGGTTTCTACTGATGCTTGATGGTATATTTTCCATATTATGTATTTCTGTTTCTTTCTTTCTTTTATTATTAAAGAAAAAAAAATGTATAGTTTTTGTTTTAACTTGTTTGTAGGTTTTGATGTTTGGTTCATTACCACACAATAAATGGTAATCAACTCACCATGATGATGACGCATTCCATCACAGAGTTGGCTAGTCCAAAAGCAAACGGTTTTTGGTAAAGACATCTTAATTCCGTTGATAGCTGTAATGGTTTGCTAAGAATCATAGGGTACTCAACTCACCCATGCTTCATTGCTGAGAGTTGAAATGGTCATCAATTCACCATGGGTGATGCCCAATTGGGTAACCAAAGAATTGGCTAGTCCTGAGCAAACGACTACAGGTAAAGACATGTCAAATCCGTTTATGGCTGTGATGATTTGCCAAAAATCATTAGGGTTTTTCAACACACCGATGATTCACGTTCTAAGTGTTGAACTGGTTTCTAGTTAACCAGGGTGATGCCACGATTCCACCAAATGACTAGCTAGCCCAAGAGTGAGTAGCTACTTGGTAAAGGCTTATCAAATCTACTCATGTTGCTGCTGGTTCATGTTGTTGCTGATAGGTTGACGTTGCTACTGGTTCCTTGTTCTTCAAAGATAGTTACTAGTTGCTGCTGATATATAGGTTTGGTTGCTGCTGGTTACTTAATTTTGCTACAGATGTTCAAGTTTCAATCCTCACACTTTCAAAGCTAAAGCTCTATCTGGAATCTTGAACTTAACCATGTCAAATTCAAGATTAAGGGAGGATTGTAAGGAATTTTGGAAGTTCCTACTGATGAAGTTATATTGACAGGATTCTGCTGAAGCTATAGATGGTTTTTGCTGACATAGTGTTCCTGCTGAAGACTTATTACTACGGATATTATGAATCCGTATCTTTAGTATTTATTTGTTAGGATATGCATGAGCTATATTAGGTAGTGATATGCATTGATTTTATATTAATTGTCAAATTAGGGTTCCTTGTCTATAAATGGAACAGGTGGCTATTGTATTAGGTACCACTTCTAAAAAGACTTCTGAAAACATTTTCATTATTCAGTAATAGAGATCCATAGAGGATCATTCTTATATAGAAAAACCTTGTTGGTAACTTTGATTGTGTTCTTTACTATTCCGCTGTGTATGATTAATCATTGTTGCTATTATCCTAGATTGGGCTTAAACGATCTTTAACACCTAGTTACTCTTTAATGTACTTTACGTATCCTGTAATATATTCTCTTTTTTTTTAATGTTTGTAGATAAATGTTTCCGTACTTTCCTAAACAAAAATTCGTAAAATGTCTAATTACAATTCATTTTCATTTTCATAGTTGTGTTAAGACGTGACACCGAGTTAATTTTTAAGTCAGGTGATGATACCTTATACTCTAGCAAAAATTTTTTTTTAAAACATCATATACAAACAATAACACAAATAAGAGAATAATTGCAATTTTATACATCATATACATTTCAATAATAATAATAATAATAATAATAATAATAATAATAATAATAATAATTGTAACAACTCACATTTTCGGATCACTATTCATCCTCGGAATTTTACTATTCACTTTCACTATTCATTTCCCAAAATTTGATTTTTGTTTCATGGCCTCAAGTGATAAATCATTTCCATAGCAAATTAAATGTATGACACTCATCAGATTATTTTCGTGAAAGATATTAAGGAATTACACGTTTTAGGGTAAAACGTCATTCAAAAATTCTACGCACAACGAAACTCGACCGCGTTAAGTGACCCCGCATCAGAAAAATGTTTGATACGCTCATGATTAATTAGAGAATTGATCGTGACTAAGAAAAATGTTACCAAATAGACCCTAAACCGCGAGAAACAGAAACTTAGGTTTTCAAGCACTTTTACTTAGCCGTAACCTTAGCCTATACCTGCACCGCATTTCTAAGACAATTTGAGTTTTCATATTATTTGGTAAAGTCAACATATTTTTCCCTCCTCCTTTGACCAAAACTCATTCTTTGATTTTACAAGTTATTCTTTGATTTTTAGGCTTCCGGTTTTAGGTCTAAAAGACATTAATTACCATCCGACACTAGACTGAGCCCAGCCTAGACATTATAAGTCATTTTAGTTCATTTTTATCCTATTAGAAAAGTAACACTTTACTTTTCTTAATTTTACACAATATTCGTACATTTTACGTATTTCGCGTTTTAGACCCACGTTTCCAGTTTTAGCAGGGTTTGAGCAACCCAATAGAACCTACCACTCATTTTATATTTTATTATGGAGTATATGGACAAGTTTAGTCATCCTTTCAAGTTTCATATTTTTAGGATACCCGGTTTTACGTTTTGAGGCTTAACAGTTTACGGTTAGCAACCTACGGAGTCAAAACTAGCTCTATATCTTGGGTAATATCAACCAAAGACCAAAACTTGCTCCCTAAGTCTTCCAAACCGCCATAGGGGGGGGGGGAGTCACACCCTTGTGTGTCTTGATCTTATGCTTTAGACCTTAGGACGTTAACATGTGTAAATTTCTCAAAAATATCCTAAGTAAATGTAACCTCCTCATGAGACTATAAATACCCCCTCCTCTCCTCTTCTTTGTATGCCAAACACACACACAAACACCATCTCCTTAGCTAATTCACTCCTAGTTACAAGCAAGATACAAGTGCAACATCAAGCATAGAAACCCTAGCTTGGTTTTAGGTAATCAAAACACTTCCAAACTACATAAACTTTGGTGATTCTCTTGAGTTTAGATCCACTCAATTCACCTAGACCTTGATCACAAATCATTCAAGAATACAATATTAGCAAGGGTGGTTAAATATTGGAAGCATGGCTATGGTTGGAAAGGTGTAGGAAGATTAAGTAGTGGTTCTTGGTTTTTATCTTGGTTCTAGTTAGTTCTTCACAAGTTGTAAGCAAACCCTAACATACTCCTTGCTTAATTATCATTTTCATACTCTTTGTGTTTCATTCATGCTATATATGTTCTTGTTATTGTGTTCATGATGTATAAAAATGAGTAAAACAAGTATTGGTATACATATGTTAACCTATGTTATTCAAACAAGTAAACTAGTGACTTATATTGAGAACCACGACCAAAATAAAGTAACCATGACATGAAACACTTACTTACTGTTATAGAGGACTTCAAAAGGAAAACATAGCAATTTGAATCACCTAAAACGAGTACACGAGTCAAAAGTTATGACCATTTGAAGCTAGCGAAACCAAAACGCCGAAACTGCCTAAACCTACTGTTTTGCATTCTGCCAATTTTGAAAGTCCCACTTCTGTTCCGATTCATCAAAAAGTTAAAACACAAAAGTTGTCCGGAACGACGTTTTCGTTCAGGTACAAAGAAGCTCGAGCCCTGAAAACGCTTTCCGAGTGATATTTTCTTCAAATTCTTAACAGCCCATTTTTAGACCAAAGTTACTATATAATAATTATAATTAGATGAGACCAAGAGGTCTAATGACCTAAAGCCAAGACCACAACCATGGCTAAAGCCAAGGCTGAGTCTCAAGACCATGGTAGCCATGACTAAAGCCACGGAAAAGCCACGGCTAAGACCTTAAGACTTTGTAAACCGAAATCATTATAACTAATATACATGTTTTACATATTGAACACTACAATAGTAGGGAGCTTCATCTGAGGAGCTCATATTGGTAAACCGTCGAGATGAGTTGTGGATTTACGAATTAAAGTGTCCTGGCTCCTCGAACGTTTACTACATGACTTCTGAATTATGATGGCCCGAACGGTAGTAAGAGATATATAAGCTATACATGTTCATAAACCATTTTTATTCAACGACTTACACTATATAATAAGTGCTACATCATGAACTATATGCAAGACATATATGGGCAATTCTTCGTATTCTTAGACATTAATCAAACCTAAGACACGACGTTCTATTATAGGTTACTCTTAGAGACTGTTGCGATTCGAATATCATACTCATTACATAAACTTAAGGTGAGTCATAGCCCATACTCTTTTTATACTTGTTTTAACTCTTGGGGGTAATACATGCTCAACTACTTGCTTAATTTAAATACAATATTTGTATTTACATGCATACATGATACTCTATTCTGTCAGAGAGGTATTGATAGTACTCATGGGAATATGCCCCCCTACCCTTGTGTCTATACTTGACCTTGGATGTCGTAGTACTATTTGGGGAGAGTCCCCTGCCCTTGTGTCTATTCTTGACCTTGGGTGAATATAATCCAGCGCATTGCATAAATTATATTGTAGCAGTGGGTTGTGGACACACAGGTTGCAAGTCTCTTATGGCGGGACTTGCAACTGAGTGGATTCACAATGCCTTTGCTGTGTGAACATTCTTTAAGGCTTTTTAACTGTTTTAAGACAAACTCTATGATCTCACCAACCATTGTGTTGACACTTGAGCATGTTTATCTCAGGTTAGTAAGGCGATAGCTAGTGCGTGGAACTTAGAGTCAAGCTGCATATTCTGAAGACTTACGCTTTTGTCATTTACCATTCAAAACACTTTGTATACATTTATGTATCATACTTTGGAATCTCATGTTTGTAACTTTGAATTCATTAATCGAATGATAACTTTTCAAAACGTCTCCTTTAGAGGTCGTTTTCTATAACTTGTACTTTGTATTATGAAGTAGCACCCCAATGACACAGTCTTCCGCTGCCGTATTTTGGGGGTGTTACAGATTGGTATCAGAGCTCTGGTTATAGAGAACTAGGTTGCATTTAGTGCCTAGACTATAACTACTATATACGCTGAGACCTTCCTCTTTAGTTGCCTTACACACACTACATACGCAGATGCTTTTTTTATTAGTTGTTGGTTTTGTTCCACGCTGTTAGATGATATGACTTTAGTATTTATAAGGAACCCCCAGAATTTAGCTGAGTCATTAAAAATTTGAAGCTCAGGAATAACTAATTAGTTAACTTGATCTTGTGACAGTTCTTGTTTAATTAGACACAAGATTTGAGTTAAATAATATTATTGCTTAGCTTTAGGGATTTGATGATTTGGTTATCTTACTATCTGTCTCAGATAGTGATTTTGTGTCGGAAATTCTTAAGTAGGATGATTTAGAATCTCTTTATTTAAATGGATTTGGACGCCTCTTTATTTAAATAAAGAAATTGTAAATCACCGAACCATAAGTTTATGAATCCTTACTTGCATAAATTTGGACGCTTCTTTATGTAAGTAATGAATTATAAATAAGTGGGCTTAGGTGTATCCGATACGACTCCTTAACCACAACCTTAGACGAATCAGAGTGAACACCACAATATTAGAGATCCTGAATTCTCTTAGACACACCGTAAGTAGTTAACATCGACAGAACTTCGGGATGAAGTTCTCCTTAAGGGGTAGAGACTGTAACAACTCACATTTTTGGATCACTATTCATCCTCGGAATTTTACTATTCACTTTCACTATTCATTTCCCAAAATTTGATTTTTGTTTCATGGCCTCAAGTGATAAATCATTTCCATAGCAAATTAAATGTATGACACTCATCAGATCATTTTCGTGAAAGATATTAAGGAATTACACGTTTTAGGGTAAAACGTCATTCAAAAATTCTACGCACAACGAAACTCGACCGCGTTAAGTGACCCTGCATCAGAAAAATGTTTGATACGCTCATGATTAATTAGAGAATTGATCGTGACTAAGAAAAATGTTACCAAATAGACCCTAGACCGTGAGAAACAGAAACTTAGGTTTTCAAGCACTTTTACTTAGCCGTAACCTTAGCCTATACCTGCACCGCATTTCTAAGACAATTTGAGTTTTCATATTATTTGGTAAAGTCAACATATTTTTCCCTCCTCCTTTGACCAAAACTCATTCTTTGATTTTACAAGTTATTCTTTGATTTTTAGGCTTTCGGTTTTAGGTCTAAAAGACATTAATTACCATCCGACACTAGACTGAGCCCAGCCTAGACATTATAAGTCATTTTAGTTCATTTTTATCCTATTAGAAAAGTAACACTTTACTTTTCTTAATTTTACACAATATTCGTACATTTTACGTATTTCGCGTTTTAGACCCACGTTTCCAGTTTTAGCAGGGTTTGAGCAACCCAATTGAACCTACCACTCATTCTATATTTTATTATGGAGTATATGGACAAGTTTAGTCATCCTTTCAAGTTTCATATTTTTAGGATACCCGGTTTTACGTTTTGAGGCTTAACAGTTTACGGTTAGCAACCTACGGAGTCAAAACTAGCTCTATATCTTGGATAATATCAACCAAAGACCAAAACTTGCTCCCTAAGTCTTCCAAACCGCCATAGGGGGGGGGGAGTCACACCCTTGTGTGTCTTGATCTTATGCTTTAGACCTTAGGACGTTAACATGTGTAAATTTCTCAAAAATATCCTAAGTAAATGTAACCTCCTCATGAGACTATAAATACCCCCTCCTCTCCTCTTCTGTGTACACCAAACACACACACAAACACCATCTCCTTAGCTAATTCACTCCTAGTTACAAGCAAGATACAAGTGCAACATCAATCATAGAAACCCTAGCTTGGTTTTAGGTAATCAAAACACTTCCAAACTACATAAACTTTGGTGATTCTCTTGAGTTTAGATCCACTCAATTCACCTAGACCTTCATCAAAAATCATTCAAGAATACAAGATTAGCAAGGGTGGTTAAATATTGGAAGCATGGCTATGGTTGGAAAGGTGTAGGAAGATTAAGTAGTGGTTCTTGGTTTTGATCTTGGTTCTAGTTAGTTCTTCACAAGTTGTAAGCAAACCCTAACATACTCCTTGCTTAATTATCATTTTCATACTCTTTGTGTTTCATTCATGCTATATATGTTCTTGTTATTGTGTTCATGATATATAAAAATGAGTAAAACAAGTATTGGTATACATATGTTAACCTATGTTATTCAAACAAGTAAACTAGTGACTTATATTGAGAACAACGACCAAAATAAAGTAACCATGACATGAAACACTTACTTACTGTTATCGAAGACTTCAAAAGGAAAACATAGCAATTTGAATCACCTAAAACGAGTACACGAGTCAAAAGTTATGACCATTTGAAGCTAGCGAAACCAAAACGCCGAAACTGCCTAAACCTACTGTTTTGCATTCTGCCAATTTTGAAAGTCCCACTTCTGGTCAGATTCATCAAAAAGTTAAAACACGAAAGTTGTCCGTAACGACGTTTTCGTTCAAGAAAGAAAAAGCTCGAGCCCTGAAAACGCTTTCCGAGTGATATTTTCTTCAAATTCTTAACAGCCCATTTTTAGACCAAAGTTACTATATAATAATTATAATTAGATGATACCAAGAGGTCTAATGACCTAAAGCCAAGACCACAACCATGGCTAAAGCCAAGGCGGAGTCTCAAGACCATGGAAGCCATGACCAAAGCCACGGCAAAGCCACAACTAAGACCTTAAGACTTTCTAAACCGAAATCATTATAACTAATATACATGTTTTACATATTGAACACTACAATAGTAGGGAGCTTCATGTGAGGAGTTCATATTGGTAAACCGTCGAGATGAGTTGTGGATTTACGAATTAAAGTGTCCTGGCTCCTCGAACGTTTACTACATGACTTCTGAATTATGATGGCCCGAACGGTAGTAAGAGATATACAAGCTATACATGTTCATAAACCATTTTTATTCAACGACTTACACTATATACTAAGTGCTACATCATGAACTATATGCAAGACATATATGGGCAATTCTTCGTATTCTTAGACATTAATCAAACCTAAGACACGACGTTCTATTATAGGTTACTCTTAGAGACTGTTGCGATTCGACTATCATACTCATTACATAAACTTAAGGTGAGTCATAGCCCCTACTCTTTTTATACTTGTTTTAACTCTTGGGGGGGATACATGCTCAACTACTTGCTTAATTTAAATACAAGATTCGTATTTACGTGCATACATGATACTCTATTCTGTCAGAGAGGTATTGATAGTACTCATGGGAATATGCCCCCTACCCTTGTGTCTATACTTGACCTTGGATGTCGTAGTACTATTTGGGGAGAGGCCCCTGCCCTTGTGTCTATTCTTGACCTTGGGTGAATATAATCCAGCGCATTGCATAAACTATATTGTAGCAGTGGGTTGTGGACACACATGTTGCAAGTCTCTTATGGCGGGACTTGCAACTGAGTGGATTCACAATGTCTTTGCTGTGTGAACATTCTTTAAGGCTTTTTAACTGTTTTAAGACAAACTCTATGATCTCACCAACCATTGTGTTGACACTTGAGCATGTTTATCTCAGGTTAGTAAGGCGATAGCTAGTGCGTGGAACTTAGAGTCAAGCTGCATATTCTGAAGACTTACGCTTTTGTTATTTACCATTCAAAACACTTTGTATACATTTATGTATCATACTTTGGAATCTCATGTTTGTAACTTTGAATTCATTAATCGAATGGTAACTTTTCAAAACGTCTCCTTCAGAGGTCGTTTTCTATAACTTGTACTTTGTATTATGAAGTAGCACCCCAATGACACAGTCTTCCGCTACCGTATTTTGGGGGTGTTACAATAATAATAATAATAATAGTAGTAATAATAATAATAATAATAATAACCTTAATCTTACAAACCCTAAACATCAAATAGGGTTAGATAATTATAGACTCAAAAGGACAAAACATCTAATAGGGTTAGATAATTATAGACTGAAAAGGACAAAACATACAAATATCGTGGGTGTAGAAATTGTTTTATTGTAGAAAAAAAATTAATATCAAATTTGTTATTGTGTCTCTAACAAAAGATTGCGAAAAGATTACATTAAAAGAACTTGAGTATATACCACTGACATAACGTTAAATGAACATGGTGATAAAACAATTATTCGCTGTTATAGCCTAATCGCAGCTATATATTTTTTGACATGACTTGTACAGATATGGCGTTATTTTTTATATTATCATCACAACCAAGAAAGATTTTTCTAGATTTATATATTATATTTGCTATACGACTATTTTCTACTTTATTTTTCATTTAAGATTTTAAACATCATCATAATAATGTAAACACATAATACAAAAACCAAAGACCAACAGAAAACCAATAACTACGTGATCATTCATAATATTTTCTAATTTTTACAATCAATGCTTCTTTTCTATTAACAGACTTGAAGTTCTCTAGCCATGTTGCAGTCTTTAACAATTTCACTCCATTAATGAATTTATGAACTCATATGCTTCAAATTAGTGATTCGATTCCACAATACACCAAGAAGGTAGTCCCTGCCAGACTCAAATCGACGCATCTATGGGGCAGATTCCCACCATGAAGGAAAACCCCCACGGAGAGACTCGAACTCGAGACCTTTCGCATGTGGTAACAACCTCTCCAAGATCACCTTGGGGGCCAACTGAGCTTATTTGCTGGCTTTTTGACTCTTAATTTTTACATAATATTCATAAATTAAATATAAATAAAAAAATTTGAATGTATCAAACGTTTATAATTTTATATAATACTAGTTATAATGCCCGCGCACGCGCGGAGTTTTTTTAAAGTTTTTTAAAATAATTATTTAAAAATTTTAATCCTATTGTTAATTGCATCTTATCTATATTTTTTTTATTTATCTTCTACGTGTGTTGTGGATAAATATAAAATAAATAATATTTTTTTTTAAATATCTTATCTATATTTTTTTTTATTTATCTTCTACTTGTGTTATGGATAAATATAAAATATTACCTAATAGGAAAATATTTTTTTTAATAAAATTATTACTAAATCAGGTATGAATTGATTTTTTTGAAATGCAAAATTCCCAATAGGGGTTTTATTTTATAATATAAAAGATTTTACATTCAAAATTATAACTTTATTGAACGTTTTTTTATAATTTTAAATAAATATTTATAAAATTTTATTTAAATATCATGCATATACTATGATATTACATAATTAATATTGAACTCGTACAATTATTAAATAAAAAATATAAATAACTATGATAATTAAAACATAAAATAAAGATTAATATAATCATAAAAACATAAATAAACATTATATAATAATATTATGATAAAAACATTACATTACATTGCAAATTAAAACTTAATGCTTTTTGCAAAAGCATATAAATAAACTATCTTCTATTTTGCTTAAGGCTTCGAAACATATAAACCATTTTCAATTTGTTGGTAGATTTTCACTATTTTTTGTCAAAGCTCTTCTATCATAATATTACGTTCATCAATTCTGTTTTGATACTCGGATATTATCTTTTCAGCATCTTTGTTTTGTTCTTCAAATTTCTTGATCTGTTTGTTATGTATATCAATCATATGATTTTCAGCACCATACTTACTAGAATGACCTGTATTCCAAACTTCTGTCGAGATATCAAAAATTTTATATTTTTCTGGCATTGGGGTGGAGATGAATCTCTAACCCGTTTTTTCTTTTTATCGTTTTTAGAAGATGATGATCCCATTGAATTTTTTATAAAGAAGAATGAGAAGATGATGATGCCATTTCAACTTTTTGTTTTCTATGTATAGACACTGAAAAGGCATTACGTTTAACAGTAAATGTGATATTAAAAATCAAAAGTTGTTTTTATTTATTCTTATGATGTTTAATAAATATATTGTAAAATATCTTTTCTATTTTTATGGTAAATTAAATAAGTTTTTGGTGCAAAAGGTGAATTATATTATAGACCAAAGACTTATCTTGTATGGTAAATTAAATAAGTTGAATTGTTTTATTATTAATTTTAGAGTAAATTACATGGATGGTCCCTGTGGTTTGTCCAAAATAACAATTTTCGTCCCTTGAATTTTAAAGTTGCACTGGTAGTCCCTAAGTTGGTAAACAAATAACACCACCGGTCCTTCAGTTTAACTGGCGTTATGTAGTTCCGTTATAATTTATACATTAACCCCTTTAGTTAAATATCGTTGCATCGTTTATCCTTAATAATAACTGCTATTTATAATTTAAAGTTTCCATATATTTTTATCCGTTTTTACACGTTTTCATCCGTTTTCATACGTTTTTATCCATTTTTGTCCGTATTTATAAGATTTTTTGTACCGTTTTTATATGTTTTCATCCATTTTTCTTACGTTTTTATATGTTTTATCCGTTTTCGTCCGTTTTTCTTACGTTTTTATCCATTTTCGTCCGTTTTTCTTACATTTTTATCTGTTTTTGTCCGTCTTTACATGTATTCATCGATTTTCATATATTTTTTTTATCCTTTTTTATATGTTTTCGTTTATTTTTCTTAAGTTATCATTCGTTTTTATACATTTTAGTCTGTTTTTATACGTTTTCTTCTGTTTTTATCCGTTTTCTTCCATTTTTATACATTTTTTTACAGTTTTTATATGTTTTTATCCGTTTTGGTATGTGTTTATACGTTTTCGTCCGTTTTTGTACCTTTTCATCTACTATTTTATCCGTTTTTATACGTCTTCATCTGATTTTATACGCTTTTTTCCATTTTATAGGTCTTGTTACATTTTTATCCATTTTTAGACATTTTCATCCCGGATAAAAACGTATGAAAACCTACAAAAACATATGAAAATGTAAGTAAACGAACGAAAATGTAAGAAAACGGGGAAAAAAATATAAAAATGTGTGGAAACGTATGAATATGGATAAAAGTGTAAGAAAAGCAGACTAAAGCGTATAAAAACGGTCAAAGACGTACAAAAACGGATAAAAATGTATGACAAGTTAAGAACAACGAAGAAAACGTAAAAAAAAAGGACAAAAACGTATAAAATTGGTCAAAAACGTATGAAAATGGATGAAAACGGATAAAAACGTAAGAAAACATATAAAAACGGATAAGAACGTATGACAACTTAAGAAAAAGGGAAAAAAAATACGAAAATGTATAAAGACTGATAAAAATGTATGACAATTTAAGAAAAATGGCAGAACACGTTTAAAAACGAAAGAAAATGTACGAAAACATATAAAAACAGACGAAAATGGATAAAAATGTAAGAAAAATGGAGGAAAACGGATTGAATGTATAAAAACGTAAGAAAGACGGACGAAAACGGATAAAACGTATAAAAATGCAAGAAAAACGGACGAAAACATATAAAAACGTATAAAACAGATGAAAACGGATAAAAACGTATGAAAATGGATGAAAACGTGTAAAAATGGATAAAAATGTATGAAAACTTTAAATTATAAATAGACGTTATTATTAAGGATAAACGATGCAACGATATTTAACCAAATGGGCTAATGTGTAAATTATAACGGAACTACTTAACGCCAGTGCAACTTTAAAATTCGAGGGACGAAAATTGTTATTTTGGACAAACCACAAGGATCATTCAGGTAATTTTTATAAGCCTGTTTATACAATTATTTTGTTATGTTTATGTGTAAAACTAGAAGGGGGGGTTGAATAGTTTTACGTCTTTTTCGTTTAATAAAAGTTTTGCTTCTAAAGAATTGATGATAACCGTAAAACCTTTGAAGCTAAAGCGTAGATACAAGTTTATTTACACTTATCATATAAACATTACTTATTTAAAATGTTGAGTAGAAATTATAAAATCATATATCTCTTATAAATATATGTTTGTACTTATATATGTATATGTGTTTTAAAAGTGTATATACTTATAGTTTACTTATGTAAAATTAATGTTGTGAATGGAACCTAGTTTGATCTTTATGTGAAATCAATATATGCACAACACACAATTATAACTATATACGAAAAGCTAATAAGTAAGCGAGCAAAGAGTGAGAGATGGAAAGATCAAACCGAGAGACAAAGGATTTATAGTGGTTCGGCTACAAGGACACCTTCCTTGCCCTACTCCACTCCCCGAGCACCGAACTCGAGATTTTTCTTCACTAAGTCAATAACCTCCGTTATGGTGGAGAAAACCGTACACACCAAAGCTTACACCGATTTACGACACTAAGAAAAATGTCGAGTTCTAATCGTAGCTAGAACCAATCTCACAACAATTTTCACACCACACTTTCTTCACACCTTTTCACTTCTTCTATACTTCTTCACACCACAAGTATCTTCACGCCTTCACAAATTCTTCACAACTTCAAGAACTAACAACTTCACAACTTCTAGTCTCTAACGTCTTCACAACTTCTAGACTTCAATGTCTTCTTAACTTGGAAGCTCAAATTTCTTCACTACTAATCACTATTGCTAATATTTCCTATCACCACCACTATGAAACACTACTTCTTCACTTCAAGTTCCACTTCACACTTACAACAATTCTAGATTTTATAACACAATCTAGCTAACTAATACATACACCTTATTCACCAAAATAAGAAGAATTTGCAAGATGAAATAAACAAACAACTTAGATAGCAAGATGATACTAAGTTGTAATACTTCTAATAGAAGTATTCTTCTCTTTGCACTTGAGTGTTGAGGCTTAAATCACTTTGAAACAAAGATCAATGTATATAAGATCAAAGGATTTTTTAGAGGATGGAAATGGATGTTTAGATCAGAAAGTTTTTGTGCAAAAAGGTGAGAAAAATATGTGGAATGATCCAGTATTTAAATGGCCAGAAAATACTGTTCTGGAGCGTGCCGGTCCCCTTAATTAGGGGGCGGTCCCCATAATGATTAAGGGGGCCGCCTAGTATAATTAAGGGGGCCACCCTACTGAACGTTGGGAAAGTTTTTCTGGATAAAATTTGCCCTTTTTGGTTGGAAATTTGAAATCATATCTTTGTAGTTTAATACAACAATACCAAAAATGATTTACTAATATATATAAAATGTTAATATCATTTTATAAAATGTTATGTCTTAAGACAAGGTTTCCTTTGATCATGTAATGCATAAGATGCTTAGTTTATGCATACCTTAAGTGATATTAGATGTAGAGGTAAATATTTGTTACTAAATACTTGTTTACGTCTTAATCTTGACTTAATTTGATTTGAGTTTTGTGATTACCAAAACATGGATTTATTGAGAAATATTAATAACGTTTTTAAACATTATTTATATCAACAGTTTACTTAAAATAAAATTATTCGTTAACTAGAAAAAAGATAGGGAAAACAAGTACAACAATCACATCGTTAACTAGATATAGCTTTAGACAAAGTTCTCGAGATTCAAACCATCAATCAAATAAAAAAACTCATTTACTCTTATTATAAATATGTGTCATTTTACAATTTATACATCATTTTACCTAAAATTTTAAAATTGCATCACAAAGTTAATTCATTATCGGAAAACTTCAATTATGTATTTTTTTACGTATATATGTTTTTAAATATCCTGAAGGATATATAATAGTATTTTTTTAATATGAAACTTAGATATTTTACCGAAAGTTATATTGACAAGAAAGGGATATTTCCAAATGTCTAACTTTATTTGAAACCCTTTTTCTTCGTCTATCACGTGCGTTTTGTCACCATGGTATGGAGCCTAGATATTTTACCGAATATTGGACGATAGATGCAAAATTTAAACAGAGATAGCAAGTTTAAAAGAAGTTGTGCAATACATCTTTTTAAATTTGTGTTGAAAGTTTTTATGGCATTGGTAGAACAATGGATGAAGATTATGGTGATCTCGTAAGCATGAAGATGTTGATGAAGATGGCATTGGCATTAGTTTTAATTACTGTCTCTAAGAAATGAAGATTATGTTGATCTCTTAAGCATGAAGATGTTGATGAAGAACAAGATTATCAAGGAGATAAGCATGAAGATGATTCTTATTTTTTGTTTGGATTTTGTAATGATTTAAATATTTTGACATTACATTTTTAATATAAAAATTCTTAATTTTTTTTAGCTAGTGTGGTGTTTAAAGTTGACACATATTCTGTGATATTTATTTAAAGTTGACACATATTCTGTGATATTAAAAGTTGACACTTTAAAATGGTTTCATATAAAGTACTATGACTTTAAATGAATTTCTCGAGACACCAAATATTACTGTGTCATACTCAAGTTTAGAGTTGAGATCCATGAAGAACCCATACATGCCATAGAACCTATCAACCAATCATATCCACCCATTTATATTTTCCACCTTTTTGTTTCAAAACAACATATCTTTTAAACGGTAAATCTTCAAGCTACAAAAAAATACCATCGCGACGAGAATTAAATAATCTTTCTATAGATATGCATTGTTATATACTTTCGACGATTTTTTTTTTTAATTTCCGCCCAGAAAGAATCATATATGATTCGTAAAACAAATCATATATGATTCTTTACGATTCATATATGATTCGTAAGAATCATATATGATTCGTAAGAATCGAATCATATATGATTTCTTTCTGGGCGTAAATTAAAAAAAAAAAATCGTTGAAAGTATATAACAATGCATGTCTATAGAAAGATAATTTAATTCTCGTCGCGATGGTATTTTTTTTGTAGCTTGACGATTTACGGTTTGCAAAATATTTATGTTTTAAAAAAAGGGTGGAAGTTTATTTTTTTATTTTGATAAAAAAAAAATGAGTGGCTATGATTGCTTGATAGTATCTATGGTAAAAGTTAGATCTATAAAGAATTTTGGCCTCAAGTTTATGACACAATATTTAATCAATTTAAATATTCGATTTATATATACAAATTAATTTTGTATAATAATTTGACATATTTGTTTTTATTAAACTCATATCTTATTTTCTAATAGTGATACTTATTGTTTTCGAAATTCAAATTTTAATATTCTTAAATTTGTTTCATTGAAGATCAAAAATGTCAATTTTTTTTAAAGAAAGAAAAAAAATTACACTATCATATTATACTTTCACTTTCCATTTCATTTTCATTCCAAAAAAATGACTATAATTTGACACATATTCTTTGAAATTTATTTTTGAGCTAATTCAATTATGAATTTAAAATTGGAAATTAATTTAATAAAGATTATAAAAGTTGAAAATATATTTTGACAAAAAGTGGTTTGATATTAATTGAACTTCTCGAGATACAAAATATTAGTGTGTCATACTCGAGTTTATGACAAACTATCATGGCAAAAATTAATGAATTTAAGTATTATGTCATAAAGTGGTTTGATATAAAGTATTATCCTATTTTTTTTTCTTTTAACCATTTTCTTGTAAGTTTGACTTTTGGTTGAAAACTAAACGTCATGCCTTTTCATTATATAACATTTAATAATAAATGTCATGACTTTTCAGTATCGTCATGCCTTTTCATTCTTTATATATACTAAACGTTAGTATAATTTAAATTTTTTCATTTTTACACATTTCTATATACAAATTCAAATGGCCACATCATCTTCACAAATTGATTCAAACGGAAAACATGCAAGAGATTCTTGTATTCCTGAAATTCCAGAGGAATATAAAATGTTAGGCATCTCGCAAAAAGTTTGGGAACTTTCTCATTCTGGTGACTGTGGTGCTCAACAAATTTTGATTGACAGCTATAACAAAATTATCGAGAAGTATGAAGTGAGAAACAAAGATGATGAAAAGTTGATTTGTGACTATCAGAAGAAAATTGATGAACGTAAGAAAAAGATAGAAGAGAGTCGACAAGAAATTGTGAACATTTACGAACGAATTCAACGTGGTCTATATGTTTCAAAGCCTTAGGCTAATGTTAATTAATGTTTTTATTTTTTTCTTATCTAGTTGAATTCGCATTGTTGTTATTATTAATTTTTAATTTGTTATATAATGTTTAATTCAAATATCTTATATCTGAATTTGTTACCCTTTATTATTTAATATCGTCGCATATCTGATTTCGATTAATAAACTTTAAATATCACACTACATAAAATAATAATAATAATATTAATAATAATAATAATAATAACTTTAAATATCTGATTTTGTTTCGTCCTAAACCAATATTTGTTGTTTCTCTCTCTTTTTTTCTTTTTCTTTTTTTTAACAAATTTGCAATTAATGTCAATACAAAATAAATACTGCATCATTTTGTGAAGTGGTGGGTAGGATGTATAGCTTATGTTGATTATGGTATATAGACTAAATTGTTTGCTGGCTTTTTGACTCTTAAAGGATTCATTTGGGTCCATAACATAAACTGATAACTTTGCTCGACATTTGTCTTGACCATTGTGCGACTTTTTTTGCTTTTAGAAAATGTGTTTAATAACATAATGTTCTATGAAAGAAAGTTTTGCAGTTTATATCTCATTATAAATAATAATAAATAAATAAAGGGAAACATGGTCGTTCAGAAAAAAGACACAATATATATTATTGTTATGTAACATTGGGACTTGGCCCAAGCATTAAAAAAATATGATAAGATCCCAGCAGAAAATGGTATTAAACGATAAGATCCCTGTACAAAATGGTGTTAATTCTGCTTTTGATTTAGTCAGATTTTCAAGATGGTCTTGTCCATCTTGATCATCTGATTTGTGTGCTTACACAAATTTTTTTCTTCAGCCCGTGCTTAAATGCTGTATCCTGGAGTGTTCGTTGAATCGTTGAGTTCCCGTTCCTCATAAATTTGGTTTAAGATCATCTTCTTTGATTATTCCCTTTTTTCTATATTGTTTTGACACCCCTTGGTACCTTCCATCACATTCGAGTTGCAACGCGATTCACATGACTCCGTATCAAAATGTTAAAAGCACTATTGTGGTTTTGAAGAAGGTGTATTGGATTTAACGAGCGGGGGCACCCGCACGTTGCTGCGGGAATGTTGTGTTTAATTTAAACTCAGAATAAAAAGATTGTAAAAAAAAATTATTTTTGTTATTAAGGACCAAATTTGCAAAAGATCGGTAACGGGGGACTAACGGTGCGATTTAAAGCTAACCTGAGGGACCATTTTTGTAAATTCCTTATGAACAGTATGGTTACTGTTCCTAAGCGGGTTACTGTTCCTAAGCATTTGATTTTTAGTATATATATAAATTATTTGGGAAGAAGATGACGCTGGCGAAAAAGATAAAGTTCAGATTTGATGATAGTGATGAAGTAAACATTCAGATTGTGTATGAGAAACGTAGTTTGCAAGAAATAATTTTTTGTAGCCTATATCATGGTAGTATGTTTATCAAAAACAGAATGTGTTTATCAGAAACATTATCTTTAATGTATCAGAAATTGTTACGTCTGTTTAGTGTTAACGAGCTGGGCACCCGCGCGTTGCTGCGTGAATGTTGTGTTTAATTTAGACACGGAATAAAACGATTGTAAAAAAATGTATTTTTGTTATTAAGGATTAAATTTGCAAAAGATTGGTAACGGGGGACTAACGGTGCGATTTATATATAACCTGAGGGACCATTTTTGTAAATTCCTTAGTAACAGTACATATCACTATTCTTAAGCAAATGATTTTTAGTATATATAATGTGGAAAACTAGAAGGGGGGTTGAATAGTTTTACGTCTTTTTAATTTGTTATAAAAGATAGTTTTAGTGTTTTCTTATTTTTCAAAATTTAGATTCGATAATATATGATCTCAAGTCTTGCACAATATAAACAACTATAAATAAGTAAAATATAGCAATGATAATGTAAGTAAAGAAATAAATGAGAGATGGAAAGATCAAACCGCGAGACAAGAGATTTATAGTGGTTCGGCTACAAGGACACCTTCCTTGCCCTACTCCACTCCACGAGCACCTAACTCGAGAGTTTTCTTCACTATATCAACAAGCTCCCTTATGGCGGAGAAAACCTTACACACCAATTAACACACCACAACTTTGTCACAACTAAATCACAACTACTACACAACTTCTTCACACCAATCTACTTCACAACTAACTACTTCACACCTATCTTCTTCACACCAATTTTCTTCACAACTATCTACTTCACACCTAGCTTCTTCACTACAATCTAATTCCTAACTTTTCTCCTTCACACCAAACTACTAACTAATCACACAATCTATATACCTAGCACAACAATCTACAATCAAATATTCACAACAAACTCCACAAAGAATAATGTAAATAATCTTGATGATGCACCAACAACTTGGATGTGGAGATTACAACAAGTTATAATACTTCTTGTCTTGGAGGATAGAAGTATTATTCTCTTGCACTTGAGAGGATGATGTTGAAATCACTTTGAAACAAAGAATTATGTATTTATGATCAAAGGATTGAGAGAATGGAAATGGGGATCTAGAACAGAAAGTTTAGGAGTGCAAAAGGTGAGAAAATTATGTGGGATGAACCAGTATTTATAAGGGAAAATTTTACTGTTCTGGAGCGTGGCCGGTCCACTTAATTAGGGGCCGGTCCCCTTAATGATTAAGGGGGCCGCCTAAGGAATTAAGGGGGCCGCCCCTTCAGAACGTTGGATTTTCTTGTCTTCTAGTGGGGAAGATTTTTCTGGATAAAATTTGCCATTTTTGTTTGGAAATTTGAAATCATATATTTATAATGAATTAAACATATTCTTTTAATTCCACAAGTAATTTTGTAAAAGATATAGAATGTTTAATACATTTTATAAAAATTCTAGTGATTAGAAAAATTTCCTTTGATCATAAAATGCAATAAACACTTTGTTTATTCATACCTTAAGTGATATGGATGTAAAGACAAATATTAAGCACTAAAAACTTGTTTACGTCATAAGTTTTAGATTAATGAGTTTATGCTTTGTAATTATCAAAACATAGAGATATTGTTAATATGCTAACAATGTTTTTAGACATTATTTATGTCAACAATCTCCCCCTTTTTGATGATTACAAAACCTTAAACTCATTAGGTCTAAAAATTAATTTTTAGACAAGTATTATTAGTGTTTAAAATTCTCTTCTCCCCCTTTTTGTAAGATCAAAAAGGTTAGGCCGTTTAAACTTCATAAAAAAGAGTTAAACGGGTAGAGAGCTCCCTCTTGATGTATGCTCCCCCTCATTTGAGTGCACCAAGGAAACTAGCTATGGAAATATTGGCTACAAAAAATATGTGAGGAGAACAAGACATATATATATATATATATATATATATATATATATATATATATATATATATATATATATATATATATATATATATATATATATATATATATATATGCAAAACAACATTTATTCAAATATAAATAGATTCATTCAAGCATGAGATGATCATAAAAATGTCATCATTACAACATTCAATACGCTTGAAGCATATTGATTATAATAAAACAAAATAAACAACATAGTTCTAAATTGCCGAAGAGAGCATTTGAACTTGCTTGCAACCCATGGTTGAGTGTTTTATTTGCTTGAGGGTAACATAAGCATAAAGCTTAGATGTTTGATGGAGAGGGAAATGGAGTGGGGTATGGAGCGGAAGAGGTGGATCTCACGATGTTATATCGTGTTAAGGGTGGTATTGGATGATTACGAGTGAGAAGATATTCAATCCAAGAAATATATTCACTCAAGTAGAGGATTTGTTTTTGAAGGAATATGCAACAAAGGCAAAAGTGAGTATGGTTTGTAACTTGATCCAAGTTGAGAGAGTGGGGAAGGCAATTTGCATAGGGTGATGATGGAGGGTGCCATTTGTTGCGTTGTGCAAGATGCATAGCAAGGAGATCACTAATATCATGGATTTGGTTTATTTCATCACGGAACTTTTGTTTTTCCGTGGCAATGTGGAGAGGATCATAGTGTTGATAAGGATGAATTGGGTTTGTGTAGTTGGAATTGTAGTTTGATGGTTGATCAAACTTGTATGGATCATTATAAGTGGTTGGAGGTTGAGATGTGTAGTTTGGCTTGAAGGAAGATGTTTGGCCAATGTTGTATGGTTTGTAAAGAGGGTCAAATGAATGACCTTGTTGGTTTGATGCAAAGTTTGGGAAGTAAGAAGTTGGAGGTGTGGAATGACTTCCAACTTCATTGGTGATGATGGATTTGTTTCGGGGGCTTTTTCTTCGCCAAACGGGTTTTTCCGTCATCCTTGCTAGCCTTGAGGCTTTTGATTTTGGTTTGTTTGGAGAGTTCATGATGGGATGAATGGAGAGTTTTGAGGATTGGGGATATTTATAGTGTTAGATTTGTGTGTTTAAGGATGGATAAGGTTTGTTTGGGATATTAGGACAAAATATGTTGGTGAAAAATGGGAAATGTAGGTTGAAATGGGCTAAAAAGCAGAAAAGATTCTGTAAACCCGACCATCAGATGGCCTGTCCCCTTAATTAGGGGGCGGTCCCCTTAATGATTAAGGGGGCCGCCTTACAAAATTAAGGGGGCCGCCCATCTGCTGATTTCCAGATTGTCAGAATTAGGTTTTTGGGAGAAAATTTGCAGAAAGGTTGTGTGTTTGGATTAGAATTCAAGCAAGTTCAACTCCTTGATGCAATATAGCATCTAATCTAACTATAATATAGCATGCATGCAACAACACTTAAGTAAAAAAGCAATCAAGGAATTAGTAATAAGCAAGAGAAGGCAAACAAAGGCAAGGGCACTTAATCTTCCTAGAGCAACTATCTTAGATCAAAGGCAAAGGTAACTAGTGAGTCGAAAACTAGTGATGGAGCAAGATGACAACATTATTAGTGAATTTTTCCTAGTGTGTGTCTATATGCAACAAACGTGGAGTTGTGATTGTTTCGACTCCTAAATGCAAAGAGAGATAACGATCCTAAGAAACAATCCAAAAAATCTCCTTGATTCAATTTTTGCTCGATTCATGAATGTCAATAATATATATTAGATTATATATTTTGACAATTAATGTGAGAGTTTATGCATGATTTAGGAAAAAAAAATTAGCGTTTAGTCAACAATGCAAGGAAAATAATTTTCATGTAATTCCTAGATGTGAGAATAGTTTTCAAGAAATTTTGATTGGGTTTTACAAGAGAGTATATGTAATGAAAGTGAGGTTTCCCAATCTTTAATTTTGTGCAAAATAGATTCCTAGACTCAGAAGTGAAGAAGTGGACGAAAAGTAAATTTTATGCAAGTATAAATTTGTGTTAGTTCAATATAATTTAGTCAACTTGTTCCATCATTCCTAATCCTAAACGCAAGTGGTTGAATAGTTCACGCTTAAGGGGTTTTGTGAATATATCCGCAATGTTATCTTCCGATGCAACTTTTTCTATAGATATGTTTCCTTTTTGTACATTATCCCTAAGAAAGTGGTGGCGTATTTCTATATGTTTAGTCCTAGAGTGTTGCACCGGATTTTTACTTAAATCTATCGCACCTTTGTTATCGCACATAATGGGAACATTTTCTAACCTAATGCCATAGTCTACGAGAGCTTGTTTCATCCATAGTGCTTGTTGACATGCCTTTCCAACGCTTACATATTTGGCTTCGGTGGTAGAAATAGCAAGAGCGGTTTGCTTCTTCGAAAACCAAGATGTTATACAACATCCCATAAACGTGCAAATTCCGCTAGTGCTTTTTCTATCTACGTAGTCTCCCGCATGATCCGAATCCGCATAGACGATGGTTTCTATGCCGGATCCCTTAGGATACCACAATCCTAAGTGTATAGTGCCTTTAATATATCGGAAGATACGCTTAACCGCTACTAGGTGAGAGGTCTTGGGATCCTCTTGAAAACGGGCACAAAGGCAGACACTAAACATGATATCGGGTCTACTTGCCGTCAAGTATAGTAAACTACCTATCATTCCTCTATACTTGGTGTTTTCTACGGACTCGCCTTCATTATCCTTTGTGAGTTTCACTTCCGTAGACATGGGAGTTTTCATGGGTTTTGAGTCTTCTAGGCCAAACTTCTTAAGCATTTCCTTAATGTACTTAGATTGGTTAAAGAATATTCCATCTTCTAATTTTTTTATTTGTAATCCTAGGATGAAGTTTAGTTCACCCATCATGCTCATCTCAAACTCATCATGCATGATTTTGGCAAATTCATCACACATGTCTTGACAAGTTGATCCAAATATAATGTCGTCAACATATATTTGAACAATGATGAGATTTGGGTCGTTCTTTTTAGTGAAAAGAGTGTTGTCTACCATTCCCATGGAATAATTATGTTTAATAAGGAAAGCTTTTAATCGATCAAACCAAGCTTTGGGAGCTTGTTTGAGTCCATACAAAGCTTTCTTTAACTTATAAACATAATCAGGTTTTGCGAAATCAATGAATCCTGGAGGTTGTGCCACATAAACCTCCTCATTGATAAAACCGTTAAGGAATGCACTTTTCACGTCCATTTGAAATAACTTAAAATCTAGGGCGCATGCATAGGCAAGTAATATCCTAATCGATTCTAGTCTAGCAACGGGGTCATAAGTTTCGTCATAATCAATTCCTTCTTGTTGATTATAACCTTGGGCAACTAACCTAGCTTTATTCCTAGTAACTATTCCATTCTCATCTAACTTATTCCTATATACCCATTTAGTTGCTATGATGGTCATATTCATTGGATTTGGGACTAATTCCCAAACATCATTTGCCTTAAATTGATTTAATTCTTCTTGCATAGCTATAACCCAACTTTCATCTTTTAAAGCCTCATTAATATTCTTAGGTTCTATTGCTGAGAGGAAACAAAAGGAATTGTTTTTATCTTGGGCTTGTGACCTAAGGGTTCTTTGGTTAAGATGTCCTATTATATTATCTAATGGATGTGATCTAGATTCTTTAACATTAACAATTTCGTTATTTCCTAAGTGAATGTCTTCATTATAATTTCCTATGGGTTTTGTTTTACTAACCTCAATAGCTTCATCTTCGACTAAGTCATCATCTTCTAAAGGTAATGTTTTAGGAGGTGGTGGTGTTTCATCAAAGGTTACATTTAGTGATTCTTCTACTTTCATGGAGTGTTTGTTAAGTATTATATATGCTTTACTATTTGTGAGTATCCTAAAAATATTCCTTCATATGATTTTGGATCAAACTTAGTGAGGTAATCCTTAGTGTTTAGAATATAACATTTACTTCCAAATACCCTAAAGTAGCTTAAGTTTGGTTTTCTACCTCTTAGTAACTCATAAGGAGTTTTTCCTAGAATTCTCCTAATTGATACCCTATTTATAATATATGTCGATGTATCTACGGCGTGACACCAAATTTTTTGTGGGATGGATTGTTCATTCAACATTGTTCTACTCATTTCTTGTAGTGACCTATTTTTTCTTTCTACTACGCCATTTGATTGAGGAGTACGAGTAGCGGAGAAATTGTGAGATATTCCATTTAAATCACAATATTTTCCGAATTGTACTTCGTTATCAAATCCCCTACCATGGTCCGTCCTAATGGCAACTATTGTGCATCCTAATTTATTTTGAATCATTTTACTAAATATTTCGGATTTTTCAAAGGCTTGGGTTTTGTCACTTAAAAACCTAGTCAACGTGTATCGTGAGTAGTCATCTACTATTACTAAGGTATATTTGTTTCCTCCATAGCTCCGCACAGCGGATGGACCAAAAAGATCTATATGTAATAATTCTAGGCACCTAGTAGTGGATACTATATTCTTAGCTTTGTGACTAGCATGAGCTTGTTTTCCAATTTTACATGCATCATAAAAATGCTTGTCATATTTTAGGTTAGGCAAATTTCTAACTAGTTCTTTAGAAGCCAAAGATTGTATTTGTTGCATGTTTGCATGTCCTAATCTACTATTCCACAATGTGGAATTTTCATCTAGGGTCGTTAGGCATATTCTGTCTTCAGGTTTGTTTCCTAGTTTCATAACATATATGCCTCCTTTCCTAATTCCTCCACCTATAATTTTTCCATTCTTAACTATTTCGCTATCTTCTTTGGTAAAGGTAACTCTACATTTATTATCGCATATTTGGCCTATACTAAGCAAGTTATATGTTAAATTATCTACATGCTCAACATTTTCAATAGTAAGTGAGTCTTGAGAAATCGTACATTTGCCAATGATTTTTCCACGCAAGTCACTACCGAAAATAACGTTACCTCCATTGTATGCATTGTATGTAGAAAATAGCTTGCGGTTCCCCGTCATGTGCCTCGAACATCCGCTATCCTTGATCCATTCGTCAGGCTCCAAGTCAATTCCTAAACATATTTCGTCGGTTGCTTTTGCCACAAAACACTTTTCGTCTCTTGGTTTTTCCACTTCTTCTTTGTCACTATCGTTCCATGTTCCACTAACAAATGCGCCTTGATTTTCATAACCCGGCGTCTTTAGACATTCACCAATGAGATGATTTGGAGTTCCACATCTAAAGCACTTTCTTTTCCCGTAGTTATCATTTCTATTTCTTTGGAACGATTTTCTTTCGTCACTTGGTGATCTAGTGAATCTTCCTCGTCTCTTGAAAAATTTCTTGAATTCTCTTACGGCCATTGCATATTCTTCATCTTCACTCTCGTCACTTGAGTCATCATCGTCACTAAGTTCCTTTTTGGCTCTTAGAGAAATGGATTTGATTTGTTCTTTCTTGACTTTGACCGTTTCCGAATCTCTTCTTATAATTTCTTCATGGACCTTCAAGTTGCCAATAAGTTCATCAAGTGATAATGTCATCAAGTTCTTTGATTCTTCAATTACCGTGACCTTAGCTCGCCATTTTGGATGCAATGCCTTAAGGAATTTCCTAACACAATTTTTACTAGAAAATGTCTCATCAAGTGCTTTTAAACTTGTGATAATAGTGTTAAATTTAGCAAACGCATTATCAATTGATTCCTCTTCCGGAATCATAAATTGTTCATATTGTTGTACAAGAAGATCTATTTTATTATCTTTGACTTGGCTATTACCTTGGTGAGTAATAAGTAGTGATTCCCAAATATCTTTGGCGGTTTTACACATAAAAATTCTTTCATATTCTTTACGTGGTAACGCATTATAAATCACCATTTTAGCTTCATTATTTTTAGCTAGTTTCTTTTTCAAATCATCATTTTGTTTTTCAAAAGGTACAATTTCATCCTTTCTAGTTTCCGGATTTAGTTGAGTTGGAGGAAAATCACCGAAGGTAATAACATGCCAAAGATCAAGATCTTTTGATTTCACATACATTTCGAATCTATTTTTCCAATATAAAAATCCATCACTTTCAAATACTGGTGGTCTTTGCATAGATTGCCCTTCTAAATATTTTTCAGATTCCATAGATCGTTACAAGTTTTAAAATACAATATATTTTAAAAATCTTGCTAGACGTGGCTCCTGATACCAATTGTGGAAAACTAGAAGGGGGGTTGAATAGTTTTACGTCTTTTTAATTTGTTATAAAAGATAGTTTTAGTGTTTTCTTATTTTTCAAAATTTAGATTCGATAATATATGATCTCAAGTCTTGCACAATATAAACAACTATAAATAAGTAAAATATAGCAATGATAATGTAAGTAAAGAAATAAATGAGAGATGGAAAGATCAAACCGCGAGACAAGAGATTTATAGTGGTTCGGCTACAAGGTCACCTTCCTTGCCCTACTCCACTCCCCGAGCACCTAACTCGAGAGTTTTCTTCACTATATCAACAAGCTCCCTTATGGCGGAGAAAACCTTACACACCAATTAACACACCACAACTTCGTCACAACTAAATCACAACTACTACACAACTTCTTCACACCAATCTACTTCACAACTAACTACTTCATACCTATCTTCTTCACACCAATTTTCTTCACAACTATCTACTTCACACCTAGCTTCTTCACTACAATCTAATTCCTAACTTTTCTCCTTCACACCAAACTACTAACTAATCACACAATCTATATACCTAGCACAACAATCTACAATCAAATATTCACAACAAACTTCACAAAGAATAATGTAAATAATCTTGATGATGCACCAACAACTTGGATGTGGAGATTACAACAAGTTGTAATACTTCTTGTCTTGGAGGATAGAAGTATTCTTCTCTTGCACTTGAGAGGATGATGTTGAAATCACTTTGAAACAAAGAATTATGTATTTATGATCAAAGGATTAAGAGAACGGAAATGGGGATCTAGAACAGAAAGTTTAGGAGTGCAAAATGTGAGAAAATTCTGTGGGATGAACCAGTATTTATAAGGGAAAATTTTACTGTTCTGGAGCGTGGCCGGTCCCCTTAATGATTAAGGGGGCCGCCTAAGGAATTAAGCGGGCCGCCCCTTCAGAACGTTGGATTTTCTTGTCTTCTAGTGGGGAAGATTTTTCTGGATAAAATTTGCCATTTTTGGTTGGAAATTTGAAATCATATATTTATAATGAATTAAACATATTCTTTTAATTCCAAAAGTAATTTTGTAAAAGATATCGAATGTTTAATACATTTTATAAAAATTCTAGTGATTAGAAAAATTTCCTTTGATCATAAAATGCAATAAACACTTTGTTTATTCATACCTTAAGTGATATGGATGTAAAGACAAATATTAAGCACTAAAAACTTGTTTACATCATAAGTTTTAGATTAATGAGTTTATGCTTTGTAATTATCAAAACATAGAGATATTATTAATATGCTAACAATGTTTTTAGACATTATTTATGTCAACATATAAGTAAATTCCTTAGTAACAATACATATCACTATTCTTAAGAAAATGATTTTTAGTATATATAGTAATGACTATTACAGAAATATAATAATGACACTGTTTGTTTCAATCCACACATTTTCCAGGCGGCTACTACTTTATTTGATATGGTTGTCAGTAGTAATGACATGACAGTCATCATTACTGGGGTTTTGGTCTATACTTATTACATTTGTGCCGTGTAGTTTATGGCACTATGCGTGTGTACATTTTACAAATAGTTTTAGTATGTTATCAGAAACAAAATGGGTTTATATTACGTGGTACCAATATTTTTACAAATGACATGTGTTTTGTGTTAATGACTATTACAGGAGAATAATAATAACACTTGTTGTCAGTAGTAATGACCTGACAGTCATCATTACTGGGTGTTGGTCTATACGAAAATTACTACAGAGGAACCTGTCACAAGAGGTTACCTCGCAGAGGGGTGGGTTTTTTTTCATTTCCCAAAAAGGCCACTGACTTCGCTGCAAAATGTGCAGGGAAATAATAACTCTGCACGTGTCGCGCGCTCGTTAATCCAAAAACAATAAAATAAAATAAAAATATAATTCACATAATACTTGCAGTGAATTACAAACTCGCAGAGGTTGCCTACATTGGTTGCGTCATTTTTTCGTCAGTGTTTGGGAGCCCATCTTGCTGGCCCGTTTAGCATCCCTTTCCAAATATTGGCCCAATTTTTGTTTTTTTTTTCCTTTTATTATTATTTTTTCTCTCATGACTGTATATACAGATCCAACTATTATTTTTGGAAAACCATTGTACAAATATGATATTTACAAAAAATACATGTTTATGAGTTTTGTTGTTCAGTAATTTTTCTGTATTTTTTTTATATATGTATATCGAGTGCTATTATGACCAGTGAACAACCGGCCTACTTTCTACTTAAAAATAATAATAATAATAATAATAAATACCGTGCAATAATCAACGACATGAACCAACACACTGCCGCAACGCGGCGGATCGTTGCCCACCTGGTTCACATAATACACGAAGCGAATTACTAACTTATGGGACCTACTTGAATTTAAAAAAAAAATGTAACCCACATAGCAATTGCAGCGATGTATACAAAATTGAATTAAAAAAAGGGTTTTGTTAACCACAACCAGTGTTCTAAAAGGCGCGCCAAGGCGCCGCAAAGGCGTCGCCAAGGCGCGAGGCGTGGCTTTTCCGCTATAAAATGGACCTTGGCGGCCGATCTAGGTGTGGCGCAAAAAGGCGTGACCTAAGGCGCGAAAAGGCGCAAAAAGGCGCGCCTTTTGGTAAGGCGTGGCGTGACCTAATTCTAATAGTTGTCTCAGCCAAACGATCTCTAATAGAGTGAAGCAGATGTGTTGCGGACCTTACCATTACTTTGGCATCATAGACCTATATTAACAAATAAACATTATTAATTGGAAGTTACATATATTTAACCAACAAAAGAACCCTACTAGATCTTCCAATCATCTATTAACAAAGAAACCCCAAAAACAACTTTTATTAAAATAAAACCAACTAGTAGATGATCAATTAATACTTGAATAGTTGAATAAGTTATTCATCTATCATCAACTACCAACAATTTCTTCTTATTGTAAAAATAAATGATAAGATCCCAGTACAAAATGGTGTTAAACGATAAGATCCCTGTACAAAATGGTGTTAATTCTGCTTTTGATTTAGTTAGATTTTCAAGATGGTCTTGTCCATCTTGATCATCTGATTTGTGTGCTTACACAAAATGTTTTCTTCAGCCCATGCTTAAATGCTGTATCCTGGAGTGTTCGCTGAGTCGTGCAGTTCCCGTTCCTCAGAAATTTGGTTGAAGATCATCCTCTTTGATTATTCCCTTTTTTCTAGATTCTTTTGACACCCCTTGGTACCTTCCATCACATTCGAGTTGCAACGCGATTCACACGACTCCGTATCAAAATGTTAAAAGCACTATTGTGGTTTTGAAGAAGGTGTATTGGATTTAATTATTTGGGAAGAAGATGACGCTTGCGAAAAAGATAAAGTTCAGATTTGATGATACTGATGAAGTAAACATTCAGATTATGTATGAGAAACGTAATTTGTAAGAAATAAATTTTTGTAGCCTATATCATGTTAGTATGTTTATCAGAAACAGAATGTGTTTATCAGAAACATTATCTTTAATGTATCAGAAATTGTTATGGTTATTTTAATAAAGGGTATATATTACATGTGTTTAGTGTTAATGACTGTTACAGGAATCTAATAATGACACTGTTTGTTTCAGTCCACACATTTTCCAGGCGGCTACAAATTGTTTTAGTATGTTATCAGAAACAGAATGGGTTTATATTACGTGGTACCAATATTTTCACAAATGACATGTGTTTTGTGTTAATGACTATTACAGGAGACTAATAATAACACTTGTTTACTTCAGTCCACACTTTTTCAAGGCGGCTATTATTTGATTTGGTATGGTTGTCAGTAGTAATGACCTGATAGTCATCATTACTGGGTGTTGGTCTATGCGAAAATTACTGCAGAGGAACCTATCACAAGAGGTTGCCTCGCAGAGGGGTGGGTTTTTTTTCATTTCCCAAAAAGGCCATTGACTTCGCTGCAAAACGTGCAGCGAAATAATAACCCTGCACGTGTCGCGCTCTGGTTAATCCAAAAACAATAAAATAAAATAAAAATGTAATTCACATAATACTTGTAGCGAATTACAAACTCGCAGAGGTTGCCTACATTGGTTGCGTCATTTTTGCGTCAGTGTTTGGGAGCCCATCTTGCTGGCCCGTTTAGCATCCCTTTCCAAATGTTGGACCAGTTTTTTTTTTGGCTCTCTCATAACTATATATACAGATCCAACTATTATTTTTGGAAACCCATTGTACAAATATGATATATATGAAAAATACATGTTTATGAATTTTCTTGTTCTCAGTAATTTTTCTGTATTTTTTTTATATATGTATATCGACTGCTATTATGACCAGTGAACAACCGGCCTACATTCTACTTAAAAAAAATAATAATAATAATAAATACCGTCCAATAATCAACGACATGAAACAACACCCCGCCGCAACGCGGCGGATCGTCGCCCACCTCGTTCACATAATACACGAAGCGAATCACTAACTTATGGGACCTACTTGAATTTAAAAAAAATGTAACCCAAATAGCAATTGTAGCGATGTATACAAAATTGAATTAAAAAAAAGGGTTTTGTTAACCACAACCAGTGTTCTAAAAGGCGCGCCAAGGCGCCGTAAAGGCGTCGCCAAGGCACGAGGCATGGCTTTTCCACTATGAAATGGACCTTGGCGGCTGATCTAGGCGTGGCGCAAAAAGGCATGACCTAAGGTGCGAAAAGGCGCGCCTTTTGGTAAGGCGTGGCGCCACTTTTTGAACATGTTTACTTTTTAATTTATTTTTTTAAAATTTTTTTTGGAACTATTTTGAACTATTATTTGGAATTCGGGATATTTGGTATATGGGCCAGGTAAATATATAGTAAGTAGTAGTCTAAATGTCAAATATAGTATGAGTAATATGATCTAAAATTAAAAATACATAACTCTATAAATATTTTTTGCCGTTTTAGTGACGCCTTAAGCAACACAAAGGCTCCGCCATGGCGCGTAAGGCTTGATGCGAGGCCATGCCGCTACGCCACGCCTCACGCCTTTTATAACCTTGACCACAACCCATAAGGTGGTCGTTAAGCATCATGATTTGTGTGAAAATTACATTTAATAAACTCGTTATTTCTATAGTTAGACATATTTAATGATTTGTGTGAAAATTACATTTAATAAACTCATTAACTTCGAGCTTTTATTTCAAACAAATAGTTCCTAAATGAAAAGTTGATCCATGAAGCTTGTTAACCATCATGGAGCTGTTAAAACTTTAAATTACTGATATACCCTCCAAACATTTATTTATAATTATAGATATGTCCTTTTATGTCATTTTATATTTTATAATTACATTTAACAGCTAACTTACCAAACACTTTTATTGAAAAAATGATACAACTTGCAGCTCATGTTAACAGCTTTGCAGCATACAGCTTATAGTTTACAGCATACAGCTTACAGCTTACAGCTAATTTTGCCAAACATACCCACATATATATATATATATATATATATATATATATATATATATATATATATATATATATATATATATATATATATATATATATATAAACTAGCAGGGTACCCGCGCAATGCGGCGGTGGGTACTTGGTGACTAATTTTGTGGCGAGTAAATATTTTTCATTTATAACACGTGTTGCAGCGGGGTTAATTTTTAGCCAACATATTTTTTTCATTTTTTTATTGTAGCTTTTTTGTTTCGTATTTTTTATGATATTTGTATAAATTTAAACCATAAGCCACTCGTAAAGCAAAAGTAACATATTTATGTTTTAGGCTGCTGCTGGATTTCGAATAATGTGTTAATTATATTGTACTTTGTGGTTAAAAAATTGTATTTTTTTGATGAAGGGGTGTTTTTAATAGTGTATTAATTGTATTAGGTGAGTATTATTTTTTTAGTTTTATGTGTGCTTTGAATCCTTGTAAATAATGCTTATAAGATAGTATTTTTCACTTAAGGGGTATTTTAATGACTACTATTTAATAGCATTAATGTTGTTTGATAGAAAAGTGGTCTGAAAATGACTCCAAGCTTATTTTTGTTGTACCATATGCTTGTTTTGTTTTACTTCTCAACATTTGGTGCATTAAAGTGTTGTAAACCATGCTTTATTTCTTGTAAGTCTGAAAATTTTGGAGAGAGATTAATTTGTGCATTATATGTAGTATAGACTATAATCTGACTATAATTCTTTGAAATTTATTTTTGAGCTAATTCAATTATGAATTTAAAATTGGAAATTAATTTAATAAAGATTATAAAAGTTGAAAATATATTTTGACAAAAAGTGGTTTGATATTAATTGAACTTCTCGAGATACAAAATATTAGTGTGCCATACTCGAGTTTATGACAAACTATCATGGCAAAGATTAATGAATTTAAGTATTATGTCATAAAGTGGTTTGATATAAATTATTATCCTATTTTTTTCTTTTAACCATTTTCTTGTAAGTTTGAATTTTGGTTGAAAACTAAACGTCATGCCTTTTCATTATATAACATTTAATAATAAATGTCATGACTTTTCAGTATCGTCATGCCTTTTCAGTCTCTATAACTAAACGTTAGTATATTTTAAAATTTTTCATTTTTTACATATTTCTCTATACAAATTCAAATGGCCACATCATCTTCACAAATTGATTCAAACAGAAAACATGCAAGAGATTCTTGTATTCCTCAAATTCCAGAGGAATATAAAATGTTAGGCATCTCGCAGAAAGTTTGGGAACTTTCTCATTATGGTGACTGTGGTGCTGAACAAATTTTGATTGACAGCTATAACAAAATTATCGAGAAGTATGAAGTGAGAAATAAAGATGATGAAAAGTTGATTTGCGACTATCAGAACAAAATTGATGAACGTAAGAAAAAGATAGAAGAGAGTCGACAAGAAATTGTGAACATTTACAAACGAATTCAACGTGGTCTATATGTTTCAAAGCCTTAGGCTAATGTTAATTAATGTTTTTATTTTTATTCTTATCTAGTTGAATTCGCATTTTTGTTATTATTAATTTTTAATTTGTTATATAATGTTTAATTCAAATATCTTATATCTGAATTTGATACCCTTTATTATTTAATATCATCGCATATCTAATTTTGATTAATAAACTTTAGAGTAAATTGCATGGTTCGTCCCTGTGGTTTGGTGTAAATCCTACCACTCGTCCCTGATCTTTTTTTTTAGCATCGTTGATCCCTAAAACTAAACTATGTGGCCCCGTTCATCCCTATCTCTAACAGCCATCTAGTGCCTTCGTTAAGATCAGGGACGAGTGGTAGGATTTACACCAAACCACAGGGATGAACGGGGCCACATAGTTTAGTTTTAGGGATCAACGATGCTAAAAAAAAAGATCAGGGACGAGTGGTAGGATTTACACCAAACCACAGGGACTAACCATGCAATTTACTCTAAACTTTAAATATCACACTACATAAAATAATAATAATAATAATAATAATAATAATAATAATAATAATAATAATAATAATAATAATAATAATAATAATAATAAACTTTAAATATCACACTACATAGATTGGCTTAGGGTGGCACCGATATCCGGATTGGGACAGACTATGAATGCCAGGACTTACCGATGTGTTTTGTGTTACCGGTTGGGTGTTCCCCTTTTTACTGTCCAGATGCCATGTTCAGCTTGTTCTAAGGTTGTTCCTGGGGATATTTTTGGAGATCATGCTGTATCGTGCGCAGGCTTAGTTGGTATTAAACATCGGCACAATGTTGTGCGTGATGTTCTTGTTGATATATGTGTTCGGTCTGGAGTTTCAGTTCGTAAGGAGGTAGATATTGGGCTTCGTGGAGAGAGGGACAAAACCTTACGTCCGGCCGATATATTACTTTATTCTTGGGATGGTGGTCGTGATGTTTGCGTTGATCTTACAGGATCGTCACCTTTGACACGTTCGTGTATGGTTGATTTTATGCCCGGTCGGGCGGTTATTGAAGCCGCACAGCGTAAACGTGTCAAATATGCTGCTAAATGCGCGGATATCGGATATGGATTCCTCCCCTTTTCATTCTCTTCTTTTGGAGAACTTGAAAAGGATGCAGTGAACTTATTAAAGCGCATCAGACGATTCTCTATGACCCAAGACATTGGAGCACGTGCGGCTCCATATATATTTAGTAGGATTGGTTTTGCTGTAGCTAGAGGTGTGGGAGCTCAGTTAGTTTCTCGGCTCCCCACTAATTTCTTGTAAAATCCTATTTGTTTTTCAATAAAGTGATGTTTATAATAATAAAAAAAAAAAATAATAATAATAATAATAATAATAATAATAATAATAATAATAATAATAATAATAATAATAACTTTAAATATCTGATTTTGTTTCGTCCTAAACCAATATTTGTAGTTTCTCTCTTTTTTTTCTTTTTCTTTTTTTTTTAACAAATTTGCAATTAATGTCAATACAAAATAAATACTGCATCATTTTGTGAAGTGGTGGGTAGGATGTATAGCTTATGTTGATTATGGTATATAGACTAACTTGTTTGCTGGCGTTTTGACTCTTAAAGGATTCATTTAGGTCCATAACATAAACTAATAACTTTGCTCGACATTTGTCTTGACCATTGTGAGACTTTTTTTGCTTTTAGAAAATGTTATATGAATAAAACTTTTGCAATTTATATCTCATTATAAATATTTTTTCGAAAACATAAACAGAGTCGTTAAAAAAAGAAACAATATTTGAGTCGTTCAAATAAAAGAACTAGAGTCGCTCAAGAAAAGAAAATACAATACTGTATTCGAGTAGTTCAAAAAATAATAATAATAATAATAAATAAATAAAGGGAAACATGGTCGTTCAGAAAAAAGACACAATATATATTACAGTTATGTAACATTGGAACTTGGCCCAAGCATTAAAAAAAAAAGTCATGTGCACATTTGGGCATGCACATCTTATTAATACTTGAATAGTTGAATAAGTTATTCATCTATCATCAACTACCAACAATTTCTTCTTATTGTAAGAAAATGATAAGATCCCAGTACAAAATGGTGTTAAACGATAAGATCCCTGTACAAAATGGTGTTAATTCTGCTTTTGAGTTAGTCAGATTTTCAAGATGGTCGTGTCCATCTTGATCATCTGATTTGTGTGCTTACACAAATATTTGTATAAATTTAAACCATAAGCCACTCGTAAAGCAAAAGTAACATATTTAAGTTTTAGGTTGCTGTTGGATCTCGAATAATGTGTTAATTATATTGTATAGTAAATTACATGAATGGTCCTTGTGGTTTGTCCAAAATAACAACTTTCGTCCCTCGAATTTTAAAGTTGCACTAGTAGTCCCTAAGTTGTTAAACAAATAACACCACCGGTCCTTCAGTTTAACTGGCGTTAAGTAGTTCCATTATAATTTACACGTTAGCCCCTTTGGTTAAATATCGTTGCATCGTTTATCCTTAATAATAACAACTATTTATAATTTAAAGTTTCCATACATTTTTATCCGTTTTTACACGTTTCCGTCCGTTTTCATACGTCCATTTTTATACTTAATAATAACGGCTATATATATATATATATATATATATATATATGTATGTATTCTAATAAAACACACTTTTGTACCACCCTTTAAGCTGAATAAAATTTAATGCGCTGATGTGTCATTCCTTATATATAACTTTTGTACAAGTTTCCAATGCATACATTTTCTCCAGGAAAAAACTAAACTCATTTTGAACCAATTTTTGTAAACTATTGAAAGGCATTAAACACTTCATTCTTCCTCTATACGCTTTGATATAATCGGATTTCAATTTACAGTTTCAATTCACCATTTAATGTTAATTGATTCAATACAACTACACATATTCTCTATCAAAATTTTCAATTCAAAATTTCAATTCAATTCAAAATCTTCTTCAACAAGCCAATTATTCTTCAACAAACCACTTATGTTTCAATTCAAAATCATCTCCATTCAGTTTCAATCGATTCAAGAAACTACACTTTCAACTTCCCTTTATATTTGAATCATGCAATGATTCGACCGATTCAAAACACAACATTCCTTCAATGTATCATCCCCTTCAACATTCGCTAAGTAAGGTGTGATCCACTCTTATACTCTTATATTTTTGTTTTTTGTTTGTTTTTTTTGTTTTTGTTTTGTTTTGTTTTTTTTAATGTTACTTTCCATATTTTGTATTTGCTACATTCTGCAACATGGTGAAAGTAGAGGGGATTTAGAGACGACTAATCACGTAGCAAGCAGGGATCCGTTGTTCCGTTAGAAAACCAAGTTCCAAAGCCATGAACCAGAGGTTTCAATGAACGTTTGATTACGTTCAAATATATATATATATATATATATATATATATATATATATATATATATATATATATATATTCTTTCATGTTGTAAATATTTTTGTACATGGGATATTTGCTTCATTAAGATTCTTACAACTATAGCCCATTTTGTAACTTAACTGGGTTTGACTAAATTAAACCTAAACAGTGTTGATTGAATGCAAATCACGGTCTTAGAGTGGGATAAATGAAATTTCCATCATTTAGACACTTTATATAAGGTTTTAACTTATTTCTGAATCCGTGATGGTTCATTTTAAAGATGATTGTTTGTCATTTGGCGAGTTAGATCGTGATTTTATTTATAGATTACTCATAACTCTTTTGGATTTTAGAATATGCATATTGATCATTGTGCTTTATTGGTATTTCATCAGTATAGTATTCTGTATTGTAAATCTAAAGTTAGTTTTCGCTTTAGAGAAGGGTATACGAATTATCAAGTGATGTCAATCAATCGTATATTATACTTAAAATGGTAAATCTCTTTGGATATCATTATTTTGTTTTATTTGATATCAGTTAGGTTCAAGCCATCCGTTTTACATTGTTAAACCATAAACATCATGGCTATGTTTTGATTACTAATGTATCTTTTTAGTTAAAATGTTTAAATATTATAACATTGATTTGATAATTCTTTTTCATGAGTTTGACAATAGGATTGTAATCATGCATGTGATAGATGCCATATACCTTTAACGCCATATATGTTAGCAAGCCTCCATGATAGCCTTTTGTCCAGGTAATAATTTTGCTATCTTTTAATGGTGGCTTTAGTTCAGGTAATAAAAAGTTGTATGTTCAGGTAATAAACTGTTTAATGGTGGCTTGCTAACAATATAGAATGTAGCTAAAAAAGAATGGGTCAAACGGTTTGTTCATTATATTTGGCTATCCTTTAATGGTGAGTTGATTCAAATAGCTAGAAAAAAAGGGGTCCAAATATACTTCAGTAATGGCTTATAATATTAGGAGACTTTTTGGTCCCAATAGCATACAACTTTTTAACTTAATGAAACTATGGAGTTCCTCTGCACATCAGTTAACTTTTTTTAATCTTTGTAAGTTATAAGGTGGCAATGTAGCATTTTCCTATGAATTGATATATGCTAAATTATTATATTCGTACTAGACAAGCTGACCAAACTAATCTCTCTGTATTTTTATGCTATTGTTTGCATGCAGGGACGTGAAATTCCAATCGTACATGTACATCGACTGATTTCCAGAAGGTGTTTAACTTCTATTCCATTTAGAACAAGATATTCTGAATGTTTATGCTACATATTTCATGGGGTAGGAACACTTGAAGTAAATTTCTTAAAATAACCAATAAGCTCAACAGAAATGCAAAAAGTAAGCTAACCCAAACACCCTCTTTATATAGCTCGAATTCATAGGTGTTTCCTTTTTTACGGCTAATGTGATAGTATAATAGTTAAATGGTGTGTGTCGTGTGTGATTTTTTGTTTCTTTCTTTTTTCCTTTGATTTTTTTAATTATGAAATGTAAAAGAACACATTTTGTCTTCATAGATGATTCCCTTTTTATGTGAATGTGATAGTATATGAGTTAGAAGGTGTGTGCTCAGTGTGATCTTTTAATCTACTGAATTTTATTTAGTGTTTTTTCAGTTAGCAAATAACATTTATTTTCAATATTTCATTTCAGATAAAAAGAAAGTTGTTGTTGGTGACCTGGTGTAGTCCCTGCTATTGAGAAAGCAATCATGTATCGTGGAAAGGGATAATGTGTGTTGTTATTTCTTGGTTCATTGAATGTAATTTTATTGTAAACATAACTTTGACAGAGAAAATAATAAAAATTTGCTTGATAATTTTAACAAGAATCTCTGGCATCCGAGTGGTCAAATTGTATATAGCATTTCTTTTGCTTCTATCAATTCATTCACTGATGATTTATGGGAGCCAAGTCTGTACCAGGGCAAACCTTTTCTTAAAGGTGAGTAATGGTATGAATGGTGTTATCATATGTTTGCAATAATGAAAGAATAACAACTGGACTATCATCTTTTTCACTTATTACCCATTTTGAAAGAGCACTATACAAACTTAGAGTTGCAGACACCCTACTTATTGTTTAATAAGGGCAAACTCATTTGTTTATATCATGCTCTACGTAAATTAGATAATCTCGGTCGGGTTGATTGGATGCATACTTTGAAATAAATTATCTGTTACCATAGGCACATCATATCTTTCATATTTGTATCCACTACCCTTTGTTTAGGAATACTACAGAAACTAATTGTAAAATTAAGAAAAATTACGGTTTAATTTTTTATACACATTTGATATGACATTGTTCTTGCAGATTTTCATTCGTACATTTTTTGATGTAAGGGAACTTAGACATATACAAGCTAAAGGAGCTCAGGCCTTACCTGTTGGTCAAAGGTGAGTAATTGTATGAATGATGTTCTCATAGTTTTGCAATAGGGAACGTATAAACAAGTGTACTCTCCCCTTCTTTACTTATTACCTTTTCTGAGCGACTTCTATACAGTATAAGAGTGGGTCACACCTTACTTAGCGTTCAATAAGGTGGAGTCATTTTAGCAGAGCTATGATTCAAACGGTCACTACGTAAATGTTGGTGAAAAACTTAAGATACTGAATTAATGACTACCAAGGGACACCCAAACAAAATAGACTTTTTAAAATTGAATTAGCGTTCAATAAGGTAGACTTTTTTCATATATTCTAAATGCTTTCAGTATCTTTAAGAAGGTCAGAAGCTTTCCAGTTGAGCTATCAAGTTCTTTTTCAATCTTATATGGTGCATCTGCAACGTCATAAGGATCATGAAGTTCGATTCGAGACTCTTATTGCAGAGTCATATATGGTGCATCTCTTATTGGATGGAGTCTCAATTATTTTGAGTTGACTAAGTGATAAGTTTTTTCACATTGAGTTTGTTTCAAGCTCTTTTATTTTTCTATAGTTTCAAGGTTAGTATACAAATAATGATTATTTGATTGATTAATTGACCAGATAATTTCTTAATTTGTGAAAATTTAATTGAACACGTTTTGAAAATTCCATTATATTATGAATGACAACCTACTTTTACTTACATTTTCTATGGACTATTAGGTGTTCAAGGAATGGACATCGACTATTAAACTGATTAGCACTCACATAAGTCATTTTCTATTCAAGACCATCAAATTTGGAGACTACAACACATGGACGTTGATTATTATAATTGTTAGAAACTCAATTGATTATCGAATAATTCACGTATTATATCATTATTCTTTCATATATTAATGTAACATGTTTACGTTCATTGTTTTCTTATTATCTCATTTTCATATTTCCTTTAAAAACCCTGTGAATGCACTGTGACTCCTAATATTGTGACATGCTTTCAAAGGATGTAGACTTTGACAAGGAAGACAAACATAAGCCAATGTATGCATTTGTTCATTTTCATTTTAAAAGTCTCTTTAGACGGGTTTAAGATCTTTACCTTTTATCTTGTCATGGTTATGAAAATGATCTTGGTAAAGTTAAATAAAAATTATCCACCATTTAATTTAAGTTAGTGGATGTATGATATAATAATTTGCAATAGTTCATTTTTGAGGTAATGAAAGTTTCACATATTCAAGTTTGAAGTATTTTATTTTATGAGCTGATTGTAGGTTGCAGTTGCACAGGTCATAGTATAGTTGTCTTTTATGTTTATGATCTCATAAACAACATAAACGTTATAGTATCAGTAGTGGAACATGCAAGTTTGTGGTGCTTAGTTATAATATTAATATTATTACTTCTCATTATTTTTATGGTAATTTATCAAAGATAAATGTAGTCTACAAAGAGGTTATTCACGGTCTATGATTAAGGTTCAAGAGGTATATACAAGTATTCATATGATGTTATTTATGCTGTTTTTTTACATGTATTATCAATCACACAAATGTTAACTTACACATTATTTTTATACTTATTAGATGCTCACGAAATGTTCATTGGCTTATCACTTCATCAATTTCCCCACTACAAATATTTGCTTTTTAAAGGCGGTCAAGATTGGAGCTCACGTGCATAGGCGTTTATTACATTATTAGTTACAAACTTATTGACTAGTTACTTCATATTCCTTTCGCTCTTTTCCTTATTTTGTTTAGACACTAATTTTTCATTTTTTTGCAATATCTCTTCTAAAAACCCGTGGATTCCACGGGTCTTATAAGCTAGTATATATATATATATATATATATATATATATATATATATATATATATATATATATATATATATATATATATATATATATATATATATTGACATAAGCAGTAGATGAGGTGGGTTAGCTTTGAATTGAGGGGTGGAAACGAGCCCAGACGAGCCCGAGCTTGCCTCGACCTCAGCTCGTTTATATATATATATAACGCTCGAGATGTTTTCGAGCCTAAAATTTTGAGCTCGAGCACGGCTCAAATTTTGAGTACGTGTGGTCAAGCATTGGTTAAGATGTGGTTAAGCTAGCGACATAGAATATTTGTGTAGTTATAACGCATTTCAATACAGGTCGGTAAAAAAAAAGTTTCCTTCTTTGTTCGTAACCATGGTTCTCAAGCTCCGTTTGGTTGCATGTGGTCACATAGAAGATTTCTTCATCATCTTCGACAAAATTAATGTATAGAACATTTTCACAAAGTCTGTCCATGTATCGCCAACAAGTGCCCAAACATTTTCACTCACTTCATTCAATTGCACTTTCCATCTCCATTTATGATAGTTAAGCAGGTAAACATGGTTATGACCGTGGTGTGATCCTCTAAGTATGTAGTCCTTATGCAGTACAAGTCCAAGTTAGTGTGTGAAAACGTTACGACATTTTCAAAAAACACCTTATTCCTTTTAGGGATGAGCATTTCGAAGCGAATCTGGGAACCGAACCGGAACCGTACCGATTCCCGATATACGGTACGGTAACGGTAAGACGAAATAAGGGGGAAAAATTTGGTACCTTCCAAAAACGGTATGGGACTAATTTAGAAAAACGTGTATGCTTACATATATGCAATTAATGTCTCTCTTTTTTCTTTTTTTTCTTCTTAAACATAGGGCATCCATTATGTTAACATTTATAAAGGTTTATAATTGATCAATATCATTAATTCTTAAACCTTTTGGTTGTATAAACCTATTTCCACTACATATAAACTTCTTAGGGTAAAAACTATAAAATTCCATCGTACTTTCAAAAATGTACCAAGTTGAACCATGTACTTTTTTATTGCTTACTTGACAAACGAACTTTCAAATTTTTATTCGACTTGAACCATATCTTATTTATTTAAAAAAATAAAAAGAAATTACACGTGGATAATTAGAAAAGATATGGTTCAAGTCGAATAAAAATTTGAATGTTCGTTGGTCAAGTTAACAATAAAAAAGTACATGATTCAACTTGGTACATTTTTGAAAGTACGATGGTATTTTATAGCTTTTACCCAACTTCTTAAAGCTTTATAAACATAACATATATCTCAAATGCATTAAATTGTGAAGTGTTTCAAGATCCTAGACCTTTTAATGCCAAGTAATGTGATGACACATGGATCCATGAATGTAGTTTTCAAAAGAGTTAGCTTTGCAATCCAAAAAGGGGTAGCAGCGTAGCGTGTTGTTCATTTGCCTTCAACCACTATGTAAATAATTATGGACTAAAGCTCCAATGATATCATTGGAGCTTTACTCCAATGGTAATGGTGCTTGGGCTTAAGTCAATAGACATGGGTTCAAGTCTCTTCCTTGCACTAAAGTCCAGTTGATACCATTCCTCAACCGCAAACGCTGAGTTGACCGGTCCAAGGAGGGCCTATTGGAGAAAATAGCATATAGGGTTAGATCCCAACTCCCGACTAATTAGGTCAATGAGCACAGGTGCACATTGTATGGGTCCAGGTCCTTGGGGAGGATCCGGTTGGCATCAAAAGATGCATATGGTGTTCCCACCGATTTACACCTTTTGGAGAAATCACTATGGTTAATAAAAGTATGAACCTCTTCATCATATTATAAACCTATTTGTAAAGCACCATAGTGGATGCTCTTATTAGAATACACGTCTCTAAGAGCATGCACAATGGTAACTTGTGTTAAGTTTAACACAGTGCCACGTAAGCGCCACATCAACTTTTACCTTTTCAACTTAACTCACAAAAAAACACCCCTTCATTTGGGGGGGGGGGGGGGGGGGGGGGGAGTGATTTTATTTTTATTTTTTTTATTATTTTTTTTTAACAAACACCACCTTAACGCTGAGTTAAGGGGTTAACACGTCGTGTTAACATGGCTTTAACTTACACCCTCACAATGGTTAACACGAGTTTAACGCGTGTTGGATTGGGTTTTAACGCAAGTCATGCGTTACCACTGAGAATGCTTAATGTTCATTGTTAGATGATGAGAAAAAGTAAAAAGGAAGCAATATCTACATCCATCTTCCATACTTGGTCTCAGTCGGCAAATTGAATATATTTTCCTATGTTTCTTTTCTCTTTGTAAAAGTTTTATAAAAGAGTGATTTGTGTTGATTTAAAGAGTATTTTAATGTGACCCTCGATATAACAAAAGACCCATCCCGAAATGAAATTGAGATAATTAGAAGATTATCCATATTTTTATTACTGTATATTATACTTATACCCTTTTTGATGGCTGGATTTTCATATAAGAGGTGCCGTATATATATCTTTGAATGATACAAGTATTTTTGTTGCAAATTTTGTTCAAGTGCAATAGGATATATATGATTTCCATTTAATAATTTAAATATATCAACATGATCTCATTAGTTATCTCCATTTTTTTTAACATCCATATATGATTATATATGCATAAGGGTGCACAAAGATTGCATCAAGTTACGTCTTATATAAAGAATAAGGTGAACGAGTGAAATTATGTAACCAAATAATAAAAATTAGCTAAATTGCATAGAAGGAGTATCCGGGACAACTCTTTGTTTTGTAGTAATAGTATTTTCGTAAATGTTTTTCTTAGTTATAAATGTGGAAATGATGCTTAATATATATTTTATATGTTTAGTATCTAGTTTATTAAATTTTACATCTTTAGTAGAGTCGCCGCAATAAAATGTAAATTGAATAAGGAATAGGTCACGGTACCACTAAATATAAGACGGTACCATTATATTTAATGGTTCCGTGGGGTATTTAAAGGTACCGTGGATCTTTCTGATTATTTTCATAAATTAAGGTACCGCAATAAAATGTAAACTGATTGTTTTCAACCGCAGTCCTGCTACCTATCATTTAAAACGTAATTGACTCTAATTTCATTTAAAAATACTTTTATGAATTGTTCCCAAATGAAAATATATTAGAGTCTAACAAAAGATCTTTTTAGTTATGCCGTTTGTGCTGACCATGTGTTTACCGTCTTTTCTTCTTCTTATGAAATGGAGTTCTTGCCACGCACTCCTCTCCCTTGCATGCTGAGACCAATGTTATCTCTATGTCAGAATCTTCAATCTCTAACCAGAATTAATGCCATCATATAGATCATGCTAATGATTTCAGTTGTATTAATTGTTCATGGTAAGACACGTACGATGCACTAATTATATATTGTCTATGGGTATCAGCGGTAAAATTGTTTGCCAACCTTTTATTTTTCTTTCCCTCGGTAGGTTTAGAGGGTGTAGAGACAGATGGGTCCTTTGTCAATCTTTTGAATGAAGAAGCTTTGCTGGCGGGTTCAACAGCAGTGGTGCTAGAACTCGCGGCTTCCACAACCACCTCAGTTGGGTCCACCGCCAATGATTTTGGATAGGGTGGGTGGAAAGCTCGAGTGGTGATCTGAAGACTGCAAAGTAAGGTTAGTGTAAAAAAAACACGGGAAGTACTATACTGATTATATATTTACCTCATCATCCAACTCCATGAGTGCTGCCGCTGAGCACATTACCAATTGTTTCGCCGGGTCATCGAAAAGCACAACAACAGTCTGTGCAGTGTCATCGGACACACCCAGCTCAAGCCTATACCTGCCAAGCATATGTTTCACGGGGTACATCAGTGATACTATTTATTGCATCCTAATTCACATTGCTTAAGTATCAATCATAGTATTACCTCATAACAGGGTGCACAACTGGCTTTTCACATGCATCGCACCAGAATCCCCCTTCCTTTTTTCTGGCCCTTTTCATGCATTTTTCCCACCACATGACTTGAAGCTACACCCCTTACCAGTCCTCACACTGTCGATCTTCGCCTTACAGTTGAAGGTTGCAGCCTGGAAAGAAAAGACATGTTATAAATTGTATGGAATGGAGTAACAGTATAGACATGCATGGGAGGCTCAAAAAAAGGAGGAATACATCATTTTTACGGTTGCGGGCCCACTTGAGGAGGTCCTCAAGAGTCCCGTCCTTTGGCTGAGAGAGGTCAACACGCAAACCCGACTGTGCCAACTCTACACTACTAACAGACAAATACATGGTAATTTTAAGAGTGCGGGTACGTACTTTTTTCTTTTCAACAATGAACACAAACAATGCATGCCTACTTACCTGTTACCCGATTTCAAAGCGTTCACACCAGGGATATCAGCATCATCGAGAATCATTGATGATGAGCTGCTTGATAGATAAAGTGGAAAGTAATATGCTTGGTTCGTTAGTGTTATTTGTGTTTTGGGGAAAATATGTTTGGGATATGTGTGTTTATAATACTTCGGGAAATTAGGGTTGGACTAAAAAATAGCGGCAAGAAAAGGTGCCAAAAACCATAAACGCTAAATGGTGAACGCCATCCGGAAAATGCTAGACCCACAAAGACATATTCACAAAAGTGTCACATCCTGATATGTGTGGCTTCTTTTGTGAAATTGATTAAGCCAATTGATCAGAAATTGACAAATCGTTTTGTGTCTTCTTTTGTGAAATTTATTTTGTGGGTGTAGCATTGCCCGTGCCATAAAACCCCCAAAATGGACTATCACAAGGACTATTCGTGCAACTGTATTTCAGAACAGGGACTAAGCATGTAACTAAATTGATCTAAAAGGGTAATTTATTCCCGCGTTTCCCCTTCCATATTAGTCTTTTGGCATTTTTCCCGCGAAAATATACAACCTGCCAATAACACCTTCCATGTTCCTATAAAACTACTTACATGACTACACAAAATACCAATATCACCTTCCATTTTCATCCAAAAATGTCTGAAACAAAAACCCAAATGCCTGACATAAAAACCCAAATCGATGAAAGTAAAACCAAATTTAGTAATAAGGATGGAAAATAGGTTGATACTTCAACTCATTCTTCATTTGGATGTAGGGATGACGATAATCCATTTTTGATGGATTTGGATGATGAGCTTCTTATTCCAGCAACACCTTGGTCTGAATATAGTAAGATAAGAAAAAGGGAAAGAAGGTTCAGTGATGAGTGCGAGTTCAGTAAACTCTTATTCGAGAATGATTTTTGGCTAGACAATGGGTATGTGAAAATGAAGGAGAAGCAAAGGCAAGAAACTGAGGACAGTCAAGAAGTTGCTGTGGTAGATATGATTCGAAAGCTTGACAACAAGATCGAGAAACTTAGTCAAGATCTTGGTGAGTTGGACCGTTTGGAAGGTGAGTTGGAGACAGCGATGCAAGATTTTGTAGTTGATTGGCAGGAATCTCTTTAACCAAGAAATTGAAGTTGATTGGTAGGATGATAAAGTATACGACGGACTTTATAAACATGCAGAGATTGGTGTGTTGTATGCTGAGCTAGAAGCACTTATTCAGAATGTGCCTTTTCTAAACAATGAACTCAGATATGTAGCTGTAGTACTTGCTGATGAAGCTCCAGCAGTAGATGTTGAAGAAAATTTGGAAAGGGAAGACATTGGAGCTCCAGCTATAGATGTTGCATCTGCCAGTGTGACCTTTGTTACCGAAAAGTAGAGGAAGGTTGGATCCAACTGACAAGGATGAGAAGGCAATGGAACCAGAGGAGGAGATTGATTCCAACTGAGGAGGGAATGGTGAAGGTCCTGAGAAAGCAATGTTGAATGATATTTTACTATTGTCTTTTGTGGTAGTTTCTGTAGTATGTGTATGTTTCAGAACAAGTTGGGTGACAACTTAAGATAATTGTGACCAAATCAGGTTAATCAACGTTGACTGTTGAGCCGGCATTTGCAAGTCTTTGTACCAAGATTAGTGCCTAACAAATGTTAATCATATAAACTTTCAAGATATGTTTATAATCTTCATGTTATCATTTATAAACAAACATCACATATCGAAACTAATAACCAAATCAGTGTAAATATAGTTAAATCAACAAAAGATATGTTATGTTATCAACTGAAATCAATGACAGAACGAAATGTATGTTATCAACAGAAATCAATGATAAAACTAAATGTAAGTAAAGGATACCTGTTAATTAAGAACAAACAGAGCAACATATACCATAATCAAATCATAACATATTAAGATTCAAAGGCTATGGTTGCACTTGAAGCCCGATTTTATTATCTGCGACAATATTAAGATTCAAAGGCTGTTGTATTCCAGTTAGGATTTGCTTATACGAATCCGGTGAACTATTTACCAAACCCGGTTTCTGATTAGTTGCTTTCACTCGGGAGCTTATGTGTTTGTACTGTAACATATGGTGACGATTCGCAGTATTATTATTTCTGACTGTTGTATTTACCTAATGGTTTTTTATTATGAAGTATTACCCCATTTGATAACTTCGTGTTTATGAACGCAGATGGAATTTAAACGATTATTCGTATTTATTTGGATTATCCTTCTTTTAACTTTCTTTTGTGTGTATATAGAAATAAACAACTAATATTAATCGCCATTCATTATTATTTTGACTCGATATTGGAATAAATGTTACACCATACTACGGATGTGTAACATAGTAAGGATGTTTTAAAAAGATAACGGGGGAAAGGTACAATAAAATGCCACGTCAGAGCCTGCTCGTTACATGGCTAGAATAGGAAGTTAGTCGAGGTATTAAGTATTTGAATGTTAGCCAGAATACCACAAGTATGGTTGTGCATTGTCACATGTGTGTCTTGGTTAGGCAAGAGAAAATTTGGTAAATCCAAGTACTCCAACTCATTTTTAGGGTTTATATGATCTAGGACCATTGGGGTGGAAATGGAGATTTTGGTGTAATATAGGGGAATAATATGATAAAAAGTTTCTCACGTGGGTTTTTAAAAGATAACGCGGGAAAGGTACTTGAAGAATGCCACGTCAAAGCCTCCTCATTACATGGCTAGAATAGGAAGATTAGCGAAGCATTTGAATGTTAGCCACAAGGCCCACAACTCTACAAGAAGGTTGTGCTTTGTCACTTGTGTGTTTTTAATTGGTTATAATTAGGCAAGAGATACTTTTTGTTTATACTCCCTTCGTAAGTAACTATATGATCAACTTGGTTGGTTTCTTAATAAAATAGGAAATTGGTCAATCTAACATTGCAGAATGTACTTTTTGACACTTTCTTAACTAATTACACAATAACCTAGATACCATGTAAATGTCAGGCACTTATTCGTTCGACCGATGGCTTGCAATTTCTGCGAATTACGGCTGGTTACAGGTTATTTGCTGGACCTGTACTACTTCCTTGATTTTTGTGTAATAAATCCGGCTTTGGAGGAAAACAAATTAAGTACAGTATCACATTTATCTCTCTCTCTAACTTTTAACTTTTAACTTTTAACCAAACCAAATCCGATCATTTTACACAAATGTTAATGTAATAGATTTCCTATATAAATGTTGAAGATTTGGTCTGTAATGCTCCGCACTTGTTAAAAGCAACAATATCTTGTTTTTTTTTGGTCACGATTTCATATAAATTTTGACGATTTCCTAAATACTTCATGTGGTCAAACCTACATTTGATAAGTAAAATTAAAATCTCCAAAAGGTGAAGAATGGTGGGATCACCCTGGTTTCGATAATAATAATAATAATAATAATAATAATAATAATAATAATAATAATAATAATAATAATAATAATAATAATTGGTGTGGGGGGCCAGATAGTCGCGAGGCTCCCCACTAATTTTGGTAATCCTATGATTTTGTTTCTAACGAATGTTATGTTTATTAATAATAATAATAATAATAATAATAATAATAATAATAATAATAATAATAATATTATTATAATAATAATAATAATAATAATAATAATAATAATAATAATAATAATAATTTTGGTACTATTGTTGGAGATACGCTCATGGTCGCCAAGGCACTTGACATCGTTAGGACAGAGGGCCCCGCTCGTGGTTTGTTTTTAAATGTTGACAAGACTGAACTCTTCTGGCCTGCCGAAGACCCTAGAAGCAAAGTGGAGGGCGTGTTTCCTATAAATATCGCTCGCCCGCTCAATGATGTCAAACTTCTTGGTGGTTTGGTTAGTTTGGACAAAGATTTATGTCGGGATTTATCGTCCAAAAGGGTCTCCAAAACCATACATTTAATCGAGGCAATTAACAAACTTAATGATCCGCAATGTGAGCTTCTCCTTTTGCGTAATTGTGTAGGAGTTTCGAAATTATCTTATGCTTTGAGAACATGCTCCCCATGCACTTATCAGAGGCCCAAGCTCAGTTCGATCAGACGTTACGTGCATCCTTGGAGAAAATTGTTACTGCTTCGGGGCCAGGGTTTGGTGATTGGCTATGGAGGCTTGCCACTCTTCCAATACAGCTCGGTGGTCTTGGCATTCTTTCAGCAGGGGATATCATCCAATATTCTTTCCTTGCTTCTCGGATGCAAACGAACGACTTACAGGATAAGATACTCACCAAAACGGGTATTGTTACACATGGCCCTTCATTCCAGCATGCTTTGGACATATTCAACGCTACTTGTAACACCGACTTCCTCACTGTCACCGGGGGCGCTTCTGCCCCCCAAATGATGAAAACATTGGCAAAGTGTTATTTCGGTGTCATTGAGAAAGACCTTGTTTCCAAGTACTCACTAAGTCCAAGGCAAGTGGCTATACTTAGCAGTATCCGCGCCCCACATGCGCATGACTTCCTCTTCGCCATCCCTATTGACGGTCTCGGACAAAGGATGAATCCTCGCCAATTTCGATCGGTGTTATGCTACAGGTTTGCGGTTCCTATGTTCTCTGAAGGCAGCTTATGCCCGAGTTGCAATGTACACCGTATGGACCAGTGGGGGGATCAGGCGGTCCACTGCGCTAGCGAAGTGGGTGTTAAGTTCAGGCATAATTTGGTGCGTGATATCCTTGTTGATATATGTTCCAAAGATGGGATTATGGTGCGTAAAGAGGCTCCAATGGGATTTCTTTCAGAGGAAGGGAGAGAATTACGTCCTGCAGATGTGTTATTGTTTAACTGGTTCCAAGGTAAGGACGCATGTCTAGATGTGACTGGGGTCTCTCCATTTGCTGGGACTGGGGTAACGTCATGGGCTCCTGGGGCTGCTTTGAGTAATTCTGTGGAAAAGAAAAGGAAGAAGTATGCTTCCAAGTGTGAAGACAATGGATACAAGTTCGTCCCTTTCGCCTTTTCCACGTTTGGGGAACTTCATGGGGAAGCTTTGAATACTCTTTCGCGTGTCGGGACTATTGCTAGCAGCCACTCTAACAACGTTAAGAGCAGTGCTTTTATTTTTCATCGAGTTAGTTTGTGTATTCAAAAAGGAGTGGGAGCACAGATTGTGTCTAGACTCCCCTCCAATTTCATGTAATTTCCTTGGTTTTAATGAAAAATCCTTATAAAAAAAATTAAAAAAAAAATAATAATAGTAATAATAATATAGGGACTAAACTTACATATTTCGCCCAATTTTTAACTCAGAAGTCGAGGAAAATTACTTCAAATATTAATGTAAGATGATATATTGATGACCAAACCTACAACCTACACCCCCACCATAAATGCAATCTTTCACTCTCCCATAGTCCCATACTCCCATGCATGAAAAGACCCAACTGTTCAATGCCATGATTATTATATAGGGGGCGTTATCCCCACCCTCCCCAAAAATGTTAGCCGCACCCTCCCTCTTTTTTATTTTTATTTTTTATTTATTTTTTTTATTTTTATAATTTTGTTTATATCGAAAAACTATAAACCTGAAAGTGCGGAACATAAAATATAAAGTTTAATATGTCAAACGCTTAAAACTGTCAAAAGAACGGAACAAAAACTGACAAAAAACTGTGCTGTACTGAAATAAATTGGAAGGACAATAGAACCGAGTTTTGTTGAGCCACATTCTCTAGCCCACAAACTAGATATCAATTAACAATGACGATAATTAATTCTAGCTAACAAGATAGTTTCATTCTAGCTAAATTGTTGAATACATACGTTCAATGGAGTAAAATTTGTTCGAATTACAGCAGGTTATATACAGGTTCTTTGCTCGACTTGTATTGCTTCAAAATTCAAATGTTTCCCACGAACTGAAAGATGGTGACAGTGAGCAGCTTTTGAACCATATTAATCATTTCAAACACACATGAGCGCTAGTAATAATTTTTCCCAAAAATGATTATGGTGAAGTAGAAGTAAAAGAGAAAGGTTCAATTCAGTGGTGACAAAATATAACAGATTATATTCTTTGCATGCTTTTTTTATAACACATGAGCGCTAGTAACAATTTTTCTTCCCTTGGCTACAAGTAGAAAAAATAAGTAATAGTCTATGAGATTATTGAGATAAATGATGACGATGATGATTGTCATAGAACTGCTTATAAGCATCCTCATCATTTAATGCAACAATCTCATGAAGCATTGATTCTTAAAACTTAACTTTCCACCCAAGAGGAATAATAATTAATACAAACGTTCTTGTATTATATAAAAAAAGCTGGAGACAGTTGAAGAAGATGTTCCAGCCTATTTTCAGGATTCATCGTTTGAGATAAATACTACTAACTCTTATCGGCATTGGATGATTTTTCTTCTATTTACCACGTTTGTTTAGGTAGTTGTGGTGCAAACATAGAAATGTTCTAAAACATTGATCGAGTCCAAGACGACAGTGAACTTGATGGTATTTGATTATGCATGGTTTTGATCAAGCAATTTAAAATATATATATTGGTTTAGGTGGAATCAAAGATTACATATTGTAAGTATACGTTTATCTAAATTAATTACTTACACTCTAACCTAACTAAAATAATCATTATAAAGTCTTATCTCAATAGCTTTAAGTCGGTCATAAAGTTAGTCAAGGACCCGACTCCAGGCGATGAGCACCTGTCCCAGTTGACCTAATTAGTCTTTTTACTCTTTCCCGCCAATTACACACACAACCACCACAAATTCCCTTCCGATTTGTCTTCCCAAAAAGGAGCGTAAATAGTTTCGGGTTTTCCTCAACTTCGAGTAACTTTGTTAGCGACTTAACGCTATTGATAGACTCAATCACTCAATTTCTTAGGGCATCCTCAATGGAATACATTTTTTTAGTTCCAAACCAACATTACACTCTCTTTTATAAAATTTGTCACAACCCATTAAACTTCTAAAAGAATCTAAAAACTGACACATCAGTAATTATTTGTAATTATTAAGAGAAATGTTTCATTTCTATTCACTTTAGTGCATTCATGGTGGAGGACCCCACTTTCAATAGTTTATTGACTTTATTCCACAAAAACGTGTAGATTGGCGGGAACACCCTAATCCCACTTTCAAGAGTTTAATCCCGCTTTAGAGTTAATGTTCGTGTGTACAGACTTGAACCCCGTAAACGAACTTTCCATCTAGAGCTCCTGCAATGGCCGGATTAAACGGATACCATGTATATATATTCTCCTTTTAAATGTATGCCAGTAAGACCCCTTGTGGATGGCCTAAACCCTAAACCCTAAATTTATTTGTTGTTAAGCGTTGTGCCAGCAAGACCCCTTGTGTTTTATTCTAGTCGAGCAAAAAAATAAATATTCCCTAATTCGTACACATACATTGGACCAACGCATTTTTAGTGCAAGCATACTTCAAATATATTCTTATTTTCCACTATATAAAATTGTAAAAAGATAGTGGAGGGTTGATCACTATGAAAAGGAGTTTAGAGCAAACAAACAAAGAAACCAAAGAAACAAGGGCCGAAGTTTAATTGGAAAAGTTTTATTAATTGAGTTAATTACGTGATCAACATTTAGTGACTAGTACTTGATTCCCTCTTACCTAAATTTAGCTACAGAATATGTCAATTTCCATCATTTTCTTTAGGTTTGGAAAAGTTTTAGGTGTTTCTTTCAGCTTATATATGGGCTTATTAGCTTCTATGAAGTCGGCTTATATAACATAAGCCGCAATTTTGTGGCTTATTCCAATAGTGTCAAAATAAGCCACAAAATTATGGCCTATGGCTTATTCCAAAAGTGTCAAAATAGGCCACAAAATTATGGCCTATGTTATTTAATCCGAACACAGATTATGTTTATGGACCCTTTGTGTTTTGCCTTTCAGAAGTGGTGTACATTAATTACTTCTTCCCTTAACATCTCCAATGTTGGCACTAAAATATTGTTCTCACTAAAAAAATTTAACTCCAATGTGTACACTAAATCTTGCACTAAACTTTGCACCATTAATGATCTATTTTAGTGCCATGTTTTATATTTATATATCTAGTAGAAATCTTCGCGGCATGTTTTAAATTTATTTATTTTTTCTTTCGAGCTGCAGAAATTTTATATTTGTGACACGTGTATGTGGAACATGTCGCGTAAATATTTACTAGACATGTTGGGGTAGAAATGAAATGTGGAAAAATCATGGGTAAATTCGGACACAACTCTCTTTACAGGGGTACTGCCATAATTTTCTCTTGCAAATATTTGTTAATCAGACTCAGAGACTACATAGAGCACTCTGTTTTTTATACACGATTTTCTATATTAACTTTCCACTTAAAAAAGTAATCATTCAAATCCAGAAGTCTAGCAATAGCGTAAAGTCGCACATAAAGTTAGTGAAAGTCTAGGAAAAAATGAAACGATTTCCACACAACCCGATAGCTTCTCTTTAAGGTGATACTGTATAACGGTATAACCTTCATTTGTATATTTCCTCCCTTTCTTAATCCACACCAAAACTCCTCATTTTTCTTAATCCTCTCAATCGTTTCTTTGGGTCGTATTGTTGGAAAGCTGTAAAGGTATCCTTTACTAACTTTTGGTTTACCTTAAAAATTTTAGAGGGGTGCTAGACCCACAAAGAAGTTCCACCAAATAAATTCACAAAACGAGGTGGATGTATTTTATTGGTTCATTTGAGTATAGGTTCTTCTCTTTTTTTCTATTAAGCCAATCACATACATCCACCTCATTTTGTGGATTTATTTTGTGGAACTTTTTTGTGGATCTATCACAAAGACTTGTTTTCTCAGTCTTTTGATATTTTTTCTTCCTAGTTCTGTTTGTTTGTTCTCTTTGGGGATTCATTGTTTTGTGTGTGTGTGTTTTGGTGCTTTTTTTTTTGTTTTTTTTGTTCATTTTTTTTAATACAATAGCTTTTTAAAAAAACGGTTTTGTTAAGTTTTGTTATGTGATATTTGGTTAATCAATAAATAAGAAGTTCTGTTAAAAAAATAAAGATAAATAAGAAGTTTGTTTCTACGTATTTCAGAAGAAAAAGTATATCATTTATGCCCCACACATATGATTGATATGTCTGAATTTTGAGAAAGTTCTTTCATTCGTGTGGCTATTCCCTTTTGTGTTAATTATTATGGAAAGTATAACTTTCTAGTTTGGTGGTCGTTTCTATAAGGGAGGTGATATGAAAACCACGTACAATAAGTGATGTGTACACCACAAACATGCATATGTAATGTTGTACTTTATGTATTACAGGTGTGATTTTATGGTGTGCACATAATTTAAAGGGTTTATTCCATGGACGAAGTGTCATACCACGGGAGTAAATCGATCTTTCTTCTAAACTGCTATGGAGAAAGATGCCAAGTGGAGGTGAAGGAACATTTGTATTCGAAAGTGATATTCGTTTTCGGGTCTGTATGGAAAGACTTTGTGAGTCAAAACGTTACCAAGAATGTTAACGTGTTCCATTTTGTTGAAGAGGGTACGGACATCTTCTATGTCGCAACATACAATAAATGCGGGCTCGAGATGCATGGTTACATACAAAAAAGTCTTATGTCTTGGCGGTGTTTAATTCCAGTAACACACAGCTCCCGTCAAGGCCAGGTACATTCATAAATTATAGATAATTTTAGGGATACCCAAATTTTCAAACCTATTTCATAAAAAACCCAATTGTTTCCCAAAAAGAAAAAACATAAATACCCATGAAATCCATAAATTTTTATCGAATATCGATTTATTTTAATTTCTAAAGCAATACCCCCAATTGGAAAAAATTAGCCAATACAAACGAAACCCTAACTAAAGAAACACTGATTCGAAGTTTAATCTTGAATAAAATAATTTTAGCATGAATGAAACGAACCGGAGGTGAATTTTTATCCATGATTCGTCCCTAAATAGAGAGAAAATGTGCCACGGGAAAACCTCTATTCTAAAAAGATCCCTTTCGGAATAAAACCCTTTGAGAAAAATCGCCGTGTGTTTCACTTGGAGAAAAATCACAAGTTCTGTGAGTTTAGATATAAGGGCTTTTATTTATTTATTTTTTAATTATTTTTTTTAATTATTTTTTTAACGGCTGTTACCTTATATTTTATTATTAAATAGACTTTGCCATCGGAATTTAAGCATAAAGTGTTTCCATCGGACTGTAACCCGGTGGATCTTCTCATTAACCACAAGGTGTACAAGGTTCTTGTTAAAGGGCCATCTGCGATAAATCCGAATAATCAGGAATTGGTCGTTTGTGGTTCTGATTGGAGGAATATGATGGATGACTTGGCCTTCCAACCCGGTAAGTTATTTGTGTTTACTCTGGTGCGTAAAGGAGTGTTTTCTCTTACGGTTTTTAATGATGCGGGAATGGCTCTTATGTATTGTGAGACTTACGCAACATATGTGTTAAGGAACGCTTTGTGTCATGTTGGAGAAGAAGCAGGTTCACACTTGTTTTATGATAATATGTTTACATACATTAAATATAATATTAGGGTATCAATTTGGTTTTTCTGAAACTAAATTATGTATTGTTAATTTCAGAATACGATGTCAAACGAATGGAGTGGTTTTGCAATTAGAGGTGGCACACGGTGCACTGTGATGATGAGGATAGAGCTTTTTACAAAAATCTTACACCGGAGACTTTAAGAAGGGGGGAAATCGTAAGCGAGTTATAATACTTGCTTGTTAACTATAAATAGTATTTAACTAAACCTACTTTTTTTTCATACGTTTTAACAGGTTATACCACGGCAGACTGTTCGCACGCACAAACTTCAAGAATATGCTTCAGTGGTTGTAATTACCGTGGTCAAAGAATATGTATTCAGGCTGCGTAATGCAGAGTCTCTTGTGATGTTTTCAGCACCAATACTGAGGAAAGTGATAAAGAAGTCTGGGTTCAGACCTGGCCATAGTGTTCAGTTTTATCTTACCAAAGACACAAGTTTGGATGATGGAGTCATACGCTTTGAAGTTTGATGATGATGTAAACCTGAGCATTGTTGTAAGTGGCATTTGATAATTCAGTCATCTTTTGGTTAGTATGTATTTGTAATAGGTAATGTGGAACAATTGTTTATATTTGACCAGATGATTGTTTGTAGCTAAGGTAATATTAGTTTTTAGGGTCAGCATGTTCATTGTTTCCATGCTTACGGCTAGGAATCAGGCATGGGGTAAACAGGTAACAGTCGTCGTTTGTAAAGTACTTGCCCTTATTTGGAAGCATGTTGTGCCTTGGAGGTTTAGGTCCTTTGTTAAGTTAGGGTAATTTTTATTTATTTATTATTTTTTTATTTTTATTTATCCTTTGTTAAGGTAGTAATTCGATTCCATAGTAAATACCTAGAAGGTAGTCCCTGCCAGCCTCGAATCGATTCATCTATGGGGCTGAACCCCACAGATTACACATTACATACTCAGAAATTAGGGTAGTATTTGGGGTCGGCCATTTTGTTGTTTTCATGGTTCGCCTTGGATTCAGCCGTAGGGAAATCCCGTGTGGACTGGCGTAGATGACCAACTCACCGGACCTGTTTTCAAGCGTGGTGTGCCTAATACTCTAATAGCTTAGCCGTGTGGTAATGAATACGTATTAAAGTTTGTTTAAATATTTATTCTGTTGATATAAATAAATGACTTAAAACGTTATTCATATCTTTCGATATCTCTATGTTTTGATAATCACAAAACGAAAACTCATCAAACCAAAGATCATGATGTAAACAAGTATTTAGTAGTAAATACTCACTATCACCATCTAATCACTTAAGGTATGAATAAACAAAGTGTCTAATGCATTATAAGATCAAAGGAACATTTTTATTAATCACTTGATTTTTATAAAATGTCACAAAACATTTTATATCTTTTATAAAACATTTTTGGAATTAAAAGAATATGTTTAATTCATTACAAATTTATGAATTCAAATTTTCGACCAAAAATGGCAAATCTAATCCAGAAAAATTTTCCTCACAAAAGACAAGAAAATCCAACGTTCAGGAGGGCGGCCCCCTTAATTATACTAGGCGGCCCCCTTAATCATTAAGGGGACCGCCCCCTAATTAAGGGGACCGGCACGCTCCAGAACAGTATTTCCTGGCCCTTTAAATACTGGATCATTCCACATATTTTTCTCACCTTTTTGCACTCAAAACTTTCTGATTCAAACCTCCATTTCTATCTTCTAAAATCCTTTGATTCTATATATACATTAAATTTTGTTTCAAAGTGATTCAAGCCTCAACACTCAAGTGCAAAGAGAAGAATACTTCTATTTATTAAGAATAGAAGTATTGCAACTTAGTATCATCTTGCTATCTAAGTTGTTTTTTGATCCTGTAAATCTTTTATACTTTGGTGAATAAGGTGTATGCATTAGTTAGCTAGATTTAGACATAAGATCTAGAATTGTTGTAAGTGTGAAGTGATACTATAAGTGAAGAAGTGGTAAATCATAGGATTGGTGATAGAAGGTATTTGTTATAGTGGTTAGTTGTGAAGAAATTGAAGCATCTAAGTTGAGAAGACTTTGAAGACTAGAAGGTGTGAAGACATAGAAGTTTATAGTTGAAGAATCATTATAGTGATATATTGATAAAGGCCTTCAAATAGAAAGATAGTTGCATTGAAGTTGTGAAGACTTTGAAGCCTTGAAGTTGTGAAGTTGCAAATCCTTGAAGTAGTGAAGAAGTTGTGAAGGCGTGAAGAAACTAGTGTTGTGAAGAAGTTTAGAAGGCGTGAAAATGTGTGAAGAAGTTGTGGTGTGATTGTTGTTGTGAGATTGGTTCTAGCTACGATTAGAACTCGACATTTAGCTTAGTGTCGTTAATCGGTGTAAGCCTTGGTGTGTATGGTTTTCTCCGCCATAAGGGAGGTTATTGACTTAATGAAGAAAACTCTCGAGTTCGGTGCTCGGGGTGTGGAGTAGGGCAAGGAAGGTGTCCTTGTAGCCGAACCACTATAAATCCTTTGTCTCTCGGTTTGATTTTTCCATCTCTCACTCTTTGCTTACTTACTTATTTGTTTTTCGTATATAGTTATAATTGTGTGTGTTGTGCATATATTGGTTTCACATAAAGATCAAACTAGGTTCCATTCACAACATTAATTTTATATAAGTAAACTATAAGAATATACACATATTAAAACACATATACATATATAAATATAAACATATATTTAAGTGAGATATATGAAATTATAATTTCTACTCAACATTCTATATAAGTAGTGTTTATATGATAAGTGTGAATAAATTAGTATCTACACTTTAGCTTCAAAGGTTTTTATAATTTGCATCTATTCTTTAAAAGCAAACTTTTATTAAACGAAAGAGACGTAAAACTATTCAACCCCCCTTCTAGTTTTCCACAATTGGCATGAGAGCCAGGTTTAGCAAGATTTTTAAAATATATTGTATTTTAAAACTTGTAACGATCTATGGAATTTGAAAAATATTTAGAAGTGGAATTTACGCAAAAACCACCATTATTTGAAAATGATCATTTTCTTGAATGGAAAAATAAATTTGAAAATTATGTGAAATCAATATATCTTGATCTTTGGCATATCATTTTAATTGGTGATCTTCCACCAACCAAAATGGATTTTGAAAATCAATATAATAATCTTCAAACAAAGATTGATAAAAATACAAAAGCTAAATTTGTAATTTACAAAACTCTACCAAGAGTTGAATATGAAAGAGTATTCTTTTGTAAAACGGAAAATGATATTTGGAAATGTCTTTTAATGTTTCACCAAGAGAAATGTAAAACCAAAGATGATAAACTTGATATTGCACAAGAATTAGTCACTCTAGAAAATTTGATAGACAAATATTTAGTTGAAATAAACACATGTACTACTAGTTCAAATGTGATCATTGAAGGTATCAATAACGAATAATACATGAGCCCAATCCGAAGAAAGAGTGTAAATAAATCATGGTGCAACAAGGATGAAGAAGATGATGAAAATATGGCTTGCGAGAATATTCAAACAAATGTGAATACAAGTATTGATGGCAAGGACTACATGCTTCAAGATCCAAGCAAATCTACAAATAAAACTTGGAGTGACATGGATGATGAAATTGATCATTGCATAGCATGTGATGATTGTACAACTACTAATAAGGTACGATCTGAAACCGAACATTTTTGCTATGATCAATTTATATTAGAATTTTCAAAATTGGAAAACAAGTTCAAACATTTTTGCAACATATACTCAAAAATTATCTTTAAAAATGAATCTTCAATATCCGTTGAAAATAACTTTGAAAAAGAAATAATTTTAGAAGATAAAATGTCTAGACTTGAAAGTAATATTGAAATTGATCTTGAATGTAAATTATGTCAATACTAAAAACATGAAATTAAAACGGAAAATGAAAAAGCAAAAATATTAGCTAAATTTGAAAATAGTTCTAAATCTTTAGAATATCTACTTAATATTCAAAAGTCATTTTATGATAAAACCGGTTTAGGATTTAATGCAAATGATCCTTTAACAAATTCATCTAAACAAATAAGATTTGTTAAACCTAGTGGAGAAATTTAGAACTAATATTATATACATCCATTACTACTACTCTAGTCAAGAAAATCATTGTTTGTTTGTTAAAACAAACTATTAATGAATTCTTGTACTTCTCGGCGACATCCTCATCATATGCATTTAAATGCAATGGATGTCCTCAACTAACCATCTCGGACCCATGAGAATCTGGGTACCAAGCTCCTTTTCATGTTTAGGTTATTAACGAACGAAGAAATTTTTTTTGATCGATCACTTTGCTATCATACTTATGAAGACTAGTCGTTCTTTCTACTCTGTTTCACATTCTGCACACGATTTGCATTTGACGTTGTTGCGGTCATTTGATGTCTTGGTGTTATGATCTTAACTTTTGGAGTATCGGTTTTATGGTGTGTTCGTTTCTACCTCATGATGAAGGATTCAAGCGCTATTATTCCTTATTTACACTACTTATGATGTTTATTGTGATCGATTACGTGTTTTGGATCAAGCCTCTTTGATCTTTATTGCATTGGGATTTTACCTTGCTACTTCGACATGCTTTGGTCAAACTTTGATGATGTCCACTAACTGTCTCATGCCCACTCTTATGAAAAATCTGGACCTGAGGTAAGTTTTCTTTTCAAAAACTTGTTAATATCACATTATATTAAAGTATGCCTTAATTAGTACATTAACATGATTAAATTTATAGGTTTCCATGTTCGTATATCATTAATACTAATATATGTATACATGAAATTAGGCTTGTTGACTCTCTTGATCTTCAGTCTATTGCCCTTTCTCTAATTCATCATTTATGTTGGTAATTATCCTTGATCAATAGTTGAATGCTTATCATGTAGACTAAATGACCAGTTTTGTTGCATCTTTTGATGTGCTATAATTATGACTAGTTAGCATTTAAATTCTATGATGATTTGAGTATTTATTTACATGTGTTAATCTTGTATCCATAGATGATTAGCTTTATCCCTCTTAATCTTATTGCATTAAGATCATTAGTATTTTCCATCACTTAACCATGTCTTTAGTTGCCATTAAAGATGATTATATGTGACAATGGGCTTAACCGATTCTCTTGAATATGATAAGTTTCTATTTCAAATCCTTCACTTGCAATTCTTGCTATCAAAAATAAAATATCATGTTTAAAACCTCTCACTTTGAAAAATAATCTTTCAAATATCCACTTCATCTTTCTTCAAACAACATATTTAACTATAAGCCTATATAACTTTATTTTAATCAAAATCAAGATTGGAAAAATTTTCTTATCCAATTTTTCAACATGTTATTAAGCAAAACTCAATTTACATCACTCTGATACACACTTGAATTTATTTCAAAGGATTGTTGAATAAAACTAAAAACGTTTTCTTAAAACTATATTTGATTATCTCACATGTGTCATACACTTCTATAAAAATGACATTCACAATTTAATCAAATCATTTCATAAGAATCATAGTTTGCCTATATGGATCTTGTTTGTAACAAGTCTTGAAGTCCATACAATCATATCTTCCCATTTGTCACTTGTAAGTACTCATCTATATGTTTGAACTAGCCCACATATTATCATTTTCATTTAGTTGTATATATGATTAGCATGTTTTATTGCTCCCTTGGTTGTTTATCTTTATTGGCCAATAAGTAGATTGCATGTATATTAGTAATTACTTGTCTACTTAATTTTTTTTATAACATTCCCTATATATATGATTAGTATATCCTATATTGCCTCAATGAGTGGAACTTACTTGAATCCAAACCCAAAAACACAACCTTTCTGAAAATTTTATGCCAAAAACCCAATTCTGGCATTCTGGAATTCACCAGATGGGCGGCCCCCTTAATTATATAAGGCGGCCCCCTTAATGATTAAGGGGACCGACCCCTAATTAAGGGGACCGGCCATCTGATGGTCGGGGTTACTGTTTTCTTTATCACTTTTTGACCCTTTTCACCCTATACTTCCCAAAATTCACAAACATATTTTGTCCCATACTATCCCTCAAAATATACCTTCCTAAACCACATTTTTCATACACTATAAATACCTTCTTCCCATCATACATGCCATCACATTCAAACATGTCATCTCCCAACAACCAAAAACCCAAGGTTTCAAGAACCGCAAGGATCTCCGTCAAACCCGTTTGGAGGAGGAAACTTGATTCTTTACACAACTCAAGTGATGTTGTTCCAAGTCAACCAACAACTAATGCTCAAACCCACACTAATGATTCATCTCACAACCTATCATTTACTCTTGCCTTTATGAATGCTTCTTCTTATGATGAGCATGAATAATCCCAAAACAACAATCCCAATCTCACCACCAATACTTCTCATGTTGCTCATTCAACAAAAACACCATCAACTCATGAAGAATCTCTTCCACCCATATCATATTTTCATGATTACCGAAGCTCAACCATGTCTCCACCACCAAGAGTACCACCACCACATCCTACAACTTCACATGCCATTCCTTTGTTGCATGTTCTAACCCTCACCCAAGACAACTATCATGCTCCACCACCATCACCTTCCTCCGAACACTTGAAGTTTGTTGAGGAGCTAAAAGAAGCCCATGAGCTTAGCGCTCTTTTAGCATTACATCTTGCTCAACGCAATTTGGATCCACCTCAATCAAGCTCACCCTCATCACCACACAACATAAACCAATTTGATAAGCATGTCAACAATTGCCCTTGTTGTATCTTCCTCCAAAAAACAAACAATTGCATTGAATGAGCACTTTACTTGGATTGAGTATCTTATTATTAGATCTCAACAAACACCATCACTTGAACAACATCAAAACCCAACTCAAAATTCACCACCTCCAAGCTCTACATCACCAAACTCACCAACATCCATGAAACCAAAAGTTTACCTCCATTAAGTCACCAACATGATCCCCATTTACCATTCTCAACCAAGCATTCTATATCCTTATTCTTTTTTATTTTTCAAATAAAACACTTCAACCTTTTTGGCATGCAAGCAAGTTTGATGACACTCTCCATTGGCACAATAGGATAGTCTACTTGGTTTAGAATTTTAGCATTATGGATTATGTAACAATGATTATGTGGATGACATAATCATTTTCAATTAATGAATGTTTTAATATGTGTTTCAAATTCTCTTTTGACATGCTTATTATTAGTTGTTATTATGCTATATGTATTTGCTTGTGCCTCTAATATTTTTCTTGCAAGAATTTCATAGCTGGAACCCTTGGTGCCCTCAAACGAGGGGGAGCATACATCAAGGGGGAGCTTTCACCTTATCGGCTTAAACCTTTTTGATTCTACAAAAAGGGGGAGAATGAATACAAACTCACTAAATACTTGTCTAAAAATTAATTTTTGGATTTAATGAGTTTAGGTTTTGTAATCAGCAAAAAGGGGGAGATTGTTGATATAAATAAATGACTTAAAACGTTATTCATATCTTTCGATATCTCTATGTTTTGATAATCACAAAACGAAAACTCATCAAACCAAAGATCATGACGTAAACAAGTATTTAGTAGTAAATACTCACTATCACCATCTAATCACTTAAGGTATGAATAAACAAAGTGTCTAATGCATTATAAGATCAAAGGATCATTTTTATTAATCATTTGATTTTTATAAAATGTCACAAAACATTTTATATCTTTTATAACACATTTTTGGAATTAAAAGAATATGTTTAATTCATTACAAATTTATGAATTCAAATTTTCAACCAAAATTGGCAAATCTAATCCAGAAAAATTTTACTCACAAAAGGACAAGAAAATGCAACGTTCAGGAGGGCGGCCCCCTTAATTATACTAGGCGCCCCCCTTAATCTTTAAGGAGACCGCCCCCTAATAAAGGGGACCGGAACGCTCCAGAACAGTATTTTCTGGCCCTTTAAATACTGGACATTCCACATATTTTTCTCACCTTTTTGCACTCAAAACTTTCTGATTCAAACCTCCATTTCTATCTTCTAAAATCCTTTGATTCTATATATACATTAATCTTTGTTTCAAAGTGATTCAAGCCTCAACACTCAAGTGCAAAGAGAAGAATACTTCTATTTATTAAGAATAGAGGTATTGCAACTTAGTATCATCTTGCTATCTAAGTTGTTTGTTCATCTTGTAAATCTTTATACTTTGGTGAATAAGGTGTATGCATTAGTTAGCTAGATTTAGATATAAGATCTAGAATTGTTGTAAGTGTGAAGTGATACTAGAAGTGAAGAGTGGTAAAGCATAGGATTGGTGATAGAAGGTATTAGTTATAGTGGTTAGTTGTGAAGATATTGAAACATCTAAGTTGAGAAGACTTTGAAGACTAGAAGGTGTGAAGACATAGAAGTTTTTAGTTGAAGAATCATTATAGTGATAGATTGATAAAGGCCTTCAAATAGAAAGATAGTTGCATTGAAGTTGTGAAGACTTTGAAGCCTTGAAGTTGTGAAGTTGCAAATCCTTGAAGTAGTGAATAGGTTGTGAAGGCGTGAAGAAACTAGTGTTGTGAAGAAGTTTAGAAAGCGTGAAAGTGTGTGAAGAAGTTGTGGTGTGACTGTTGTTGTGAGATTGGTTCTAGCTACGATTTGAACTCGACATTAAGCTTAGTATCGTTAATCGGTGTAAGCCTTGGTGTGTACGGTTTTCTCCGCCATAAGGGAGGTTATTGACTTAGTGAAGAAAACTCTCGAGTTCGGTGCTCGGGGAGTGGAGTAGGGGAAGGAAGGTGTCCTTGTAGCCGAACCACTATAAATCCTTTCTTTCTTAGTTTGATCTTTCCATCTCTCACTCTTTGCTTACTTACTTATTAGTTTTTCATATATAGTTATAATTGTGTGTGTTGTGCATATATTGGTTTCATATAAAGATCAAACTAGGTTCCATTCACAACATTAATTTTATATAAGTAAACTATAAGAATATACACATATTAAAACATATATACATATATAAATATAAACATATATTTAAGTGAGATATAGTAACCTATTAATATATACTATATATATATATATATATATATATATATATATATATATATATATATATATATATATATATATATATATATATATAGTATTAATCTTTAATCTATTAGTATTAAAAGTTTAAAACAAGGTTATTGCTTAAGTCATCTTTACCGGGTGTAAAAATTTATAGGTTAATTGAATATAAATATTGTTAATGCTTATGTCATATATATAACAATTAGAAAATAGATTTGTTTAATTTAAATCCATTATTAGCAATCTGGGTCAATGAGAACAGGTGATCATTGCCTAGGGCCGGGTCCTTAGAGAAGGGTCCGGTTGGCATCAAAAGATGCATGGGATCGGGGTGTTCCACCGATTTTAAAAGGATGAGTCGAAAGTATATCAAAGATGTTAATATTAGTGTTCCTGAGATGTTAAACGGATGAGTCGAAAGTATATCAAAGTGCCTATCTATAGAAAGATACTTAAATGTTCGTCATAAGGATATATTTTGTTCGCTTAATGATTAACGGTTTGAAAGATATTAATATTTGAAGATTTTATATGAGAATGTGTAACAGCCCCAAAACATCGCAGCAGAAGATAGTGTCACTGGGGTATTACTTCATGGTTCACTGTACAAGTTACCGAAAACGCCTCTATTGGGTGTGAACGCGAATGTTGTAAATGAGCCTATTAGGATTGTCGAATCCCGTTTGTGCGGTCAGATAAGATGCCACAAATGCACTATATTTGAATTTTAGGTAAAATGGCAATTTACCTTCTAGGTCATTGGTTCATTTTATGAACCTTCAGTCAGTTTGGGTGTCATGAGCTTAAATCAATTATTATTAATTTATTATTTACCAAAAATTGTATTCGTTGCAATTATTATGTTTACTCTAAACTTTTGTGGTCCATTATATAACATAAACCTGTGAATTTCACTCAACCTTTGTTGGCTTTCACTCAACCGTTGCAATTATTATAAGTTATATTAAGTTACCCACTGTACGTAATTTGTTTTCATAGTTAGGACAATTTTTTGATGAACAGTGCCAGAAAATGATGGGATGTAAATCTCTAATTTATAATGTATTTACTGTACTGCCTTATAAAAAAGGAAAGAGAAGAAATATAAATAAAAGAGAGAAGAAAAAAATTATAATTTTGTTTTGGGTGTATAATGTTGACATAAATTAATGCCTAAAAACATTATTAACATGTTATCAATATCTCTATGTTTTGATTATCACAAAATATAAACTCATAGAATTATAACTTGTGACATAAACAAGTATTTAGTTATTAATATTTCTCTTTACATCCAAATCACTTAAGGTATGAATAAACAAAGTGTTTAGTGCAATTTATGATCAAAGGGGTATTTAATTAACTAATGCAAAGTTTATTTAATTATATAAACATATTATATATTTTTGAAAAATACTTTTGGTAATAAAGAAAAATGTTTTATTCATACTAAATATATGAATTCAAATTTTTAACCAAAAACAGTTAGTTTTTCACCAAATAAACTTTCCCCACTAAAAGACAAAGAATATGGCCGTTTCAGCTGGGCGGCCCCCTTAATTATAAAGGGCGGTCCCCTTAATTTTAAGAGGGCCGGCCATGAATTAAGGGGACCGGCCACGCTCCTCTGTCAGATTCTTTTGCCTATAAATACCACCTTAAACCTGGATTTTTTTCTCACCTTTTGCACTACTAAACTTTCTGATCTAGATCCAAATCTCCATCCTTTTATCCTTTGATCATAAGTTTATAAATTCTTTGTTTCAAAGTGATCCAACCTTCATCCTCTCAAGTGCAAGAGAAGAATACTTCTATCCCTCAAGACAAGAAGTATTACAACTTGTTGTGATCTCCACATCCAAGTTGTTAGTGTATCATCAAAGATAATTTACATTATTCTTTGTGAAGATTGTTGTGAATATTTGATTGTAGATAGTTGTGTTAGATATTGATTGTGTGATTAGTTAGTATCTTGTTGTGAAGAAGATAAGTTAGGAACTAGATTGGTGTGAATAAGATAGGTGTGGAGTAGTTAGTTGTGAAGTAGATAGATTTGAAGAAGTTGTGTAGAAGTTGTGACTTAGGTGTGACGAAGTTGATTGGTGTGTAGATTGGTGTGTAGATTGGTGTGTACGGTTTTCTCCGCCATAAGGGAGCTTGTTAATATAGTGAAGAAAACTCTCGAGTTAGGTGCTCGGGGAGTGGAGTAGGGCAAGGAAGGTGTCCTTGTAGCCGAACCACTATAAATCTCTTGTCTCCCGGTTCGATCTTTCCATCTCTAGCTTATTTCATTACTTATCATTATAATTTATTGTGTAGTATTAATTGTTTATATTGTACAAGACTTGAGATCACATATTATCGAATCTAAATTTTTTAAAAGATAAGCAAAACTTTAAAACTAACTTTTATAACGAAGTAAAAAGACGTAAAACTATTCAACCCCCCTTTTAGTTTTCCACAATTGGTATCAGGAGCCACGTCTAGCAAGATTTTTAAAATATATTGTATTTTAAAACTTGTAACGATCTATGGAATCTGAAAAATATTTAGAAGGGCAATCTATGAAAAGACCACCACTATTTGAAAGTGATGGATTTTTATATTGGAAAAATAGATTCGAAACTTATGTGAAATCAAAAGATCTTGATCTTTGGCATATTATTACCTTTGGTGATTTTCCTCCTACTCAATATAATGTTGAAACTAAAATGGATGAAATTGTAATTTTTGAAAAACAAAATGATGATTTGAAAAAGAAACTAGCAAAAAATAATGAGGCTAAAATGGTTATTTATAATGCGTTACCACACAAAGAATATGAAAGAATTTTTATGTGTAAAACCGCAAAAGAAATTTGGGATTCTTTACTAATCACTCACCAAGGTAATAGTCAAGTTAAAGATAATAAAATAGATCTTCTTGTACAACAATATGAACAATTTACGATTCCGGAAGAGGAATCAATCGATAATGCTTTTGCTAAATTTAACACCATTATCACAAGTTTAAAAGCACTTGATGAGACATTTTCTAGTAAAAATTGTGTTAGGAAATTTCTTAGGGCATTACATCCGAAATGGCGAGCTAAAGTCACGGCTATTGAAGAATCAAAGAATTTGATGACATTGTCACTAGATGAGCTTATTGGCAACTTGAAGGTCCATGAAGAAATTATAAGAAGAGATTTGGAAACGGTCAAAGTCAAGAAAGAACAAATCAAATCCATTGCTCTAAAAGCCAAAAAGGAACCTTGTGACGATGATGATTCAAGTGACGAGAGTGAAGATGAAGAATATGCGATGGCCGTAAGAGAATTCAAGAAATTCTTCAAGAGACGAGGAAGATTCACTAGATCACCACGTGACGAAAGAAAGTTGTTCCAAAGAAATAGAAGTGATAATTACGTGAAAAGAAAGTGCTTTAGATGTGGAAGTCCAAATCATCTCGTTGGAGAATGTCTAAAGCCGCCGGGTTATGAAAATCAAAGCGCATTTGTTAGTGGAACATGGAGTGATAGTGATAAAGAAGAAGTGGAAAAACCAAAAGAAGAAAAGTGTTTTGTGGCAAATGCAACCGACGAAATATGCCTTGGAATTGACTTAGAGCCTGACAAATGGATCAAGGATAGAGGATGTTCGAGGCACATGACGGGGAACCGCAAGCTATTCTCTACATACAAATCATACAATGGAGGTAACGTTATTTTCGGTAGTGACTTGCGTGGAAAAATTATTGGCAAAGGTACGATTTCTCAAGACTCACTTACTATTGAAAATGTTGAACATGTAAATAATTTAACATATAACTTACTTAGTGTAGGCCAAATATGCGATAATAAATGTAGAGTTATCTTTTCCGAAGAAGATAGCGAAATAGTTAAGAATGGAAAAATTATAGGTAGAGGTATTAGGAAAGGAGGAGTATATGTTATGAAACTAGGAAACAAACCTGAAGATAGGATATGCCTAACGACCCTAGATGAAAACTCTACATTGTGGCATAGGAGATTAGGACATGCTAACATGCAACAAATACAATCTTTGGCCTCTAAGGAATTAGTTAGAAACTTGCCTAATCTAAAATATGACAAGCATTTTTGTGATGCATGCAAAATTGGAAAACAAGCTCATGCTAGTCACAAAGCTAAGAATATAGTATCCACTACTAGGTGCCTAGAATTATTACATATGGATCTTTTTGGTCCATCCGCTGTGCGGAGCTATGGAGGAAACAAATATACCTTCGTAATAGTAGATGACTACTCATGATACACGTGGACTAGGTTTTAAAGTGACAAAACCCAAGCCTTTGAAAAATTCGAAATATTTAGTAAAATGATTCAAAATAAATTAGGATGCTCAATAGTTGCCATTAGGACGGACCATGGTAGGGAATTTGATAACGAAATACAATTCGGAAAATATTGTGAGTTAAATGGAATATCTCACAATTTCTCCGCTCCTCGTACTCCTCAATCAAATGGGGTAGTAGAAAGAAAAAATAGGTCACTACAAGAAATGAGTAGAACTATGTTAAATGAACAATCCATTCCACAAAAATTTTGGTGTCACGCCGTAGATACATCGACTTATATTTTAAATAGGGTATCAAATAGAAGAATTCTAGGAAAAACTCCTTATGAGTTATTAAGAGATAGAAAACCAAACTTAAGCTACTTTAGGGTATTTGGAAGTAAATGCTATATTTTAAACACTAAGGACTACCTCACTAAGTTTGATCCAAAATCATATGAAGGAATATTTTTAGGATACTCACAAAATAGTAAAGCATATATAATACTTAACAAACACTCCATGAAAGTAGAGGAATCACTAAATGTAACATTTGATGAAACACCACCACCTCCTAAAACGCTACCTTTAGAAGATGATGATTTAGTCGAAGATGAAGCTATTGAGGTTAGTAAAACAAAACCCATAGGAAATGATAATGATGACATCCACTTAGAAAATAACGAAACTGTTAATATTAAAGAATCTAGATCACATCCATTAGATAATATAATAGGACATCTTAACCAAAGAACCCTTAGGTCACAAGCCCAAGATAAAAACAACTTCTTTTGTTTCCTCTCAGCAATAGAACCTAAGAATATTAGTGAGGCTTTAAAGGATGAAAGTTGGATTATAGCTATGCAAGAAGAATTAAATCAATTTAAGGCAAATGATGTTTGGGAACTAGTCCCAAATCCAAAGGATATGCCCATCATAGGAACCAAATGGGTATATAGGAATAAGTTAGACGAGAATGGAATAGTTACTAGGAATAAAGCTAGGTTAGTTGCTCAAGGTTATAATCAACAAGAAGGAATTGATTATGATGAAACTTATGCCCCCGTAGCTAGACTAGAATCAATTAGGATATTACTTGCCTATGCTTGCGCCCTAGATTTTAAGTTATTTCAAATGGATGTGAAAAGTGCATTCCTTAACGGTTTTATCAATGAGGAGGTATATGTGGCACAACCTCCAGGATTCATTGACTTCGCAAAACCTGATTATGTTTATAAGTTAAAGAAAGCTTTGTATGGACTCAAACAAGCTCCCAAAGCTTGGTATGATCGATTAAAAGCTTTTCTTATTAAACATGATTATTCCATGGGAATCGTAGATAACACTCTTTTCGCTAAAAGGAAAGACCCAAATCTCATCATTGTTCAAATATATGTTGATGACATTATATTTGGATTGACTTGTCAAGACATGTGTGATGAATTTGCCAAAATCATGCATGATGAGTTTGAGATGAGTATGATGGGTGAACTTAACTTTTTCTTAGGACTACAAATAAAACAATTAGAAGATGGAATATTCTTTAACCAATCTAAGTACATTAAGGAAATGCTTAAGAAATTTGGCCTAGAAGACTCAAAACCCATGAAAACACCCATGTCTACGGAGGTAAATCTCACAAAGGATGATGAAGGTGAGTCTGTAGATAACACCAAGTATAGAGGAATGATAGGTAGTTTACTATACTTGACGGCAAGTAGACCCGATATCATGTTTAGTGTCTGCCTTTGTGCCCCTTTTCAAGAGGATCCCAAAACCTCTCACCTAGAAGCGGTTAAGCGTATCTTCCGATACGTTAAAGGCACTATACACTTAGGATTATGGTATCCTAAGGAATCCGGCATAGAAACCATTGTCTATGCGGATTCGGATCATGCGGGAGACTACGTAGATAGAAAGAGTACTAGCGGTATTTGCACATTTATGGGATGTTGTCTAACGTCTTGGTTTTCGAAAAAGCAAACCGCTCTTGCTATCTCTACCACCGAAGCCGAATATGTAAGCGCCGGAAAGGCATGTCAACAAGCACTATGGATGAAACAAGCTCTCGTAGACTATGGCATTAGGTTAGAAAATGTCCCCATTATGTGCTATAACAAAGGTGCGATAGATTTAAGCAAAAATCCGGTGCAACACTCTAGGACTAAACACATAGAAATACGTCACCACTTTCTTAGGGATAATGTACAAAAAGGAAATATATCTATAGAAAAGGTTGCATCGGAAGACAATATTGCGGATATATTCACAAAACCCCTTAAGCGTGAATTATTCAACCACTTGCGTTTAGGATTAGGAATGATGGAACAAGTTTACTAAATTACATTGAACTAATTCTAATTTATACTTGCATGAAAATTTATTTTTCTTTCATTCCATCTTCTCTGAGTCTAGGAATATATTTCGCACAAAACTAAAGATTGAGAAGATTTATTTTCTTTGCATAATTTTTTTTTAAAACTCAATCAATTTTCTCTAATCTTTATTCTCACAATCTAGGAATCACATGAAATCATTTTCCTTGCATTGTTGACTAATTCTAAAAAACATTGTATTTCAAAATCATGTATAAACTCTCACATAAATTGTCAAGGTATATAATCTAATATATGTCTTTGACATTCATGATCGAGCAAAAATTGAATCAAGGAAATCATTTGGATTGTTTCTTAGGATCGTTATTTCTTTTTGCTTCTAGGTGTCGAAACAATCACAATTCCACATTTGTTGCATATAGACACTCACTAGGACAAATTCACTAGTAATTGTGTCATCTTGATCCATCATTAGTCTTTCACTCACTAATTGCCCTTGCCTTTAATCTAAGATAGGTGCCTTAGGAAGCTTAAGTGTGCTTGCTTTTACTTACCTCCTATTGCTTATTATGTGTTGTTTATTTGCTCTTGTGCCTATGTGTTTTTGCATGATATTTAATGATTAGATTAGATGCTATATTGCCTAAAGGAATTGAACTTGCTTGAATCCAAGTCCAAAAACACAACCTTTCTGCAAATTTTCTGCCAAAAACCCAATTCTGGCAATCTGAAAATCACCAGATGGGCGGCCCCCTTAATTATGTAAGGCGGCCCCCTTAATTTTAAGGGGACCGCCCCCTAATTAAGGGGACCGGCCATCTGATGGACGGGTTTACAGAATCTTTTCTGCTTTTTAGCCCACTTCAACCTACATTTCCCATTTTTCACCAACACATTTTGTCCTAATCCTCCAAACAAACCTTATCCATCCTTAAACACACAAATCCTACACTATAAATATCCCCAATCCTCAAAACTCTCCACTCATTCCATCATGAACTCTCCAAACAAACCAAAATCAAAAGCCTCAAGGCTAGCAAGGATGACGGAAAAACCCGTTTGGCGAAGAAAAAGCCCTCGAAACAAATCCATCACCATTAATGAAGTTGGAAGTCATTCCACACCCCCAACTTCTTACTTCCCAAACTTTGCATCAAACCAACAAGGTCATTCATTTGATCCTCTCTACAAACCATACAACATTGGTCAAACATCTTCCTTCAAACCAAACTACACATCCCAACCTCCAACCACTTATAATGATCCATACAAGTTTGATCAACCATCAAACTACAATTCCAACTACACAAACCCAACTCTTCCATATCAAACCTATGATCCCCTCCACATTGCCACGGAAAAACAAAAATTCCGTGATGAAATTAACCAAATCCATGATCTTAGTGATCTCCTTGCTATGCATCTTGCACAACGCAACAAAGGGCAACCCCCATCATCACCCTATGCTAATTGCCTTCCCCACTCTCTCAACTTGGATCAAGTTACTAACCACACTCACTTTTGCCCTTGTTGCATATTCCTTCAAAAACAAATCCTCTACTTGAGTGAAGATATTTCTTGGATTGAATATCTTCTCACTCGTAATCATCCAATACCACCATTAACACGATACAACATCGTGAGATCCACCCCTTCCGCTCCATACTCCACCCCATATCCATCTCAATCAAACATCTAAGCTTTATGCTTATGTTTCCCTTCAAGCAAATAAAACAATCAACCATGGGTTGCAAGCAAGTGCAAGTGCTCTCTTAGGCAATATAGGACTATGTCTCTTCTTTTGTGTTATTTTTTTTCTTTCCAATATGCTTCAAGCATATTGAATGTTGTAATGCTTTTTATAATTCTTGAATGAATCTTTGTTTAGTTGCATAATTGTTGCCCTACATATATGTGTATCTCGCTCTATTCAAATATTTTTGTAGCAATGATCTCCATAGTTCGTTCCCTTGGTGCTCTCAAATGAGGGGGAGCATACATCAAGGGGGAGCATTCTACCCGTTTAAACTTCCCTCGCGAAGCTTACTCGGCTTAACCTTTTTGATTTTACAAAAAGGGGGAGAAGAGAAAATTTAAACTCTATAATACTTGTCTAAAAACAAGTTATAGTTATATTGAGTTTAAGGTTTTGTAATAATCAAAAAGGGGGAGATTGTTGACATAAATTAATGCCTAAAAACATTATTAACATGTTATCAATATCTCTATGTTTTGATTATCACAAAATATAAACTCATAGAACTATAACTTGTGACATAAACAAGTATTTAGTTATTAATATTTCTCTTTACATCCAAATCACTTAAGGTATGAATAAACAAAGTGTTTAGTGCAATTTATGATCAAAGAGGTATTTAATTAACTAATGCAAAGTTTATTTAATTATATAAACATATTATATATTTTTTAAAAATACTTTTCGTAATAAAGAAAAATGTTTTATTCATACTAAATATATGAATTCAAATTTTTAACCAAAAACAGTTAGTTTTTCACAAAATAAACTTTCCCCACTAAAAGACAAAGAATCTGGCCGTTTCAGCTAGGCGGCCCCCTTAATTATAAAGGGCGGTCCCCTTAATTTTAAGGGGGCCGGCCATGAATTAAGGGGACCTGCCACGCTCCTCTGTCAGATTCTTTTGCCTATAAATACCACCTTAAACCTGGATTTTTTTCTCACCTTTTGCACTACTAAACTTTCTGATCTAGATCCAAATCTCCATCCTTTTATCCTTTGATCATAAGTTTATAAATTCTTTGCTTCAAAGTGATCCAACCTTCATCCTCTCAAGTGCAAGAGAAGAATACTTCTATCCCTCAAGACAAGAAGTATTACAACTTGTTGTGATCTCCACATCCAAGTTGTTAGTGTATCATCAAAGATCATTTACATTATTCTTTGTGAAGATTGTTGTGAATATTTGATTGTAGATAGTTGTGTTAGATATTGATTGTGTGATTAGTTAGTAGCTTGTTGTGAAGAAGATAAGTTAGGAACTAGATTGGTGTGAAGAAGATAGGTGTGGAGTAGTTAGTTGTGAAGTAGATAGATTTGAAGAAGTTGTGTAGAAGTTGTGACTTAGGTGTGACGAAGTTGATTGGTGTGTAGATTGGTGTGTATATTGGTGTGTACGGTTTTCTCCGCCATAAGGGAGCTTGTTGATATAGTGAAGAAAACTCTCGAGTTAGGTGCTCAGGGAGTGGAGTAGGGCAAGGAAGGTGTCCTTGTAGCCGAACCACTATAAATCTCTTGTCTCCCGGTTCGATCTTTCCATCTCTAGCTTATTTCATTACTTATCATTATAATTTATTGTGTAGTATTAATTGTTTATATTGTACAAGACTTGAGATCACATATTATCGAATCTAAATTTTTTAAAAGATAAGCAAAACTTTAAAACTAACTTTTATAACGAAGTAAAAAAGACGTAAAACTATTCAACCCCCCTTCTAGTTTTCCACATATAATTTGACTACGTTACTCAAAATTTTATTATTTGAGAAGAAAATTCTAAAAGAAAATTTGCCTCAATTTCACCAGTTGCTTCCTTTTTTCTTTTCAAGCAAAACTTTGAAACGAAGTTATTTCCTCGAATAAATTCTTTTTTACTCGATAACTATATTAGTTTCACATAATAAATTATTTTTAATCAGAAACTGATGGGAACTGTGATTTCAAGTATTGGTGTGCTTCATATAACATCAATGACCTAGTATGTTTACTTTCTTAAATGAGTTATGCAAGAAGCCATTCTCATTAGATGAGTTATGCATTAATTCGCAGTATAAAAGTCTTTAATACCTATGTATACTATTAATGTAATTTAATAGGAAAGAGATAGAAATTTTAAATACCCATCATTTCCTTAAGTTGGTTTAATGTGATTAATGGTCAAGATTGTTTCTCAGTCTTCTCAATCTAAAAATCTTTTCAAAATGAAGCCCATGTGATTAACGGGTTCCAGCCCGAACGAGCACAGGCTAAACGAAATTCTTGATATCCGTAAATTTAATTTCAAAATGAACATAACAAACTTAAATACATGATTCACCGGAAAATTTAATTTCATGGTACCTGCCACTGCAACGCGCGGGTACCATGCTGGTATATATATATATATATATATATATATATATATATATATATATATATAGACATGGGTTAAAATAAAAAGGGCCTTATAATAAAAAGTGTAGGAAGGATTGTGAGGGCGACATGTGTCACCCCTATGCCACATCATATGACACATGTCACCTCACCCCCCCACCCCCACCCACCCACCCACCCCCCCCCACCCCCCCCCCGCAAAAAAAAAAAAAAAAAAAAAAAAAAAAAAAAAATCCCGCCAAAAAAAAATTTTTTTTGGGGCAAATTTTTTTTTTTTTTTTTTTTCCTGCCAAAATTTTTTAGTGCATCACAGTAATAAAGTTACTGCATCACAATTATAAAAGTTACTGCATTACAGTTTTAAATTTTAGTGCATTAAGGTTATAAGTTACTGCAACATAGTTGATGCACTAAACTATTAACTATGATGCAGTAACTTATAATAAAGTTACTGCATCACAGTTTTAAATTTTAGTGCATTAAGATTATAAGTTACTGCAACATGGTTATAAAGTTACTGCAACACAATTCAGTTTCTTTATAACCATGATGCAGTAACTTTATAACCATGATGCAGTAACATTAAAACCATGAATGCAGTAAACGTGATGCAGTAAAATCATAATTGTGATGCACTAAACGTGATGCAGTAGCTTTATAACCGTGATGCAGTAAATTTATAACAGTGATGCAGTAAAATTTTTTGGCGGGGAAAAAAAAAATTTACCCCAAAAAAAATTTTTTTTTGGCGGGATTTTTTTTTTTTTTTTGCGGGGTGGGTGGGGGGGGGGTGGGGTGACACATGTCATATGATGTGGCATGGGGGTGACACTTGTCACTCCCACAATCCTTCCTACACTTTTTATTATAAGGCCCTTATTAGAATAACCCCACCCTATATAGACATATATATATATATATATATATATATATATATATATATATATATATATATATATATATATATATATATATATATAGTGAGACTTTCTTACGAGAACCATCTTATCTGCGAGAACTGAGAGAACCACCAAAAACATACATGCACGACTTCAATAATTGTATTTTTGCACATATGTTCTAAAAACAACATACATGTTTTAAGAAAATCATAGTTGTTCTAAAGAATTTGATAAGAAATTGGAAATACGAAATTTTTCTTCGAAGGTGTGCATGTATGTTCTTATAAGGCGTGCAACGACAATATTGAGGCCGTGTGTAAGGTTTTTGTGAAAAAAGAGGATGAGTTCATGATGATATTGAAGAACATTGGTGGATACTTACGATTATTGATGATTTGCATGTAGTTTTATTTTATTTTAAAAGGCGTGCATGTATGTTTTTGGTGGTTCTCTCAATTCTTGTAGATAAAATGGTTCTCGTAAGAAAGTCCCCCTATATATATATATATATATATATATATATATATATATATATATATATATATATATATATATATATATATATATATATAATTTGGATCGATTGAGAATGCTTTTATTTTGAGAAGATTGCAAAGGTTTTCAAAAACGATAGATTTTTAAATTTGATTCATGTTTTTCAAGCGTAAAACTAATTTTTAATGTGATAAAAATTCAAAATGTGTAAAACAATTGAATCAGTGTTAAAAATCTCTTGATTTTGCGATATATGTAGAATATTGAGTCTTCTGTACAAATATAATGAATCATCATCATAACTCAATTTTAATAATGATTTGTGAGTCAAATTTATGATTTATAGATTCGATTCACCATAAAATGATATTTACTTGTGAATCAAATAAAAATCATGAATCAGTTTGTTCGAATGAAGATTTATCAATCTTCTCTAAAGAAAAACATTTTCAATGGAACCGGGGCCTATATATATTACTTTTTTCAAGAACCAACATCTCTCTCTCTCTCTCTCTATATATATATATATATATACATATATATATATATATATATATATATATATATATATATACATACTAGCAGGTTACCCGCGCGTTGCAGCGGCGGGTACCCTGAAATAACATTTTTCAATGGAATTAATAAAAATGTCAAGCGATGTCATTTCGGCACCTAAATTTGCTTGGTCACAGCTTTGTGTATCGAGTCGAGTTTTATTGAGTCGAGTCTTGGTCACAGGTTTATGTCTAGGTTAAGATGGAGGGTTGTACAATGTGTTTAAATGATTGTAATATTGAGTGTAGGGGGTTTAAAGCTAGCAGCGTACCCGCGCGTTGCAGCGGCGGGTACCCTGAATTAAAAATTTTCAATAGAATTAATAAAAATGTCACGGGATGTCATTCCGACACCTAAATTTGCTTGGTCACAGCTTTGTGTATAGAGTCGAGTTTTATTGAGTCGAGTCTTAGGTTTATGTCTAGGTTAAGATGGAGGGTTGTACATTGTGTTTAAATGATTGTAATACTGGGTGTAGGGGGTGTTTTTAATGCTATTAATGTACAATGAGGGTTGTACATTGCGTTTAAATGATTGTAATATTGGGTGTTGGGGTGTTTTTAATGCTATTAATGCAGGTTGTACATTGTGTTTAAATAATTGTAATATTGGGTGTAGGGGTGTTTTTAGTGCTATTAATGTAGAATTTTAAGGAAAGTGGTATGAATTTCGAATCATGCTAGTTTTTGTTGTACACAATGCTTCGGTTGTCGTAATTATGAAAATTTCTTGCTTTAAAGTGTTGTAAACCATGCATCATCTTGCTTTATAATTTCTTGCTTTAAAGTTATAAACACTAATCAACAAGCTCCTTTCACCGGCGGAGAAAACCTTACACGTCGCTTACACTTTTACCGACACAAAGCTAGATGTCGAGTTCTTTTACAAGGGTACAACCACTCCCACTCGTCGCTTACACTTTTACCGACACAAAGCTAGATGTCGAGTTCTTTACCAAGGGTACAACCACTCCCAACTCACTACGTATTTTAAGGCCTAAAATACTAACCAATAACCTCTACATATATGACACACATGAAGTATAAACTACCAAAGCTTATACATGACCAAGCTACCAAGACTTGCAACTTTAGAGTTGAAGCTTGCAACTTCTTGAATGATCTTGTGGAGTTCCTTGCTACATAAGAGAATCACACAAGTCAAGGGTTACTGAGTTAGTTGAGAGAATATGTGAAAATATGTCCTAAAGGGGTTGCACAAAACTAACAAATGGTTTGGTATTTATAGCAAACTATACTGCAGGTCTGGCGGATCAGGCGGAACCCTCAGATGGGTTCCGCCCGTGTACCCCCAGGGTACCGCCAGGGCTGCAGTAGGTTTTTGCAATTACTATACCAAACCAAACAAGGTCTTGTCTCATAACTCCTAGCAACCAAACAATGTCACATCACTTAAATCAAGTCAAACACAAAGCTTGCAAGCAACATCAAAGCAAGTCAAACACATTTCTTTCCATAAATGCATAATGACAAGACTTGCCATAAATGTGATGTGACTATTTCTAATTTAAGAAATAAACTTGTATTTAGTTTAAAAGGAAATGTAAACTTTAGTTAAACAAGACTTAAACACTTCAAGTGATGATTTACTCTTAGCTAAAGTTCATACTTTGTCATTAACAAAACTTAGCAAAGATCGTAAAATATAAATAACGTTTTTAGGCGATATTTGTATTAACAATATATATAAGTTACGTTTATACTTTTATCATCTTAATTTATATAAATATATATATATATAAAATTATTATTCAAAATCAATATTACTATTCAATCCTTTATGTTTCTCAATATTTACACTTTTTACCCTTAACGGAATATATTTACGTCGTTAGTCCAAAGTTATATATTATTACATTTTAGATCCAATAGTATCAATATTTACATTTTTCTACACTAAGTTTCAATATTAACAGTTCATAACCTTAGAAAATAGTTTTGACAGTTTTAACCCAAAGTTTATACTTTTGACAGTTTTAGTTCCTCGTTAACGAAAATTTGCAAAAATAGTCCAGAAATTACCAAACTTAAAGTTTAACATTTTTATTATTCCAATAAGCTCAGAAGGTTCAAAACAGCTTATTTTAACAGCTTATTAGCTTAAATATCTTATTTTTCATTAAATGGGCTTAACGAGTCCAAATTAAGGGCACGTTAACGTTTTGTGATCCAAGGGGTTTGGGGGAACACTAGTGTGGAAAACTAGAAGGGGGGTTGAATAGTTTTACGTCCTTTTAAATTAATTTCCAAAATATTTTGTTGGTTGTAAAAACTTTCGATTCGATCTTAAGTAAATTCAAGCAACAACCAATATGAGCAAGTCTAAACTAATATTGAAAGTATTGAAATATAATGAAGAAAAGATAGAGTTAGAAAGATCAAACCACAACAGGCGAATTTATAGTGGTTCGGCTACAAGGACACCTTCCTTGCCCTACTCCACTCCTCGAGTACCACACTCGAGAGTTTTCTTCACTATGTCAACAAACTCCTTATGGTGGAGAAACCTTACACACCTTGGCTTACACAAGTTAACGACACTAAGCTAAATGTCGAGTTCTAATCGTAGCTAGAACCAATCTCACACCAAATATCACACCACGTGATCTTCACACCTTAATCACACCTTCACACCTTCTTCAAGACTTCACACCGTCTTCACACCTAGTCAATCTTCACACCTTCTTCTATGCACAACTAAGTCACAACTACTAATCTAGTTTACAACACACCAAGATTCTACAATCAACAAATATACACAACACCTTTACAAATATCAATCACTAGTACAATATGAAACTAGCTATACACAACACTACTACACAAAAATGGATGTAGAGAAGTGTTATTCTTCTTGCACTTGAATGGATGAAGCTTTGGATCACTTGGAAACAAAGACTTATGAAATATATGATCAAAGGCTTTTAGATCTAGAGAAGAGGATTGGATCAGAAAGTTTATAGTGCAAAAAGGTGAGAAAAATGTACAAAATGATCCAGTATTTAAAGGGCCAGAAATTACTGTTCGGGAGCGTGCCGATCCCCTTAATTATAGGTCGGTCCCCTTAATGATTAAGGGGGCCGCCTAGTAACTTTAAGGGGGCCGCCCTCCTGAATGTTTGAAAAGATTTTCTGGATAAAATTTGCCCTTTTTGGTTGGAAATTTGAAATCATATTTTTGTGGTTTAATAAAGCTTTACCAAAAATGATTTACAAATATATATAAAATGTTAAAATCATTTTATATAATGTTATGTATTAATACAAAATTTCCTTTGATCATGTAATGCATAAGTAACAAAGTTTATGCATACCTTAAGTGATATAAGATGTAGAGGTAAATATTTGTCACCAAATACTTGTTTATATCTTATTCTTGACTTAATTTGATTTAAGTTTTGTGATTATCAAAACATAGGTTTATTGAGAAATATTAATAACATTCACAAACATTATTTATATCAACAATCTCCCCCTTTTTGATGATTACAAAACTTAAACTCATTAACTCAAAAATTAGTTTTTAAACAAGTATTTTAGTGAGTTTATATGTACTTCTCCCCCTTTTTGTAACATCAAAAAGGTTAAGCCGAAAAGTTTTCATACGTGAAAATATTGACGGGTAGAAACTCCCCCTTGATGTGTACTCCCCCTCGTTTGGGGGCATCAAGAGAACGAGCTATGGAATGCTTGCAAAACAAAAATATTAGAAGCACAAGTATAAACATGCACACAAATATAATGTGATGAGAAAAGAAAGAAGCATTCATATTAGAGCAATAGTTGTGTCAAGACACAACAATACAAGTACATAAGCTAATAACATAATAGCAAATACATAAGCCAATCAACAAGAAAAATACATCATCATGCAAAGGTACATGGACTTCATAGAGCTTGCACGCAAAAGGGGATGGTAAAGGTTTTATTTATTAAGCATATCATATGCTTAATTTGGAGAGCATGATGGTGATGGTGGAGTAATGGGTGAGAATTGTGGTGGAGGGATTATTGGAGAGGATGGTGGAGTTGGTGGTGGTGGTGGGTTGGTAAGCAAATGTTCAATATATGAAAACATATATTGAATTTCATCTCTAAGGCCAAAGATGACCGTACGGTTGTGGATACAACAAAGGCAAGAGTCACCATGTGATTCAAGCATCCTCCAAGGTATGAGATTGGTAAAAAATGGTGGTGAAATTTGTGGTGATGAGAGATGAGCATCAAGTGGTGTTATTGGTGAAAGTGAGATGGTAAGATGAGTAGACATGGGTTCTTGTGTAGGAGGTGGTGATGATACTTGTGGTGACAAGTGTAAGTGGATGTAGTCATTGATTGATGAGGTTGAGGGTATGGATGATGAAGAAGTTCCATGAGTGGAAGGTGTTTTAGATGGTGCATTGGGTGCACTTGGGGATGAGCATTTGGGTGGAGGTGATGGTGTTTTGTTGTCTTCATTTGTTAAGTCAATGAAGAGTTGTTTTGGTGGGATGACCACAAGTTTTTGTTTCTTGGAGGTTTTGGAGTTTGAGGTGCTTGGAGGAGTCATGATGATATGATGGATGATGAGATGAAGAATGGTGATAATGGAGGGAATTTATAGTATGGAAGTGGATGATTTAGGTAAATGTTTGAAATGGTTGAAAGAGATTCTAAAATCAGTTGGGTGAAAATGGGAAATGGTAGCTGAAACTAGAGAAAGGGTTCACAAGATGCAAAAGAAAACAGTAAACCCAGTTCCAGATGGTCGGTCCCCTTAATTGTATGCCGGCCCCCTTAATCATTAAGGGGACCGCCTAGGGAATTAAGGGGGCCGCCCATCTGGTGTTTTCCCAGACGACCAGAAACCCAAAATTTGCAGAATTTGGTCATTTTTCAAGTTTGTGTTTCCAGCAAGCTCTATTAGAAGCATATACACTAGGAATGATGATATATAAACATATATATATAACCAAATTTTGCATGCAAATTAACATATTATAATCCATATTTGAAAAGAAGCATAGCATAGCATGATAATTATTCAAAGACTAAAAATTATCCAAGATATAATCAAGAACTAACACAAGTACTTCCGAACACGTCGGACAAATATCAAGCCATACATATGTCAAATAGAAACAAATAATAACAAGTAGTAATACATCAATAGTTCCTACTTCTTTTTCTTCCCAAGCATCTTCCAAAACATCTTTCCCACAGATTTGAAGCCTCCTCGCATCTCTTCATGCATTTGTTGTTGTTGATTGATGATGGAGGTTTGGCGAGTGAAGAGAAGTTCATCAGTACGTTCGTGTGGAAGAGGAACTGAATATTCGGAGTAATCAAGATCAGGAAGATCATCAACAAAGGTCATGGGGGATGGAGTACTAACACGTGAGGTGTTTTCATCCTCATCATCATCGTCATCACGATGAGATGTAGAACCACGACCCCTAGAGTACAAAGGAACACGAGATTTTCCTTTGTCACTACGAGGACGACGGGTACGAACAAGAGTGAGTTGGTTCAAAGAAGGAAGGATATGAACGTAGTAGTCTCTTTGGAGATGTGGGTAATGTTCCATCACATAACGATAAAGTCTTGTGAGGAACATACCATAAGGAAGATTTGCGTTTGGGGTGTTCTTGGCGGACATGCTTCGATGGACAAAAAGATAAGCCAAGTTGTATTGCTCTTCAGCAAGTACACAATAAAGCATGTGGGCAATGCTTGCCGTGACATGATCACGATGACCACCCGTACCAAACGCATTCTCTCGAATGAGTTCTTCCCACTTCTTCATGTCGGGGCTTAGCTCTTTGAGTAGGATTTGATTAGCATGGATTTCGACATTCCTTGATTTGATTACTCGACTAGTCGTACGACGTTCTAGTTCGAGCATTCGACGAATGTCGTCAGGAGAAGGAATCTCAGAATAGTATGGACCATCCTGAGGACGATTTCTTTCAAGAGTTGAGAGGTCCCATTCATTAGAAAATACGGCTTGGCCGTTGAATGGAATTCGAAGAATTTGCCCGAATGAGCAAGAGTGAGTGTAATGAATTGGTTTTGAATCATGAAGGAAAGAAGGAGATAACCATAGGGATCGGTTTGCACCGTCACTTGGCTATAGAAGTCTAGAATGAAGCGAGGAACGATCGGTTCATTTATTTGGTAAAGGCATTCGAGACGAACATTGGTGAACATTCGTTCGATTTGGTTAGATTCATAAAAAGAAGGATCGACAATTCTACCTTCGTGAATGTTTCTATTTTCGATGGGTCGATAGAAACATGCAACCGAAGGAGACATGCCGGGAGTAGAGGAGACATTAGGGATGTATTGTTTTGTTGTGGACCGATCGTGTAGAATGTTCCTTTTATTTTGATTTTATATAATGAAGTAGTTTCATGATGTTCCTTTTATTTTGATTTTAAACTCGTTTAGAATGTATAATATCAAAAGGGTATGATATCATAATTCATATCGAAATAAGGCTAGATATATATTAGATTATATATCTTCCATTTCGTAAGAGTTTGACACAACATAAGCTTGTTTAAAAGATTGAAATGTGAATTTTGGTTTTCAAAATGTCTTATTCAAGATGAACCAAACGCTCCCTTAACTAAGTCATTATAGCCTAAAATGTCAAAATATATATTGATTATATATCTTGATGACCTCTATTGATTTTAGTATTATTATCAAAACTTATAAGCTAGTTTTAGGTTTCAAATAAATACATATAGTTATAGTTTGTTCATAAACCAAACGCCCATGTTGTCTTCATGAACCAATTTATAACAATATTGAAAAATATGTTTTGATTGTTTATAACGTTGAAACAATGTAATGTAGTAAGTCTTAACTAGTTTTTGAGAATTATATCAACAATGTGGCTTTTGAAAAAATAAAATTCGAATTGGGTTTTTGGGCGATTAATGATTTTGACAAAATGATATGTTATACTAAAATTGAGTAGCAAAACATCATCCTAATCCTATGGGAAGCATTTGGTAGTTCAATTCCTAGATTCAATTTCACTCAAAGTCGAATTAAAATGAATTTTAGTAAAATGCATAGTTATTGATTAGACACCAAATCGAATGAAATGTGATGAAATACATGTTGGGAAACTTACAAAATATGTTGTTATATGTTTGGTTAACGTTTGCCCCTTGCGAAACAACCCCGAATTGGTGATTTGGTGAGGGATTTTGGTGGTTTGGAAGTATGGTTTCGTTCACAGCAGAGTTGGGGAGGAAATGAGTGAGTAAATGGAGTGTTTGGGAATGAAAATAAGGTGGAAAACGAATTTGGGATTGTCAGATGGCCGGCCCCCTTAAACATTAAGGGGACCGCCCTCGATAACAAGCCGGTCCCCTTAATCATTAAGGGGGCCGCCTTTGAAATTTTCCAAATTTCGCGGAATTCGTTTTTGGAACAAAAATATTTATACGTATATACTTAGATTTATAATATATCAAAAATACGTAAACGTCTATTGGCACGATGATAAAATACTTAACAACTTTTAATTACCGTTACGATAATTAAAATATACCTTTGACAATTTTTGGATGAAATGATCAAAGTGTTAAGTTGATGAAGGGTTTGAGGAGTGTTCGGGAATATGTGAATAAGTGTATATATATATATATATATATATATATATATATATATATATATATTGTTTATATATATAAGTATAAATGTGTTTGAAAGATGGGTTGATGAGTGAGATTTGAAGGATAGTAGCGGAGATAGGATATACTTGGCGAGAGGAGTTTGTTTCATCCATAGTGTTCACGTGCGAAGGCGTTCTTGCATTATAAGAGTCCACTTGACTCATATCCCTTCATCATCATGAGTCTCCTAAAAGAGGACTTACTAGAATAACGTGAGAGGGGGAAAGAAAGGGTTCGATAAAGAACGATTTCTTGGAGTTCTAGAAAGTCAACAAATGACGTATCTAGGTTATGTGCAAGTGAATTTATATATATATCTATATATATATTTAATATATTACGTATAATAGTATATATATATGTATATATAAGTATGTATGTGATTCTAACACATAGAAAACAATGACAAATTATATCTAAATAATTAACGAAATCAAACAATACATATTTATCTAAGCATGGCAATGAGTTGTGAAAGAGTGACGTACCCGGTGGTCTTCAAAAGAAATCTTCAATATCATCAAGATGAAATATAGACTTTGAAAAAGTCTAGGTTGAGAGAAAAACCAAGATTCCCACAAGGAATGTTTGTCTAGCCATTTGATCTCCATTGTCCTTTTGGTCCAAAGTTATTTGGTCCAAACATGTTTAACATTTGGCTCGGGTGCATGAAAGGTGGTAGAATGCCCCAAGGATTGTAGCTTTGTTGATAGTTCCACATTTGATTACTATTGTTATTATAGTTTTGTCTATTTTGATTTCTTCTTGGTTGAGGTGTTTTGGACCTAGGATGAGAGTTATTTGGTTTTCTAGGTGGTGGAGTTTTAGATCTTATTTTGGGTTTAGACAATCCTACTTCGGTCTTTAAATACGGTTTATAAAATTCTTTAATTTCTTCATCATTGGCAAGAGGTATTTTCTTATCATTAATAAGTATATACTTAGGATTAGATTCTAAAGGTTTTTGTTTGTTGAGTTCACTTTCAAATTTTACATTTTTAATCTCCCTTGTTGAAGCCTCATTTGAATTAAATCCTAAGCCGGTTTGGTCTCCTGACGTTCTTTGAATACTTATTATTTTACTAAGTGATTGACTACTATTTTCAAATTTGTCAAGTTTGCGAATTTCTTTCCTAAGCATTTTGTTTTCACCTTTAAGCGCTTGACATGATTTACATTCTTCAAAAATTTCTTTACCTTTTTCTAGTTGATGTATTTTAATTTTCAATTCAAGTACTTCATTTTCTAATTGATTGTTAATGTATTTTAGTGATTTGTTTTTGGTCATTACTAGTTGTCCTAGTTTGCATAGTTTAATATATTCATTATCTAAATCTTTTTCATCTAATGATATACTTTCATCACTAAAATATTCGGTTTCGGAACGTACCTCATTTGGTGTATTTGTCATGAGACATTTTTCTTCCTTTGTCGTTTCATTCTCATCATCATCACTATCACTCCAAGCACCTCCAACAAATGCTCTTTGATTTTGATCTCTTGTCATCATTGGACATTTTCGAATAAGGTGATTTGGATCTCCGCACTTGAAACACTTTCTTTCAATCTTGTTGTTCTTGTCATCTTTACTCTTTTGAAATGTTTTCTTTTTGTCGTACGGTTGTCTTACGAATCTTCCTCGCCTTTTGAAGAATTTCTTGAAGTCTCTTACGGCCATGGCGTATTCTTCGTCATCACTTTCGGAAGATGAGCTATCTTCGATACTAGATTCCTTTCTAGCTTTCAAGGCAATTGACTTGCTTTGCTCTCGTTTTTCCTTGACCATTTCGGAGTCCTTTTTAATGATGACTTCGTAGACTTTTAGATTCCAATTAATTCGTCAAGTTGCAAAGTTGACAAATTCTTCGATTCTTCAATAGCCGTTACTTTAGCTCGCCATTTTGGATGAAGAGCCCTAAGAAACTTCCTAACAAAATTCTTACTAGAAAAATTCTCATCAAGTGCTTTTAAACTTGTGATGATAGTGTTAAATCTAGCAAAAGCATTGTCAATTGATTCCTCTTCCGGAATCGTGAATTGCTCGTATTGTTGAACAAGTAGATCTATGTTATTATCTTTGACTTGGCTATTACCTTGGTGAGTTATTAGTAAAGAGTTCCAAATTTCTTCTGCGGTTTCACACATAAATATCCTTTCGTACTCTTTACGTGGTAGCGCATTATAAATAACCATTTTTGCCTCATTATTTTTAGCAAGTTTTCTTTTTAAATCATCATTTTGTTTTTCAAAAGGTACGATTTCATCTTTCTTAGTTTCCGGGTTATTTTGAATAGGTAAAAAATCACCATTAGTAATAACATGCCAAAGATCTAGATCTTTTGACTTCACATAAGTTTCGAATCGATTTTTCCAATATAAAAATCCATCACTTTCAAATAGTGGTGGTCTTTGCATAGATTGCCCTTCTAAATATTTTTCAGATTCCATAGATCGTTACAAGTTTTAAAATACAATATATTTTAAAGATCTTACTCGACGTGGCTCTGATACCAATTGTGGAAAACTAGAAGGGGGGTTGATTAGTTTTACGTCCTTTTAAATTAATTTCCAAAATATTTTGTTGGTTGTAAAAACTTTCGATTCGATCTTAAGTAAATTCAAGCAACAACCAATATGAGCAAGTCTAAACTAATATTGAAAGTATTGAAATATAATGAAGAAAAGATAGAGTTAGAAAGATCAAACCACAACACGCGAATTTATAGTGGTTCGGCTACAAGGACACCTTCCTTGCCCTACTCCACTCCTCGAGTACCACACTCGAGAGTTTTCTTCACTATGTCAACAAACTCCTTATGGTGGAGAAACCTTACACACCTTGGCTTACACAAGTTAACGACACTAAGCTAAATGTCGAGTTCTAATCGTAGCTAGAACCAATCTCACACCAAATATCACACCACGTGATCTTCACACCTTAATCACACCTTCACACCTTCTTCAAGACTTCACACCGTCTTCACACCTAGTCAATCTTCACACCTTCTTCTATGCACAACTAAGTCACAACTACTAATCTAGTTTACAACACACCAATATTCTACAATCAACAAATATACACAACACCTTTACAAATATCAATCACTAGTACAATATGAAACTAGCTATACACAACACTACTACACAAAAATGGATGTAGAGAAGTGTTATTCTTCTTGCACTTGAATGGATGAAGCTTTGGATCACTTGGAAACAAAGACTTATGAAATATATGATCAAAAGATTTTAGATCTAGAGAAGAGGATTGGATCAGAAAGTTTATAGTGCAAAAAGGTGAGAAAAATGTACAAAATGATCCAGTATTTAAAGGGCCAGAAATTACTGTTCGGGAGCGTGCCGGTCCCCTTAATTATAGGCCGGTCCCCTTAATGATTAAGGGGGCCGCCTAGTAACTTTAAGGGGGCCGCCCTCCTGAACGTTTGAAAAGATTTTCTGGATAAAATTTGCCCTTTTTGGTTGGAAATTTGAAATCATATTTTTGTGGTTTAATAAAGCTTTACCAAAAATGATTTACAAATATATATAAAATGTTAAAATCATTTTATATAATGTTATGTATTAATACAAAATTTTCTTTGATCATGTAATGCATAAGTAACAAAGTTTATGCATACCTTAAGTGATATAAGATGTAGAGGTAAATATTTGTCACCAAATACTTGTTTATATCTTATTCTTGACTTAATTTGATTTAAGTTTTGTGATTATCAAAACATAGGTTTATTGAGAAATATTAATAACATTCACAAACATTATTTATATCAACAACTAGGTTCATCAAAATCCATCATTTTAAGTTACAAAAACATTTCAAAATAGCTTTTATGCTCAGCTTATCGGAATAAGCTAAAAACTTCTTTTTGGGCTTATTAGGCCCATAAGTGATTTAATTTCCTGAAAGACTTTAAGAAATCTCGACATGCTTTAGGCTCGATTAGGTGACCAAATCAAGTTATTAGACCTAGTTATTTATTATTCTCGTTAGTTTGCAAGAAAGACAATTAGTTCGCGTTTAAATATAGGGTGGTTATGTGTCGAAATTTAAAATGACAAGGCCAAAGTACACGGCCCAAACTAATAACGTAAAAACAATAAAACCTGAAAATATTCAATGTCTTTTAGTAGAAATCGTATAGGTCCAAACCTAATTAGAAACGTGTGATATTTCATGTGTATACGTTAATGTGAGTTTAAAACTTTTATAGGGTCTCGTTAGTGGCCTAGCCAACAAATGATACGATATATAACATATGTATGTCGTGTTCATGTTTTATGATTTATTTATAGAAAGTGTTGGTGCACAAAACATAAACGTACATATATAAATATAGTAAGGAAATTCAAGGTCTCACCTCACCTCTAAAAGGTGGAGTAAAACGTGATGTAGGGATCATGTGAGGGTACGAGAGCTTCGTGGTTCACTTCACATTCCACCAAGGGTTCAAGAGACGTCAAGCTTGGAGTCCTAGGCTTCCTTGAGACGTGGTACACTTGGGCAATCCTTTCGTCCTTCAATAACTCATCCTCTCGTTATATTTTGTGTAATATGGTACGTATAAGTGTATGTAACAATTTGTGCTTGCATGGGGAAGCTTATATAGTGAGTTTAGGTAGTGTAGTGACAAGGTAGGTTCACAAGAGTTGGAAGGTGGCATGTTAAGCGAATAGTAGCACCTCAAACATTGTCGAATCGTTAGTTTACAAAGCTAGGATTGTGTAAGTAAATCCCTGTTAATTCCTGACATTCACAAGGTGCATATTGTTCATTTTGTTGCCATTGGTAAGCATGGGAGGCTGGAAGGAATAAGATGTCACGTTTTTGCCTTATCTTTCAAGGGTGAGTTTTGTGCTTTATTTGGGTGGTTTCTGTAACACCCTCAGTTTTTGAAAATATGCAGCGGAATAAAGATTGGGGGTTACTTCATGACATAGCAGTTTATTAGTAGAAAATGATTATCAATATAGTCATTTCAAAACATTTATCATTCGAATATCAGAGTTTACAAAATGAGGTCCCAATGGTTACAAGTTTATCAAAAAGGTTTTCGAATGATAGTAAGATTTATAGCCATTATAAGTATCCGTGCTCCTCCATGCCATCCTTGCTCATTATGGACCTGAAATACATGCTAAAAAGTGTCAACACAATAGTTGGTGAGTACATAGAGTTTGCATAAAATCAGTTGATTTCCAATAGTTTCAAGTTTAGGTAATAATGGTAATAGATATCACTATTAATGAAATAAGTCGCGGGTTACGTTGTTATACACCCGTAGTAGTTTGACTTTCCTACTCAGGTCGATGATTGAGTAAGTCCATAGCATTTGAGTAAAACGTTTGAATTACTTAGGTAGATAGTTGAGAAAAATTCGTAGCAGTTATATAAAACATCTAAACACAAGCCAAGTAGTAGTAGTGAAGCAATAGCATTGTAGTATAGGATATTTCCCTAAGCCTCATGACACTCAAACCTTAACATCGTTTTGCAGCCATAAGAGCTATAGAAATCTTATGGGATAAAAGCCTACACATAAGAATATGATGCAGGTGATAGGGGCCCTCGTCGTAGGTAGGAATTTTCCAGTTCCTACAGTTTCTCAAATAAAGTGCATTTGGTTACTTACCCAGCAACTCAAATGGGGCGTCAACTGCCAATAGATCTATTCACTATATTCGCGTTCACTCGCAAGTGATTAACGGGTCATGATATGAGGGACTTTTGGCAAAGCTAGTAACTTAGGCAATATCAATCAGGATAGCATACAGAGTAATACTTGTGTTCAGGTTCCTAGCATGTAATAGGTTTCAATAAACAAATAGAGTGTATCATAAATCGAGTAACATGTTTGAAATAAATAAGTAATAATTGTAAGTAGAAACGAGCATATATCTCCCCCAAAATATTTATAAACGATTATAAAAATGGGGCTAAGAACTCACCTGGATTGATTTGGAATTGATGAACATTAAAGTAGGATGAGACTTATGGAAATGATTATGGAAACGTCGTTGATACGGAACCTGGTAAATAAATTTATCTGAGAATATAACCAAATACTATTTGGTAGATGCGAACGAATAACGAATACTATTTATTCATTATGACGAATAGATGATGTGTAGTGTAATTGTTATGCCATGCATGATATAATAAAATACCTTATTTAAAATATCCATCGTAGTTTTACCATTTTTAAACATAAGTAAAAATATTAACTTTTGAGATATCGTAAAATAAATAAAACATAATAAAATGCATATGACGTGATGATTGTCGTAAAATAGAAAATAAAATAAGAATGTCAAGTAGATTATGTTTAGTCCTTGTCCTTTTCCAATTTTTACACTTTTTATAATAACGGCGTTAGCGTTACACCGTTAGTCCTTTTTATATATAATTTATAATTATAGTCCTCTAATTGTCCAATATTACAATCTAGGATTGGAAAGTAATAATATGTCATTTTATAACCTATAGTTTCTGTTTTTACTGTTCCAGTCCTTAGTTTTAACAGTTTGGCAGTTTTAGTCCTTCTAGGCATTGTCGCGTTACATTTTTAGTCCAAATGTTCAAAAATTATGGGAAAAATTATATTAAATTTTCTGGAGCTTATTGAAGTTTATTAAAACTTATTTCAACTGCTTATTTGCAAAAATAGCTTTTTTTTATATAGCTTATAGGCCGAAGCAATACATAAGCCCATATAAAAATTTAGAGGCGAGGGCATGTAAAATGTTTTGGACTTGAACTTGGGCTTCTTTTATGATTCCAAAAACGTTTCATATGGGCCCAGTGGGCTTACGATTCATGATTTCTTATTGGGCCTTGGATAAGCCCACTCGACAAGATAAATTTTATTATGTGACATTTCGATTTGAAAACTAGTTCATGTCGATTCAACATGGGTCATTTTATATGTCGAAACGTGATTATTTTTACAAGATGTACAAACGAAATTGGTAATTTTCTAGGTGGTCTATTAGGTCGTGTAACAATATTGGGTGCTCGTTAAGTAATATTTCAATTTATACGTGTGTTTCTTGGGTCACATGGAACGTTTATATATTCGTGAAAAATTTGAAATTATTTCTAAGTTTTTAATGAAATTCACACGATGGAGTATGGTTCGAAAATGATTTGATGGATGCACGTAAAGTGAAATTAAACGTGAAGTGTGTGTGCTACGTGACTCCTAGGCCTTCCAAGATAGAGGCTAATCACATTTTGTGTACTATATATAAATATGTATGCGTAAACTATACATAAAAGTATATACGATCGAAATAAAATAAATATAGTGCATGACATGAATTTAACGTGTGAAATGAACTTGAATGAGTTGAAAAAGACTTACAACACCTTAGAGGTGGTAAAGAGTCGAGAGGGAGGAAGGAAGGCAAGAAAATCTCATCTAATCGTATAACCCAAACGTTATACGTATACATTAAACCCGATATCACTTTTTCTTGCTTCCAAACAATATAGCAATCGACCTATTGTTCTTAGAAGTAGTTTTTAGGAAGAAGTGAATATGTGAGAGAGTTTGAGAATGAGGAGAAGCAAGAGCATGCATGGAACGTATATAATATTACATTTGAATAGGTCGAGTGGTTTGAAATCATTCAAGAGACATGAACTACTATACCATGTCAGGGATACTATTTTCTTCCAAGCTTTGGCCCGCTCGTCAGCACAATTCAAGGGGAGTGTTTCATGGAGTAACTTATTCGTACATGGGTAAAATTTGACCATAGGATGGATCGGTTTTCATTTGTTTGTGTATAATGAGAATCGATACGTTCAAATAAACTCAAAGATGATTGAATATTCTAGTTATGATCGTTTAATGTGATAACGAGTCGAAATGATTTGGTAGAAATAAAGATTTGAACGAGTTGATTTTCTAGTGTATAGGGTAGTTTACTCGCTTAGCTCTAGTGATTTTCAGAGTAGTATTCGAACGAGATAATTAGAAATAATCCTTGTACGTGATTCTTGGGTGCGGGGTAAATCAAGGTGTGTAATAATATCGCCATGTTGTTTGTGAAATATAAGAATGTCGGAGTCGTTTCATTGGCTCGTTGCTAGCCAGTTTCAAACGGAAGAAACAAAAAGGAAATAAGCATGGGCCGGATTTCTTTGAATGGGTCGGGAATGAGATCAAGCCCACAGGTTTATGGCGTGGGTTTTCGGTGTGGGCTGACGCAAGGATTAAGGGCCCGTTTGTTTAATTAAAGTTAATTAGATTTAGTAATTAGTAAGGATTTAGGTGATTAAGTTTCGTGAGTCCGGGAGTTGGTCGAGTGCGGCTTTAGTGAAATGATGTCACGTGAGATTGTAAGTGACAAAAGTTACATACTTTCGCAATTTCGGACTATCGTAGGTTTTACAAACAGAGTTGAAATGAAACTATTGGGATTTTTGTAAAGTTATCTAAAGGAATACTTACGTTTCATTAATATTTACTAAAATTAATAATAATCTGCTTAGCAACTAAATGTAAAATGACAACCGAAAAGAAAAGAAAGAAATGAATAAAAAGGAAAATGGCCGAGGCTAAGACATGGCTCGAACCCCCGACCTCAGTCTTAACGGCAGACGTTCCAACCATCTGCGCCGGCCATTTGTTGTTTTATATATCGCACGTTTATGTGGTTATGTTAGAAGTCGACTACTCATTTTATTGTGTAACCGATTTGTGGATTTTGACTAGGATTGGTGATGATTGATCAAATTTAATATTTAGACCTGAAATTGTGTTTGGAATATTTTTAGGACTTCATAGAAACAAGTGGGGTTTAAAATGGTTAAGTTTTGGGTTATGCATAAATTGGATGGTTTGTAATTGCATTGTAACAAAAAAAAATTTAGCCCGTAAAAATGGTTAATTAAATTGTGACGATAGATTACTCTCGTTAATCATTTAGAACTTAAGAGGGAAATTTACGAGATATTACAGTACCTACCCGTTAAACTGAATCCCGTCCCGGGATTCTAATCTAAAGTAGTTGTTATCAATGGATTTTTAAATGCGAGAGTTTCGAAGGAGAATTCCATGAGTGTAGAGAAAATTATTTAACTTTAGCTTTTGTAAAGTAAAATTTGTTAAGTAAGGTTTTAAGTGACAACGCTGTATTGGTCCCTTGTTAGTTTATTCCCGAGTGATAAAGCAAAAGTACGCACCCCATTTTTATTTATTTATTTATTTTTTTTTACGTGAACAGTGATTTTGAACAGTACCCCCAACGGTTATATCTCCCTCCTCATTACCCCCTTTTTATTCCTCATTTTACCATACAAAATTTAACTTTTCAATTACATTTCTCTCATTATTTCTTCAAAATGCCGCACATTATTACCATGGTTGCGATCGTGTACGTGGTTGTTGCTACTATTTACGTGGCATCCATTCCGAATGAGGATCGTGCATTATTGGTCGGGATTTTGGTGTTTCTGGTGCCCCTCGTGATCTTAGCGGTTGCCATTGATAAGTTTTGGAAGTGATGGATAGTGTAGAAGTGTTGTAATAAACTTTGTTATATTTTCATGTAATCCTTAATGTATGAGAAATAAAGTTTGTTCTGTTTTATGAAATCTTGCCTTACGTTAATTATCTGTTCGTATTTATTATGTAAATATTCAAAATAGTTATGGGAAATTAATATGTCGTATGATGTAGTAGTTATAGTCTGAAATTAATTGGTTCCTTGGGGTAGTTAGCCATCGTTGGGAACAAAGGAGAAATGTAGGGAGCTGGTTCGTAGTTGAGTCGCACAAGTGGCTTGAATGACATGTATTATGACTAATTAATTTAGTGATATTTGAGTTTTGTAAGCGTTCTTTGGAGCTTGCATGAAACAAAGTACTTAGGCAAAATTTTTGATCCTTTGGGTTAGTTGGGTTGTGACAATCGAACTGAGATTTGTTGATAACTTGGCCATCTAATGATCGAGTAACCGAAAGAGACTTGTCACCTATGATTTATGGGTGAGTGTTAAATCGAGACGTGTAAAAATATTGATAGCTTGTTAAGAAAATAATACGGAGAACGATCTAAAATAAATGAGCACGAGTCGGTTAGACTTAGGAATAATACTTAAATCTTGGGCTCGAATAGTGTTGGGCTAAATTTGTGGCCTAAGCCCAAAGAACAACATGGTGCGTTGGTTTATCGTAAGAAATGGGCCAGGGCCCAAATGTCATTTGGGTGGGTTTGGTTCGGTGATTAAGAAGATGTTTAACGCACATTTTATGACATATACAGTTACAAGATAGTTTTGAGACCATCAAGATTTCGTATAATGTCCGAGAGTTTTGAGAGATCGTTAGGAAGTTCTCAATCTTTTTGAGACTGAAGAGTCAAAACGCATGAGTGGTATTATTCATATGTGGCGTGTTCAAAATTTTTAAATTACGGTGTTGCGTGTTTAACGCGATTTGTTTATTGCAACTTGCAATGTGAAAGCGAAAGTGAATTTTTTTTTTTTTTTTTTTTTTTTTTTTTTTTTTTTTTTTTTTGAAAATTTTACCGTTTGAGTACAAACGGTCATGTCTCCCAAAATAAAATAAAATAAAGGAGGAATATTTTTCAAACCCTTATAAATACGACTAGCATGCTTGGGTTATCTATACACACACACCAAAGAAAGTATATCAATGGCTTGCAAAATGCCACACACTGCTGAAGAATTCCAACGGTTTGTCAAAGCAGAAGCTGAGGGTAGTGATAGGGATCGCCACGAAGCTATTGTGGGGATTATCAAGAGATTTGAGTTTATGAAAGAACTGAAACGAGCAGATATGAAACACTATGCAAGGTGCCCCGACGTATCAGATGATAGGAGACGTGTGATTGACCAGTTCTTGCAGGACGAGTATCGTAAGGATGCCGCTGTGATTGAGTCATTGTGGGATTGCGTCAGTCAGATACAGGCTCAGATCTCTAATAAAATTCGTTGGAGTTTTGAGGAAAATTTTGGAGCTTCTAGGGTTGGGCCATCGCAACAACAACCTCTTCCACAACAACAACAAGGTGCATCAAGTTCATGTTCGTCAAGAGTGGTTGTGCAACAGCAACAGTTGCCTCACCTGGACGATTTCCAGCCAAGCTTTGAGGAAAATGTGGCAGTTGATGATGGTGATTGGACTGCTAACATGGAGCGGGAGCTGAGCAGGTTGGAGGCTCAGTGGGAAGAAGAGAAGTTGGCGAGTTTCGATCCTTATGATGATGGTTATGACTCCAACAACTCTCAGACTTGGGATCACCCAGACTACCTTTGAAGTCTAGGTTTTATGTTTGCTAGGTTTTTTAATTCGGTATCGTCTGTTATGTTCAAGTATGTTCTAAATAATATGGTGTTTGAATGTTTAAATAAAATTCTGTGTGAGTAAAATTTGGATGAGAATTTATTTATTCGGTCGTGTTTAGATATTTCTCTTGAATTATAATTACAAAACCTGTGCGGGTAACCTACCCGTTAAATAAGGAGTTTTGTTGATACAGATTTTTACAAGGATAACTTCGGATAGGGATGTGGAGAAAATTTCCGGATTATCAGCTTTCGGGAATGATGAAAGTTATTTTGTCTTTGTGTGGTGAGTAGTTAACATACGTGGGTAGAACAGTGGTCTACGGCTACCGCCTTATATATCCTACTTTCTCCTCTTCACTACTCACATCTCTCTCACCCAAGGATTTTAAAATGTCATACACCTATACTGTCCTCATAATTTTGTATGTTGTTGCAGGCATCTTCTTGACTCATATTCCAAAAGAAGATTTGGAGTCTTTGGATTGGATCATAGCACTTCTCATGCTAATCGTGGTTTTAGCCATTAGCGTGGACGAAATGTGGGGGTAAGAAGTAGTGTTAAATAGGGGTGTTGTTTGGAATTCGTAATTTAGCATTATGCATTAATGTTTAGAGTGTTAATCACTCGTGCATTTTGTCGTGCAGGATATTTGAGGTGTTACACCCAGTTGTGGTTCTCGCTCTCGTAGGAGTAGTGGTGTTTTTCATCAGTTTGATGGATCAACCAATTGGTGATGTTATGCTTTACTTAGCGATATTTGTAACGTTAGCATTACCAATGCTAATCATATCATTGTGTATAAATATTTGGGGTTTCTACTGAAATGAAAATTTTGGGTTTTAATGGTTCTCAATTTCATACGCATGTTATTTCAGATATAAATAAACCTATTCATCTATATTTCGTTATTTACATAGAGAAACGTCCCAAACTATGTAACTAAGGAAATATAAACTCATGGTTCCACGATATACAATTTCTTGATTTGAATAAAAAGGCGTCCCAATCCATTCAAATTAAGACATTGTAAATCACTTTAAGATTCTGACTTAACACTCATACTAATCGACAAAGTAATTCATGCGCGTATTATCCGGGATTATGGAGAGGGCAGGTCATATGCATTTATGATGACGGGAGTAAGATATTTAGGGATGATTGATACAGTAATCAAGATAGTGGGTGAGTATATATGTCAATATACTAGAGTGTTGGTGTAGTATAAACTATTTAACTGTCACATAATCATCTGGCAGATGGAAAGCACGGAGAGCGAAAGGCTATAAAATGTTTTGTTTGTAAAAGTGGTTATAGTTCGGATCTAATTTAGACCCGTTTCACTATAACCGAGGCTCTGATACCAATCTGTAACACCCTCAGTTTTTGAAAATATGCAGCGGAATAAAGATTGGGGGTTACTTCATGACATAGCAGTTTATTAGTAGAAAATGATTATCAATATAGTCATTTCAAAACATTTATCATTCGAATATCAGAGTTTACAAAATGAGGTCCCAATGGTTACAAGTTTATCAAAAAGGTTTTCGAATGATAGTAAGATTTATAGCCATTATAAGTATCCGTGCTCCTCCATGCCATCCTTGCTCATTATGGACCTGAAATACATGCTAAAAAGTGTCAACACAATGGTTGGTGAGTTCATAGAGTTTGCATAAAATCAGTTGATTTCCAATAGTTTCAAGTTTAGGTAATAATGGTAATAGATATCACTATTAATGAAATAAGTCACGGCTTACGTTGTTATACACCCGTAGTAGTTTGACTTTCCTACTCAGGTCGATGATTGAGTAAGTCCATAGCATTTGAGTAAAACGTTTGAATTACTTAGGTAGATAGTTGAGAAAAATTCGTTGCAGTTATATAAAACATCTGAACACAAGCCAAGTAGTAGTAGTGAAGCAATAGCATTGTAGTATAGGATATTGCCCTAAGCCTCATGACACTCAAACCTTAACATCGTTTTGCAGCCATAAGAGCTATAGAAATCTTATGGGATAAAAGCCTACACATAAGAATATGATGTAGGTGATAGGGGCCCTCGTCGTAGGTAGGAATTTTCTAGTTCCTACAGTTTCTCAAATAAAGTGCATTTGGTTACTTACCCAGCAACTCAAATGGGGCGTCAACTGCCAATAGATCTATTCACTATATTCGCGTTCACTCGCAAGTGATTAACGGGTCATGATATGAGGGACTTTTGGCAAAGCTAGTAACTTAGGCAATATCAATCAGGATAGCATACAGAGTAATACTTGTGTTCAGGTTCGTAGCATGTAATAGGTTTCAATAAACAAATAGAGTGTATCATAAATCGAGTAACATGTTTGAAATAAATAAGTAATATTTGTAAGTAGAAACGAGCATATATCTCCCCCAAAATATTTATAAACGATTATAAAAATGGGGCCAAGAACTCACCTGGATTGATTTGGAATTGATGAACATTAAAGTAGGATGAGACTTATGGAAATGATTATGGAAACGTCGTTGATACGGAACCTGGTAAATAAATTTATCTGAGAATATAACCAAATACTATTTGGTAGATGCGAACGAATAACGAATACTATTTATTCATTATGACGAATAGATGATGTGTAGTGTAATTGTTATGCCATGCATGATATAATAAAATACCTTATTTAAAATATCCATCGTAGTTTTACCATTTTTAAACATAAGTAAAAATATTAACTTTTGAGATATCGTAAAATAAATAAAACATAATAAAATGCATATGACGTGATGATTGTCGTAAAATAGAAAATAAAATAAGAATGTCAAGTAGATTATGTGCAGACCTTGTCCTTTTCCAATTTTTACACTTTTTATAATAACGGCGTTAGCGTTACACCGTTAGTCCTTTTTATATATAATTTATAATTATAGTCCTCTAATTGTCCAATATTACAATCTAGGCTTGGAAAGTAATAATATGTCATTTTATAACCTATAGTTTCTGTTTTTACTGTTCCAGTCCTTAGTTTTAACAGTTTGGCAGTTTTAGTCCTTCTAGGCATTGTCGCGTTACATTTTTAGTCCAAATGTTCAAAAATTATGGGAGAAATTATATTAAATTTTCTGGAGCTTATTGAAGTTTATTAAAACTTATTTCAACTGCTTATTTGCAAAAATAGCTTATTTTTTTTTATAGCTTATGGGCCGAAGCAATACATAAGCCCATATAAAAATTTAGAGGCGAGGGCATGTAAAATGTTTTTGGCTTGAACTTGGGCTTCTTTTATGATTCCAAAAACGTGTCATATGGGCCCAGTGGGCTTACGGTTCATGATTTCTTGTTGGGCCTTGGATAAGCCCACTCGACAAGATAAATTTTATTATGTGACATTTGGATTTGAAAACTAGTTCATGTCGATTCAACATGGGTCATTTTATATGTCGAAACGTGATTATTTTTACAAGATGTACAAACGAAATTGGTAATTTTCTAGGTGGTCTATTAGGTCGTGTAACAATATTGGGTGCTCGTTAAGTAATATTTCAATTTATACGTGTGTTTCTTGGGTCACATGGAACGTTTATATATTCGTGAAAAATTTGAAATTATTTCTAAGTTTTTAATGAAATTCACACGATGGAGTATGGTTCGAAAATGATTTGATGGATGCATGTAAAGTGAAATTAAACGTGAAGTGTGTGTGCTACGTGACTCCTAGGCCTTCCAAGATAGAGGCTAATCACGTTTTGTGTACTATATATAAATATGTATGCGTAAACTATACATAAAAGTATATACGATCGAAATAAAATAAATATAGTGCATGACATGAATTTAACGTGTGAAATGAACTTGAATGAGTTGAAAAAGACTTACAACACCTTAGAGGTGGTAAAGAGTCGAGAGGGAGGAAGGAAGGCAAGAAAATCTCATCTAATCGTATAACCCAAACGTTATACGTATACATTAAACCCGATATCACTTTTTCTTGCTTCCAAACAATATAGCAATCGACCTATTTTTCTTAGAAGTAGTTTTTAGGAAGAAGTGAATATGTGAGAGAGTTTGAGAATGAGGAGAAGCAAGAGCATGCATGGAACGTATATAATATTACATTTGAATGGGTCGAGTGGTTTGAAATCATTCAAGAGACATGAACTACTATACCATGTCAGGGATACTATTTTCTTCCAAGCTTTGGCCCGCTCGTCAGCACAATTCAAGGGGAGTGTTTCATGGAGTAACTTATTCGTACATGGGTAAAATTTGACCATAGGATGGATCGGTTTTCATTTGTTTGTGTATAATGAGAATCGATACGTTCAAATAAACTCAAAGATGATTAAATATTCTAGTTATGATCGTTTAATGTGATAACGAGTCGAAATGATTTGGTAGAAATAAAGATTTGAACGAGTTGATTTTCTAGTGTATAGGGTAGTTTACTCGCTTAGCTCTAGCGATTTTCATAGTAGTATTCGAACGAGATAATTAGAAATAATCCTTGTACGTGATTCTTGGGTGCGGGGTAAATCAAGGTGTGTAATAATATCGCCATGTTGTTTGTGAAATATAAGAATGTCGGAGTCGTTTCATTGGCTCGTTGCTAGCCAGTTTCAAACGGAAGTAACAAAAAGGAAATAAGCGTGGGCCGGATTTCTTTGAATGGGCCGGGAATGAGATCAAGCCCACAGGTTTATGGCGTGGGTTTTCGGTGTGGGCTGACGCAAGGATTAAGGGCCCGTTTGTATAATTAAAGTTAATTAGATTTAGTAATTAGTAAGGATTTAGGTGATTAAGTTTCGTGAGTCCGGGAGTTGGTCGAGTGCGGCTTTAGTGAAATGATGTCACGTGAGATTGTAAGTGACAAAAGTTACATACTTTCGCAATTTCGGACTATCGTAGGTTTTACAAACAGAGTTGAAATGAAACTATTGGGATTTTTGTAAAGTTATCTAAAGGAATACTTACGTTTCATTAATATTTACTAAAATTAATAATAATCTGCTTAGCAACTAAATGTAAAATGACAACCGAAAAGAAAAGAAAGAAATGAATAAAAAGGAAAATGGCCGAGGCTAAGACAGGGCTCGAACCCCCGACCTCAGTCTTAACGGCAGACGTTCCAACCATCTGCGCTGGCCATTTGTTGTTTTATATATCGCACGTTTATGTGGTTATGTTAGAAGTCGACTACTCATTTTATTGTGTAACCGATTTGTGGATTTTGACTAGGATTGGTGATGATTGATCAAATTTAATATTTAGACCTGAAATTGTGTTTGGAATATTTTTAGGACTTCATAGAAACAAGTGGGGTTTAAAATGGTTAAGTTTTGGGTTATGCATAAATTGGATGGTTTGTAATTGCATTGTAACAAAAAAATTTTAGCCCGTAAAAATGGTTAATTAAATTGTGACGATAGATTACTCTCGTTAATCATTTAGAACTTAAGAGGGAAATTTACGGGATATTACAGTTTCTAGGGTAGTAAACGAGTGAGTGAGGGTATAACTTTTACCATTCATGATTCTTGGGTACTAGGTGAAACGAGACAAGCAAAAATATATACAAGTCACGTATAGAAATCGTAAGAAAGTAGGGTGGTTTTGGTTGTGTATCGCGACAGAAAGAAAAAAGAAAGAAATATATAAGGGTGCGTTTGGGCTGGTAACTGGGCTTGTGGTTTTGTTTCGGCCCAAAGAAAGAAAAGAAAGAAAAAGAGTCCATTTGGTTTGTAACTTGGTTTACGTGGCCCATTGGGTGATGGGGGCCCACATGGTGTGTTTCAAATATCGTGTCGAGGTCCAAAAATATTAGTGATCATTCTCGGGAATTTTCGTAGGCTCAGGAAATATATAAATAGTATATGGTATTTAGACGAAACGTATAGTTATAAATATAAATGTTTTATATATTTATTGTTCGCAATAATTATAGATTATCGAGGTTGTGTGTATGCATCGTTCCTAGGTAAACAGTCAATCACAGTTATCGTAGTGATTCCAATATCAAGTCATTAGTAAAAAAAAATTTGTTACCCGTAAAAGTGGTGTTAAGCTATCGTAACATCATTTTATTTCTTGAGAGAATTTACTAATCGTAAGGGAAAATTACGAGAGGTTACATTACCTACCTCTTACAGGGAATTCCGTCCCGGAATTCTAGTCTAAGATAGTTTCCAAGGGTGTCTTAGGTGAAGAGATGTGGGTACTTGGAGCGAATCTGATCCTCGCGCTCCCAAGTATATTCCGGTCCTCTCTTGGAGTCCCAACAAACTTTGACGATAGGAATACGGTTTTGCTTGAGTTGTTTCACTTCTCTATCCATGATTTCAATAGGTTCCTCGGTAAAGACAAGTTTGTCATCTAATCAAATTTCTTTCAATGGAATAACGAGAGATTCATCGGATAAACATTTCTTAAGGTTTGACACATGAAAGGTATCGTGTATCCGACTAAGTTCTTTGGGTAGTTAGAGCTTATAAGCCACGGGTCCTATCCTTTCCCGGATTTTGAATGGACCGACGTATCTTGGGTTCAACTTTCCATGTTTTCCAAATCGTACCATTCCCTTCCAGGGAGATACTTTCAATAAGACTCTATCTCCCACTTGAAATTCCATAGGTTTCCTTCTTATGTCGGCGTAGCTTTTCTGTCGGTGTCGGGCTGCTTGTAAACGTTGCTTAATCTTAATGATTTTCTCAGTAGTTTCCCGAACAAGATCTGGTCCTAATAGTTGTCTTTCTCCAACTTCTGCCCAACAAACGGGCGATCTGCACTTTCGACCATAAAGTGCTTCGAATGGTGCTGCTTTTATACTGGTGTGGTAACTATTGTTGTATGAAAATTCTGCTAATGGTAAGTGTTTATCCCAACCTTTTCCGAAATCAATTATGCATGCTCGGAGCATGTCTTCCTAGGTTTGAATAGTTCTTTCACTTTGACCATCAGTTTGAGGGTGGTATGCGGTACTCATATCTAGTTTAGTTCCTAAGGCTTTCTGTAAGGATTTCCAGAAATGAGAGGTGAAACGACTATCTCGATCCGAGATAATTGAAATTGGCACTCCATGTCGAGCGACAATTTCCTTCACATACAACTGAGCAAGTGTACTCATATCATCGGTTTGTTTGATGGGTAGAAAATGAGCGGATTTTGTGAGACGATCAACAATAACCCATATCGTGTCGTATCCGGATGAAGTTCTTGGAAGTTTGGTGATGAAGTACATAGTGATTCGTTCCCATTTCCACATTGGAAGTTCAGGTTGTACAAGTAGACCTGAAGGTTTTTGATGTTCCGCCTTTACTCTTGAACACGTCAAACATTTACCGACATATTCTGCAATGCCAGCCTTCATGTTTGGCCACCAATATAGTTTCTTTAAATCCTGATGCATCTTTTCGGATCCTCGGTGAATGGAGTATTTTGACTTGTGGGACTCATGCATGATGAGCTCACGAATACCTCCAACCAGAGGGATCCAACTTCTGTCCTTGAAACACAGCGTTCCATCGGATTTCTTTTCGAAACCATTCTTATTTTCGGGCATGCCGTAAATCTTTTCCTTCAGTCGGTTTTCTTCCTTAAGAGCTTCGCTTTGCGCGGTAAGGATTTGGGATGGAAGGGGTGAGTGAATAGTCATTCCTAATGATCTAACTCTGAGTGGTTTCAATTGTTCTTTCTGGATTAACGCATCTGCTACTAGATTAGCCTTTCCTGTATGGTAACGTATCTCGCAATCATAATCGCTGAGTTATTCTAACCAGCGACGTTGTCTCATATTTAAATCCTTTTGATCCAAAATATGCTGGAGACTTTTGTGGTCGGTGAATACGGTAAATTTGGTGCCATACAGGTAGTGTCTCCACAACTTGAGTGCAAACACTACAGCTCCTAACTCCAAGTCATGAGTCGTGTAGTTTTCCTCATGTTTCTTCAATTGTCGAGATGCATAAGCTATCACTTTGCTTCTTTCCATCAAAACCGCTCCTAATCCATAATATGACATGTCGCAATATACTATAAAGTCCTCATTTCCTTTTGGGAGGGCTAGTATTGGAGCTTCACAAAGCTTTTGTTTTAACAACTGAAATGCTGCTTCTTCCTTTTCTTCCCAGACGTACTTCTCGTTCTTTTGGGTTAATTTCATCAAAGGTTTTGCAATCTTGGAAAAACCTTCAACAAACCTTCGGTAGTAACCTGCAAGACCTAAAAATTGACGTATCTCCGTGGGGTTTGTAGGAGACGACCAACCTTTTACAGCCTCAATCTTTGCAGGGTCTACATGAATGCCTTGACTATTTATGATGTACCCTAGAAATTGCACAGTGCGAATCCAAAAGTAGCATTTGGAGAACTTAGCGTACAGTTCTTCTTTCTTGAGTAGTTCTAGAATAATTCGCAAATGTTTTGCATGTTCCTCTTCATTGCGAGAGTAGATAAAAATATCGTCGATGAATACTATAACAAAATTATCCAAATACGGTTTGCATACTCGATTCATCAAGTCCATGAAAACTGCTGGTGCATTGGTCAGACCGAATGGCATTACTTGAAACTCGTAGTGACCATAACGTGTTCTGAATGCAGTTTTTGGAATATCCTCTTCTCGAACTCTTAACTGATGATATCCTGATCTCAGATCAATTTTTGAGTACACACTCGATCCTTGTAATTGATCAAACAGGTCGTCAATTCGAGGTAATGGGTATTGATTCTTTACCGTAAGTTTATTCAACTCTCGGTAGTTGATGCACATTTGAAATGATCCATCCTTCTTTTTATCGAATAATACCGGAGCTCCCCATGGTGATGAGCTTGGTCGTATAAACCTTTTCTCGGACAATTCCTTTAATTGTTCCGACAATTCTCCCATTTCAGATGGCGCTAGCCTATAAGGTGCTTTGGCCACTGGCGCCGCTCCAGGCACTAGTTCAATCTGAAATTCTACTTGACGTGCGGGTGGAATACCAGGTAATTCTTCAGGGAATACTTCAGGAAAATTCCTAACGATAGGAACGTCATCAAGTTATTTTTCTGATGACTTGTTTTCCGTAATACGAGTCATGAATACCTGACAACCTTCATTCATGTAGTTTATCACTCACATACATGAGATAATCCCATATCGAGGTTTACTTTTCTCGCCTTGGACAATGAGTGTTTGATCCTTGAGTGGTATATGAACGTCCTTTTCATCATAGTGTATCCTAGCACGATGGTGGGATAGCCAATCCATGCCGACGATAGCATCGAAACTACCAAGTTGAACAAGCATAAGATCAATGGCAAAAGGTTTCTCTGATAGGGTTAGGGTACAATCTTTCATGACAGTACTTGTATCTATTAAATTTCCGTTAGCCATCTCGATTTCGTAGGTGGTGTTCAGCTTAGAGGGGGTAATATTAAGTAAAGGGGCAAACGTATCTGATACAAAACTCTTATCTGCGCCCGAATCAAATAATATTCTAGCATTATTATGGTTTAGTAGAAACGTACCGGTGACTACATCAGGTCCATTTCCATCTCCGAGGAGGTATACCCTAGCTTGAGCATTGTTTTGTCCATTTCCTTTTGGGCAGTTTCTCCGGATGTGTCCTACTTCTCCGCATCCGTAACAAGTGGGTGTTACAGCCTGTGTGTTGCTTCCCGTAGCAGGAATTCTACAATGTCTGGTTTGATGACCAATCTTGCGACATTTGTCACACCGGATGGTACAACGACCATCGTGATGAAGTTTGCATCGTTGACATTGGGGTTTAGGAACATTGTATCCTACACCTTCCGTGGCGGCGTAAACTCTGGGGTTTTCTTGTCTTCGATTTTGTTGCTGCTGGTGGGTATTCTGATTGTTTTGGTATTGTTGGTGGTTCCGATTATTGTTGCGGTGGTTGTTGTTGCGGTGATGGCTGTTGTTACCTTGTTGGTTGTTTTTGTGATGGTGGGTGGTTCTCTTATCGTCTAAATTCCTTTTAAGCTCATTGTATTTAACTTCTCGGTCTAGAAGTTTCTGAGCAAGTTCCATTGCTGCTTCCAGGGTTGGCGGGTTTACTCAGGTGACATTCCCTTCAATACTCCGAGGGAGTCCTTCGACATATTTCTCTAATGTCTTCTCATTATCAGGTACCATGGAAGGGCATAATACTTTGAGTTCTTGAAACCTCCTGTTGTAACTTTTCAAATCAACGCCTTTCACTATTAAAGCATGGAACTCATCCTCGAGTTTTCGTAGTTCGGAATGGGGACAATACTTCTTTAGTATTTTAGCTTTGAATTCAGTCCATGTAAGTTGATGTGCTGCCGTTATTCCTAGTTTTTGAACAGTAGATTTCCACCAAGATAGAGCATCTTGCATTAATGTTCCCATTGCGAAGCTAACTTTGTTGTTTTCCGAGCATCCACTTCTTTGGAAAACTGTTTCACTTCGTTCAAACCACTGAGCTAATTCCGACACTCCTTCGGTACCCTTGAAGTATGTTGGTTGGCATGCTATAAAGTCCTTGTAAGTGCAGTAACGGGGTGTAGGTGCATTTCCTGCCATTTGCACACCGACATCTCTATTGCGGGCTTGTCCAGCTAAAACGGCATTGACACCATCAGCAATTGCTTGCTGTATCGCTGCTGGGGTCATGACTTCGGGGTTTGTTGGTGTAGCGGTTGTGGTTGTTCTTCTAGTTCTAGCCATGTTGCTATTATAAAAAAAGTATATCATTAGAAAATTTATAATAATTCTATTACGTTGAAATACATTGAGTAATAAATAGTAAATATAGGTCATAGTTTCAATGATTTGATCATTGAAAAGGTCTAAGTCGTAATATGTTATCGTATGTCGGAACGACATACATAGGAATTACGAATGGTTTTGGCCTGCATAATCCAATATATTACTATATAATGTATAAGGTTCAACGCAAATAAAGATAAAATAAATTCCGTAGATCAATGTCAATGTGTTACAACACTTATCAATACTTGTGCTAATGTTTACAAAACATGACAAGATTTTTTTATTGGTAGGACATTGATTATACTAACAAGTTGAAGATTTCATGGTTTCCCTAAGGCTTTGTCTAGGCGGTTTTGGAGTTCTTGGATGGCAGTGGACATGGTTTCCATTGTTTGATCTCTAGCCCTTTCCCTTGCTCGGGATTCTTGCAAGGCTTGCTTAAGATGTAGGTTCTCAGAGCTAATCTTTTCAACTTCACGGTCAAAAGTTCCCATCATTATTTCCGTGGAAGTGTTAGCCCCACATAGTGCTCCTATGAATTCCATTGACTCCCAAAATAGAGAATCTAATTTCTGAACCTTATCTTCCATAGCAAGATGTCCAATTATAAGACTATTCATATCATCTTCAAAGGTTTCTAGATGCTCATGAGGGATCCTGTTGATTATGCTAGCAATGGAATCAAGTCGATCTTCGTGACAAAGATTATTGCTGCTAACAATGGTATGGTGTGATGAATAGGTTCCCCGGTGACTGGGAGAACTCGTGAGGTGGAGTAAGAACTTTACCCAAGTTCCCTAGTAGTTGGTGTACCTTCTTGAGATCTCCAGTATCGCATAATTGGTAACAAGAATGACCATTTGCGAGCATCTACTCGCTTATGGGTCCTTCGGCGTCTACGGTGGACATAGGATTATGAGGATGTTGGGCGTATTAGGTAGGTCCCTTGGTGAGGTGATATAGGGACACTGCGGTTAGGTGCAGGTGGTGATGCTAGTGGAGGAGATGCTATGGGAGAGGGTATTAGTGGCACAATAGTGGTTTGGCTGTAGAAGATAGTAGGTGGTGGTTGTATGACCTTTGATATATCAACTTTAAAAACAATATAGCATGTAAATGAAGTAAAGATGGTGACTTGGTATAGATATGTGTGGCGTTAACTTGTATAAAATAGAGGTAAAGATGAAGAGAACTTTTATTAAGAAAACACACACAATACACACCCAAGCACACACCTCAAATGAGCTTTCAGGTGTTTATATAGTTCATGAGATATAATTCCCTAAAGGCTTTCTCATGTGCTTGGGCTTGGACTTGGATTACATGGACTATAAAAGGCTTACATAAGCTAACACAAAACATATAAGCTTACCAAGTCCAAAGCCCAACTAACTTAAACTATTACATACGACACAACATTCTAATAATGAGAATGACCATCACTTTCTAATATAATTTTAATGCTAACAATCTCCCCCTAAGGGGTGGTCATTCGAATGATGCTCCACGTGATTAGGTCTTCTTTGTTCTTTGTTGTTGACCATTGTGTGTCGTAGTAGAATAGTCTTTAGTCTTTGTTCCTTCATGCTTGGTGATCTTTGATGACTGACTTTTCATCGTTCTTTGTTCTTTGTGATATGGAGTAATCTACCTTTCGTCACTTCTGCGTCTGTGGTGGTTGTCTGCCATTCCAACATGCTCATACATCTTCGGACTTTGAATTTCTTATGCACGTAGTTCCCTTACTTTCACATTGATCTTTGGTCTTTATACTTTGTAGATTCTTCTTTTTGGCGTAGAATCTTTCTTTGAACTTTGTGTTGTAAAGATCGTTGAGGGAGCTTTCTTTAACTTCCAGATGTATGTATGAGCATGCGGAATCTGTCACCATGGAGATCATGTATACTCTCGAGAGAGCTTACGAGGTTCGAATTACAGGTTTGAATTAGAGATCCTCAACAGCATAGTGTGAAGACTCCTTCTAACCCTTACCAAGGCCGTTCGCAATTCGGATACTCTCGAGAGAGCTTACGAGACCTACTAAGTAGATCAACGAATGGGTGAGTCGCTGGGGATCACTCCACGACTGTAGACCGTATGAAACCACCGCGAACACTAAGCGTAACCCATAAAGAATTACCGAAGTGACCTGCTGTCAGGGCTGCTTGATGTTGACCCTGGCAGGAGTTTCCATTCAATCATTGAGAATCACAAAAGTGAATCCTCTCATAAATGTTCTGGCAGATTGCTAAGATCTGCGTAGGACTCTATAATTTACAGCAGGTGTCCATTGATGTAGAACACCAGTTGTCGAAATACTAAGTGTTCCTAAGAGATCTTTGATGTATCTCATGGCTCTAGACTCGATAAGTGCACACTTAGGTTTCCTATGCGGATACTAGGGAGGGGTCTCCTACTTCAATATCAACCATCTCTAAGAGATAAGTCGATAGATTACACCGGTTCCCCGTGAGAATGAAACAAGCTCTTTTAAGAGAAGGTTAAGTGCATTGCGTCACTGGGTCCATGACGTCTTTATCTTCAATATCGGTGTCACCTTAGTAACAACCAGTAGCATACAAATTGAACCCGGTGTCTGCCCTAAGGTTGAACATATGGAGGGCTATTTCTTTTCACCCTTTTTCATAACTTTTCTTTTTAATTCTTCAACCCCTTATTTCTCCTTTCTCATTTTCTCCTTTTTTAAATCATACCTAAGGACTTCTAATTCTAATCTATTTGATTTGTCCTTGGGTAGATCCCTCCGGCTTTGGCGGATCATAGGATGGTTTTTCCTAACCTTAGTCACCTTATAACACCATGACTATCCTATAATTGCCATGAAACCATTTAATGAAAATCTCTCAAAATGTTTATGATTATAAAACATACTTTGTTAACACTTAGATAGTTTTGCATTTCATTTGAAGGACTCCCCCTTCACATGTGCTCATGGATTTTTAAGAAATTTGCACATGCGTGAGGAGTTTGCACTTTTTGAATTGATCCAATTTCAGTAAACATGACCGATTCGAGACACGCTTACATCACTAGTTAGACTAGCTTGAAATTATTATCCGTCCTGGTCAAGTCCAAAGAAAGTCTCTCGATACGGTACATTCTATTCAGAAAAGTCCTATTCGAGACACGCTTACATCACTAGTTAGACTAGCTTGAAATTATTACCTGTCCAGGACAAGTCTTTTCGATTACTGACATTTTAAGCTTCGTCAATTCATTGGTACTTTCTGAGTCGAGCTCTTTCGAGATACAGTCACAAACTTTAAACATCTTTGATCACATTTTAATCATCTCTTCTCCCCCTCAAAAATAGCATATCGTGATGTTTTTTATATCAACTGATTAAGGAAAATCTTTTTAGAGAGAAAGACAGATTTGTTTTTGCATGAATTCGGAACATTTTGTTTTTGTACTCCCCCTTAATGATAGCTTATTTTATAATCATTTAAGGGTTTGGAGGGAGTTATCTTGAGCACTCATTTTGAGAGATTTAGAGAAATCTTTTGAACAATCTTGAAAAAGTGCTCAAGAATTTGTTTTGAAAACGAGTTTTTGTTTGAAGTCGTTTTCCTTTGTTTAGACTCGAACTTTTTGAAAAATATTTCGTCCTTGAAAATACGAGTCCTTGATTTGAAATAATCAGAAGTCATCATTCGGGTCCGGGTTTCGTACTGAAGTATACGAAAGCCATCGTGAAGAAATTTTTGAGAAACGACATGTTTTAGAAAAACATTAAAAAAAACTCTCGCTCAAGCATTTGTACATATCCGTATCATTGTTGAATGACATTTCTAGAAACGTACAGAATATCGATTATACAAGAGACATGTCGTGAGAAGAATATTTTTGGATTTTTTGATTTTATAATGTTTTTGGATTTTTGAGGATTTTATATTTTTGTATTTTGTTTTTGTTGGTTTTTCAAATTTTGTATTTTGTTTTTCAAAAGTATTTACAGCGAAGCGATTTTGAAAACATTTTTCAAGAAGATTCATGAAGACGTTCTAGCTCCTCAGGAGTTAGGCTTCGCATGCCAATTCGTCGAACTAAATATTCAAACCGTTCTTTTGGAAGGGCTTTAGTGAATAGATCGGCGAGTTGGTAATCGGTCTTAACGAAAAATAATTCAAGAGTACCCTCTTCCACGTGTTCTTTGATGAAATGGTTGCGGACTTTGATATGCTTCGTCTTAGAGTGTTGTACGGTATTGCACGTGGTGGCTATGGCACTTTTTGAGTCACAATACATAGGTATTCTGTCAAAAGTAAAGCCATAATCTGTGAGCTGTGTCCTCATCCAAAGAACTTGGGCACAACACACAGATAGAGACACATACTCGGCTTCGGCGGTTGATAGTGCAGTACAATCCTGTTTCTTTGACGACCAGCTTACAAGCTTTTCACCCAAAAATTGTGCTCCACCAGATGTACTCTATGTTGAAATTTGATCACCGACATGGTCTGTGTAACACCTCGCATTTTCGGACTTTTACTATTCACTTTTACTATTCATTTTCCCGAAATTTTCCTGAAATTTGATTTTTGTTTCATGGCCTCGAGTGATAAATCATTTCCATAGCAAATTAAATGTTTGACATTCATCAGATCATTTTCACGAAAGTTATTAAGGAATTACACGTTTTAGGGTAAAACGTCATTCAAAAATTCTACGCATAACGAAATTCGACCGCGTTAAGTGACCCCGCATCAGAAAAATGTTTGATACACTCATGATTAATTAGAGAATTGATCGTGACTAAGAAAAATATTACCATTTAGACCCTGGACCGTAAGAAACAGAAATTTACGTTTTTCAAGCACTTCTGCTTATCCTTGACCTTAGCCTATACCTGCACCGCGTTTCTAAGACAATTTGAGTTTTCATATTTATTTGGAAAAGTCAACATATTTTCCCTCCTCCTTTGACCAAAAACCATTCTTTGATTTTATAAGTCATTCTTTGATTTTTAGGCTTCCGGTTTTAGGTCTAAAAGACATTAATTACCAACCAACACTAGACTGAGCCCTGCCTAGACATTATAAGTCATTTTAGTTCATTTTTATCATATTAGAAAAATAAAATTTTACTTTTCTCAATTTTACACAATATTCGTACGTTTTACGTATTTCGCGTTTTAGACCCGCGTTTCCAGTTTTAGCAGGGTTTGAGCACCCGATAGAACCTACCACTCATTTTATATTTTTTTATGGACTATATTGACATGTTTAACCATACTTTTAAGTTTCATATTTTTAGGATACTCGGTTTTACGTTTCGTGACTTAATAACTTACGGTTAGCATTTTACGGAGTCAAAATGCACAAACTAAGCAAGATAGCACCAAGAGTCATCATCTAGTCACCCTTATCCTTGGAAAACCGACTTAGGAGGGGGGGGGGAGTCACCATGTGTGGTTAAATCTTGACCATTGATTCTTTAGATCATTACAAGTGTCTAAAACTAACCATGGTTAATTTCTAACCCAATATATGGTTAACTATTTTTCCTACCCTATAAATACCAAGCCAAAAACACATAGAAAACTTGCACCACACCTTCTTATAACCTTCAAGTCCTAAAACCTAAGGCACTTTTCTTATATTTTGTAAGAAAGTTAACTAGTTTTTGAAAGAAAACTAGTGTTTGATCTTCAATCTTGGAAATTTTCTAAGAAAAGTTGTTATAACTCTAAAGTCTCCAAAAAGACGTAGTTATAATCTTCAAATAGCTTTGGACTTTCAAGAAGGCGTCGTTATAATCTTCAAGTAACCACGGTTTATCATAGATTGCAAAGAGTGAAGCTTAAGTCTATCAAAGTCCGTACCTTACTAGTTACTTACCATTCTTTTAGAAAGCCTCAAGTTGTAAGCAAATCCTATTACACTTTCTTGCTCATTATCATTTTCATGCTCTTTTGTGTTCCTTTCATGCTATATATGTTCTTGTTATTGTGTTCATGATGTTTAAAAATGGATAAAACAAGTATTGGTATACATATGATAACTTATGACAAGTAAACAAGCAAACTAGTGATTTTTATGGAGAACCACGACTAAAACAGTAGATATATGATATTATACAATTACTTATTGTAGTAGAGGGCTTAACAAGGAAACCATAGCAACTTGAATCACCTAAAATGAGTATACGAGTCAAAAGTTATGACCATTTGAAGTTACCACAACTTTACGGCAAAACTGCCTAAAACTTTCTGTGACAGAACACTAAACACGCAAAAGAGGCATTTCTGGTCCGTTTCATCAAAAAGTTAAGCATGAAAGTTGTTCAGAATGATGTTTTCTTCAAAAACTCAGGAGCACGTATCCAGAAAACCAATAATGAATGAGATATCTTCAATTTCATAAACAGCCATATTGAATACCCAAAGTTACAATATTATTGGTTATGGCTAAGTATAACCAAGGGGTCTAATTACCTTAAAGCCGAGACCACAGCCATGGCTAAGGCCAAGGCTGAGTCTCAAGACCATGGTAGCTATAACCAAAGCCACGGCAAGGCCACGGCTAAGACCTTAATACTTTCTAGACCGAAATCATTATAACTATTATACATGTTTTACATATTGAACACTACAATAGTAGGGAGCTTCATGTGAGGAGTTCATATGGGTAAACCGTCGAGATGAGTTGTGGATTTACGAATTAAAGTGTCCTGGCTCCTCGAACGTTTACTACATGACTTCTGAATTATGATGGCCTGAAAGGTAGTAAGAGATATACAAACTATACATGTTTCATAAACCATTTTTATTCAACAACTTACACTATATACTAAGTACTACATCATGAACTATATACAAGACATATATAGGCAATCCTTTGTATTCTTAGACATTACTCAAACCTAAGTCGCAAAGTCATATTCTAGGTTGCGCGTAGAGACTTCCAGGCCTAATCCATCAATTCCATTATACGTTTTGGTATCATAACTTAAGGTGAGTCATAGCCCCTACTCTTTTCATACTTGTTTTAACTCTTGGGGGGGATACATGCTCAACTACTTGCTTACTTGTGCAAATACTCTTAAACATTTATACTTGATTGCATTATACTTGATTCTGTTTATACTTGATGTGTAGTCTTTATGTGTAAACCTATTCTTGTCATGAAGCATTTGTGCTTATTCTTACGAAGCTTTTGAGCTTATTCTTGTCATGAAGCATTTGTGCTTATTCTTGTGAAGCTTTTGAGCTTATTCTTGTCAAGAGGTTCAGTAGGAATTTTATACTTTACATTAAGAGTGCATATATCGTATACTTATACATGTCTTACTCATAGTATGTTGTAGCAGTGGGTTGTGGACACACAGGTTGCAAGTCTCTTATGGCGGGACTTGCAACTGAGTGGATTCACAATGCCTTTGCTGTGTGAACATTCTTTAAGACTTTTCAACTGTTTTAAGACAAACTCTATGAACTCACCAACCGTTGTGTTGACACTTGAGCATGTTTATCTCAGGTTAGTAAGGCGATAGCTAATGCGTGGAACTTAGAGTCAAGCTGCATATTCTGAAGACTTACGCTTTTGTCATTTACCATTCAAAACATTTGTATACATTTATGTATCATACTTTGGAATCTCATGCTTGTAACTTTGAATTCATTAATCGAATGGTAACTTTTCAAAACGTCTCATTTAGAGGTCGTTTTCTATATCTTGTGCTTTATATTATGAAGTAGCACCCCAATGACACAGTCTTCCGCTGCCGTATTTTGGGGGTGTTACAGATTGGTACCAGAGCTTTGGTTATAGAGAACTAGGTTACATTTAGTGCCTAGACTATAACTGCTTTAGACGATGAGACCTTCCTCTTTGGTTGCCTTACACACACTACATACGCATATGCTTTTGTTAGATGTTGGTTCCACGCTGTTAGATGATATAGTATTATAAGGAACCCCATAATTTAGTCGAGTCATTAAAAATTTGGAGCTCAGTAATAACTAATTAGTTAACTTGAATCTTGTGACAGTTCTTGTTTGATTAGACACAAGATTTGAGTTAAATAATATCATTGCTTAGCTTTAGGGATTTGATGATTTGGTTATCTTACTATCTGTCTCAGATAGTGATTTTGTGTCGGAAATTCTTAAGTAGGATGATTTAGAATCTCCTTATTTAAATGGATTGGGACGCCTCTTTATTTAAATAAATAAATTGTAAATCACCGAACCATAAGTTTATAAATCCTTACTTACATAAATTTGGATGCTTCTTTATGTAAGTAATGAGTTATAAATAAGTGGGCTTAGGTGTATCCGATACGACTACTTAACCACAACCTTAGATGAATTAGAGTGAGCACTACTATATTAGAGATCCTGAATTCTCTTAGACACACCGTAAGTAGTTAACATCGACAGAACTTCGGGACGAAGTTCTCCTTAAGGGGTAGAGACTGTAACAACTCGCATTTTCGGACTTTTACTATTCACTTTTACTATTCATTTTCCCGAAATTTTCCTGAAATTTAATTTTTGTTTCATGGCCTCGAGTGATAAATCATTTCCATAGCAAATTAAATGTTTGACATTCATCAGATCATTTTCACGAAAGTTATTAAGGAATTACACGTTTTAGGGTTAAACATCATTCAAAAATTCTACGCACAACGAAACTCAACCGCGTTAAGTGACTCCGCATCAGAAAAATGTTGGATACGCTCATGATTAATTAGAGAATTGATCGTGACTAAGAAAAATATTACCATTTAGACCCTGGACCGTAAGAAACAGAAATTTACGTTTTTCAAGCACTTCTGCTTATCCTTGACCTTAGCCTATACCTGCACCGCGTTTCTAAGACAATTTGAGTTTTCATATTTATTTGGAAAAGTCAACATATTTTCCCTCCTCCTTTGACCAAAAACCATTCTTTGATTTTATAAGTCATTCTTTGATTTTTAGGCTTCCGGTTTTAGGTCTAAAAGACATTAATTACTAACCAACACTAGACTGAGCCCTGCCTAGACATTATAAGTCATTTTAGTTCATTTTTATCATATTAGAAAAATAACATTTTACTTTTCTCAATTTTACACAATATTCGTACGTTTTACGTATTTCGCGTTTTAGACCCGCGTTTCCAGTTTTAGCAGGGTTTGAGCACCCGATAGAACCTACCACTCATTTTATATTTTTTTATGGACTATATTGACATGTTTAACCATACTTTTAAGTTTCATATTTTTAGGATACCCGGTTTTACGTTTCGTGACTTAATAACTTACGGTTAGCATTTTACGGAGTCAAAATGCACAAACTAAGCAAGATAGCACCAAGAGTCATCATCTTGTCACCCTTATCCTTGGCAAACTGACTTAGGAGGGGGGGGAGTCACCATGGGTGGTTAAATCTTGACCATTGATTCTTTAGATCATTACAAGTGTCTAAAACTAACCATGGTTAAATTCTAACCCAATATATGGTTAACTATTTTTCCTACCCTATAAATACCAAGCTAAAAACACATAGAAAACTTGCACTACACCTTCTTATAACCTTCAAGTCCTAAAACCTAAGGCACTTTTCTTATATTTTGTAAGAAAGTTAACTAGTTTTTGAAAGAAAACTAGTGTTTGATCTTCAATCTTGGAAATTTTCTAAGAAAAGTTGTTATAACTCTAAAGTCTCCAAAAAGACGTAGTTATAATCTTCAAATAGCTTTGGACTTTCAAGAAGGCGTCGTTATAATCTTCAAGTAACCACGGTTTATCATAGATTGCAAAGAGTGAAGCTTAAGTTTATCAAAGTCCGTACCTTACTAGTTACTTACCTTTCTTTTAGAAAGCCTCAAGTTGTAAGCAAATCCTATTACACTTTCTTGCTCATTATCATTTTCATGCTCTTTTGTGTTCCTTTCATGCTATATATGTTCTTGTTATTGTGTTCATGATGTTTAAAAATGGATAAAACAAGTATTGGTATAAATATGATAACTTATGACAAGTAAACAAGCAAACTAGTGATTTTTATGGAGAACCACGACCAAAACAGTAGATATATGATATTATACAATTACTTATTGTAGTATAGGGCTTAACAAGGAAACCATAGCAACTTGAATCACCTAAAATAAGTATACGAGTCAAAAATTATGACCATTTGAAGTTACCACAACTTTACGGCAAAACTGCCTAAAACTTTCTGTGACAGAACACTAAACACGCAAAAAGAGGCATTTCTGGTCCGTTTCATCAAAAAGTTAAACCATGAAAGTTGTTCAGAATGATGTTTTCTTCAAAAACCCAGGTGCACGTATCCAGAAAACCAATAATGAATGAGATATCTTTAATTTCTTAAACATCCATATTGAATACCCAAAGTTACAATATTATTGGTTATGGCTAAGTATAACCAAGGGGTCTAATGACCTTAAAGCCGAGACCACAGCCATGGCTAAGGCCAAGGCTGAGTCTCAAGACCATGGTAGCCATAACCAAAGCCACGGCAAGGACACGGCTAAGACCTTAATACTTTCTAGACCGAAATCATTATAACTATTATACGTGTTTTACATATTGAACACTACAATAGTAGGGAGCTTCATGTGAGGAGTTCATATGGGTAAACCGTCGAGATGAGTTGTGGATTTACGAATTAAAGTGTCCTGGCTCCTCGAACGTTTACTACATGACTTCTGAATTATGACGGCCCGAACGGTAGTAAGAGATATACAAACTATACATGTTTCATAAACCATTTTTATTCAACAACTTACACTATATACTAAGTACTACATCATGAACTATATACAAGACATATATAGGCAATCCTTTGTATTCTTAGACATTACTCAAACCTAAGTCGCAACGTCATATTCTAGGTTGCGCGTAGAGACTTCCAGGCTTAATCCATCAATTCCGTTATACGTTTTGGTATCATAACTTAAGGTGAGTCATAGCCCCTACTCTTTTCATACTTGTTTTAACTCTTGGGGGGATACATGCTCAACTACTTGCTTACTTGTGCAAATACTCTTAAACATTTATACTTGATTGCATTATACTTGATTCTGTTTATACTTGATGTGTAGTCTTTATGTGTAAACCTATTCTTGTCATGAAGCATTTGTGCTTATTCTTACGAAGCTTTTGAGCTTATTCTTGTCATGAAGCATTTGTGCTTATTCTTGTGAAGCTTTTGAGCTTATTCTTGTCAAGAGGTTCAGTAGGCATTTTATACTTTACATTAAGAGTGCATATATCGTATACTTATACATGTCTTACTCATAGTATGTTGTAGCAGTTGGTTGTGGACACACAGGTTGCAAGTCTCTTATGGCGGGACTTGCAATTGAGTGGATTCACAATGCCTTTGCTGTGTGAACATTCTTTAAGACTTTTCAACTGTTTTAAGACAAACTCAATGAACTCACCAACCGTTGTGTTGACACTTGAGCATGTTTATCTCAGGTTAGTAAGGCGATAGCTAATGTGTGGAACTTAGAGTCAAGCTGCATATTTTGAAGACTTACGCTTTTGTCATTTACCATTCAAAACATTTGTATACATTTATGTATCATACTTTGGAATCTCATGTTTGTAACTTTGAATTCATTAATCGAATGCTAACTTTTCAAAACGTCTCATTTAGAGGTCGTTTTCTATATCTTGTGCTTTATATTATGAAGTAGCACCCCAATGACACAGTCTTCCGCTGCCGTATTTTGGGGGTGTTACAGTCTGCAACTGAAAATGCTGTTAGATTAAACCCCGAATCTTTCGTATATCAAATTCCCATGTTAATAGTGCTTCGTAGGTACCGAAAGATCCGTTTAACCTCTTTGAGGTGAAGTTTGGTAGGCTTTGCCTGAAACCGTGCTAACAAACAAACCGCAAATTGAATATCGGGTCGGCTAGCAGTTAGGTACATGAGAGAACCGATCATGCTCCGATATTTCTTCGGATCGTTGGGTTTCCAAAACAAATCAGCACCTATTTTTGGTGAAGTGACCATTGGTGTACCAACAGAATCACAGTTTTCCATTCCTTGTTTTTTCAAAATATCTATTGTATATTTAGCTTGATTGATAAAAATACCACGAGGGGATTGATGTATTTGTAAACCAAGAAAGAATTTTAGTTCCCCCATCATGGACATTTCAAATTTTCTTTTCATGAGATTTTCAAAATGTTTTGAATGATTCGGATTAGTGGACCCAAAAATAATGTCGTCCACGTAAATCTGAACAATCAAAATGTCATCTTTGAATTTTTTGATAAACAAGGTGTCATCAACTGTTCCTTTGGTGAAATTGTTATTGAGTAAGAAAGATGATAGTTCGTCATACCACGCTCTTGGAGCTTGTTTTAAACCATAAATGGCTTTCTTAAGCTTGTAGACGTAGTCTGGATGTTCTTTGTCAACGAATCCTTCTGGCTTACTCACATACACTTCTTCTTTCAGAGTTCCATTCAAGAAAGCTGTCTTAATGTCCATCTGATAGACCGTGATGTTTTTGTGAGTTGCATAGGCTAAGAAAATCCGGACTGCTTCAAGTCTAGCTACAGGCGCGAATGATTCTTTGAAATCTATCCCTTCTTCTTGTGGATAACCTTTAGCCATGAGACGAGCTTTGTTGCGAATAACAGTCATTTCCTCATCCAGTTTGTTCTTCCACAACCACTTGAGATCAAGAACACGAGTATCAAGTGGTCGTTCAACAAGTTCCCAACTATCATGTAACTGGTATTGAAGAATATCGTCCTGCATTGCTTCTATCCAAGGGTTTTCTGCCATTGATTCTCGAATGTTTTTTGGTTCTTTAAGGCTGATTGAGCAAATGTAAATGCACAATTCGAGATCGGTGGCAAGTTGTCTCCTTGTCTGAACTGGCTTTGAAGGTTCACCAATAACATGTTCTATTGGATGGTCTTTTGTCCATTGAAACGTAGAAGGGTACCTTTGGTTGAATGTGTGTTAGATGGTTCTTGTAACCTTGAAGAAGATTCAGCAGAGTCTGTTGCAAACGGGTTTTCAAATGCTTCTTCTTCTTCTAACGCAACATCGTTTGAATTATGTGTAGGTTCTTCTTGAAATTTTGTAGTTTGATTTTCCTCATCAACTCTTGGTAGAACAGATTCAATTACTGGAGTTGCTTGAGTAGATGTTGATGATGTTGAGGTCGTTGGTGCTTCAGCTTCAACAGTTGTAGATGCATCTTGTGATGGTGGTGGTGGTGGATGGTTTTGAGCGGGTGCAGCGGAATGTTGTTGAGATGCATTTGTCTTAGTTCCACCATAGTATTCATCAAACATTAACTCGAAGAAATTTTCCAGTTCTTGTTCTGAAGGTTTTCCAGTGTTTGTTGACTGAGCTCCTTGAGGCACGAGTCCTGAACTGATGTGTCCAGAAGTCTGCTGGTTTAGTTCGGGTCCTAATCTGGTTTGATTAGAAGCCATCGGATTAAGCGCGGGTTCTAAAGCGAGTCTCTCAGAATCCATTTGTGAAATCTCATCAAACTTCACATTCATCGTCTCCATTATCCAATGAAAATTCCAATATCACCCTTAGCTTTTAACTTTCCTAGATCTTCTCTGTCATTCGTCGGATAGCACAAAGCGCCAAATACGTGAAGGTAAGAGATGTCAGGTTTACGGTTGTTCACTAGCTCATATGGGGTTTTATTGAATCTTGGATGTACTAGGGATCGATTCTGAGTGAAAAAACCAGTGGCAACAGCATCACCCCATAAGAATAGTGGTGCACTATAAAAAATTAGCATTGTGCGAGAAGCTTCAACAAGAGTTCGGTTTCTTCTTTCAACTACCCAATCTGCTGTGGAGTTCTAACAGCTGATGTTTGGTGTGTGATTCCAACATCTTCAAAGTAGGTTCTTACCTCCTGATTTGTAAATTATGTGCCATTATCTGTTCTTACAATCCTTACTGAAGCTTGAAGTAGAACTTGGATACGCTTCATAAAGGTGATGACGGTACCTGGTGCTTCGTCTTTTGACCTCAGAAACTTGACCCATGTATATCTTGAATAATCATCGACAATAACAAGAATATACTTGTTCCTATTAATGCTTTCAACTCTCATTGGGCCACATAAGTCCATGTGCAACAAATGTAACCTTGCTTCCGAACTAGGTACGGTTTTGGGTTTATATGATGCTCTTTTGCTTTTTCCTTGTTCGCATGATGGACATAGGTGTTCCTTGGTGTATTTGAACTTAGGAAGACCGGTGACGATGTTGTATTTGGCTAACTTATTGATGGTGTCGAAATTGAGATGGGATAAACGTCTATGCCACAGCCAGGACTTAGTATCAGATTCCCTTGTGACAAATTGGTGATGTAGAAGCCATTTGGTTGATGTCGATAGCATACAGGTTTGTACCACGATTACCAGTTAAGAGATCATCACCAACCAAATTTCGAATAAAAACCGTGTTTCTCCTGAATGCAACTTCTAAATCTGCATCACAAAACTGCCCAACAGAAAACAAATTGTGTCCCAACCCTTCGACGTAGTAAACTCGAGTGATCAAGAAATTCCCAAACCAAAGATCTCCATAACCCTGAATAGCTGCTACATGATCATTTCCAAAGCGTACAGTTCCCATTAATTTCCAGATGAAATTGATCAGCAGCTTTAAATTCCTGGTCATGTGCTTGGAGCAACCCGAGTCGACGATCCAAAGACATATTTCGATAACCTGCCAAGAACAGAAGAGTTTGTATTTTGAAACCGTTTTGAATTTGGTTCCATGGGGTTAGGAGTAAATTCCGAATCACACACATCAAAGGTTGCTACATGTTTATTTTGAACAACTTCCAATTTGCCATTCTGAAGAATGAACTCTCTACCCGTGGGTATCCACATACAAAACTTAAGGTAGTTCCTAGGCATTAGACTACTAGTGGTAGACCTAAAGCGTGCAGCTAATCTTTCTATAGATCTAGATCTAGCACTAGTTCCCTTTGGAACATACTTCTGTTTAGGCGTAACATTCACATTCTTATAAACACATTCATCATGAACATCCTTAATTAAAGATTTCTTGCATATTAAACAAATAGAGTCATTACATGCATTAGAACCAGTACTTTCGACATTACATTCAGATGAATCATGTTTCTTATTACAAAGCAATGAATTCCTAAGGTGTTCTTCTACTTCTTCAATTTTATTCTTGCTACTACTCGTAGAGGCAAACGAGACTCTATTGTTCCTTGTATTGCTCCTAGGCTTTAGTCTGCTGCTCCTAGAGGTGCTTTCTAATCCTGTAGAAGGTAAGGCACACGCGTTAGGATTTATATTGTTGTCCTTTTTTGCATCACTAGAATCTTTAGAATTATCCTTTTTGCATGCATTTGTCTTAGATGTGGAGGCAGACGCATTAGTGGGACTAATCCTAAAAAGCCCAGGTGCTATCACTTTTGGTGTTGCGACAACCGCTTTTCCTTTATCAACAGTATTTTTCTTGTCACTATGCTTGGGCAAGGGTGTTGGAGTGACTGGTTTTGTAAAATCCTTTTGCACATCGACTTTTGGAGCAAACCTTGAAATTGACATTTTTGGTTTTGTAACCGTGTTTGAATCATTTGGTTTTTCCGAAGTCGATGGTTTTGCAAACTTAGTTTCCTCACCCTTCCCTTTGTGACTTTCAAGCTGAGTCCTCAAAAGATTATTTTGCTCTTTCATGTTCTTGAAGGCACGCTCATACGACAATTTGTCATACTTGCATTCTTCGCTTTATCGATCAAGTTGTTTGAAAAATGACGCATTTTCTTTTTCAAGTTTAATAAGAGCATTTTCATATTTTGAAACAATTGCGGAGGTCTCAGCTCTCAGTCTTTCATCGTCTTGAACAGAATATGTTTGTAAAATGATGGACATAATATCAGTGGTCATAACAGCTTCGAAGAGAGACTCATTAAGGTTTTCCAAAACATTCATGTTTTCACGAGTATCATTAGCTTCGTTTACTAGGGATTTGTGGTCCTTGACATAGTCGGTCGTTTCTTTTAAGAAAGCTTGTTCAAAATGGATTACCCTCGCACTGATGTTATTCAATGGGATAGTAATTTCATTTTCAAACACCTTTTTCTGTTCGATATGAAAACTAAAATGCCAGTTGTTAATATTGATAGTAGTTTTAGATTCAACAATATTTTGAAGTTCTTGAATTCTCTTTTTAACGTCATCGAGAATGTCTCTAGCCTCACTTGTATTAAAAGTGTTGTTAGAAGACATTTGTTCTATTTTTGAAAGAGATTTGGAAACAACCGTCTTATTAGAAAAGAATTTCGCGAATGGTCGTTTTATGGAAAACACAGATGGTTCTGTTTGTGAAACAAAAGTAATTCCCGAAAGTTTGTTCAATTTGTTGTAATCAATGGGTTTCAAATCCTTTTGTTTCATTTTAGTAATGCTCTTTTTGACAAGTTCCATCGTTTCCACAGAATCCCGAACGACGGGAGGATCATGTTTGGTGTAAATCACATTACCATTATACAAAACATTCTGTTCTTGCTGAGCTTTCTTGAGATTACAAGGAGTTTTGTTGCCAAGAGCCATTTTATGTTTCGTAGGGTAAATCGGATTAGTTTGATTTGAAATCATTTTCATTGTTTGACTTGACTGACCCGACTTAACCACTAATTCTTCTAAATGAGCAATCATGTGTTCTGACTCTACGATTTCTTCCAAAAGTTTGTCTTCTTTCTTTGCAAAGTCCTTTTTCAACTCATCCCTTTCTTTTTCAAGATTGGTATAAGCTGTTTTTTGTTTAGAAAGTTGGTTTTGTAACTCAGAAATTTCCGCGTTTAAGGATTTTATCTTCTTGAACGAGTTAACATCCAGTGTATCAAACTTGATTTGCAACAGTTTTTCCCTTGAAACGGAATTTTGATAACCAGTTTCTAATTCTGACAATATTTTGTTTTGAAATTCAAAAGCTTTAACGTTTTCCTTGTAACTCTCAAGCTCAGTGGTCAATTTCACATTCGCGGCCTTAACATCGCGATTGACCTTTTTCACTTTCTCGATTTCAATACCACAATTATTTAATAATGATTCAAATAAAGCACGTGTTTCCTCATCATTCTCAGCATGCTGTGAGACGAAGCCTCCATTATGATTCACATCTGGAGTTGCTGAAGGAGTATTGCTACTACTTGGCGTGTCCAGGTCTGTATCATAAGTGGTTGCTAGCTTCTCAGAATGTTGTTCCTCATGAGGAGACATATCAAATATATCATTATTGTGACATGTGTTGAAGTTTGATACCTCAGAGACTGCATTGATGTCATAAACCGGAGGTGTGTCAGAATCTGTGTCATACTTTGCCTCCTGAAGATTTGCCATAAAAATGCAGTTCGCATCGATATCCTCTCTGTCTTCCATGTCATCCATAAGAGCCATAAAATCATTTTCCTCTGCGTTCAACTGAAACCCTGCCTCATTCTTTTGTGCTAGCAGCACTACATTCTGCAAGTACGCTAGATCTTTCTTGTTCGGCTTAGTAGGACAGTTCCTTGCTATATGACCTACACCCTGACAATTGAAACACTTTACCGGATTACCCTGATTCACATTACCCTGATTCCCAACAACTGGAGCTGCAACATTCCTATTCTGATTACCCATTGCCTGATTACCAACATTCTGACCCCTATGATTTCCAACAAACTGACCCATCTGATTCCCTGCATACTGACCATACTGATTCCCTGCAAACTGACATGCATTATGATTCCCTGCATACTGACCTGCATTATGCATATTCTGATATCCCTGCGGATTCTCATAAACTCCAACCATTTGGCCTCCATTGTCCATATTGAAACTCGGCTGAGCAAACTGCTTGTTGCGAGTGTTTGATGAGATCCTTTGGTTTTTGTTTGTTGTTGTAGAATAACGTCCTTGGAATGCCTTTGACAGAAAAGCAAATGCTTGTGTCAATGCTGCATTAGCTTCATCATTGTCAGTGAATTCCGGTTCTTGGAATTGTGGGTATTGCTGTTGTGGAATAACTTGTGGTTGTTGGGGGTAGAACTGTTGTTGGTAGACCGGTGTTGGTTGTTGAATGTATGATGGTTGCATGTAGTTGTTATTGGAAGATGATGATAGTTGTTGTGTGTTCACTGATAACGGTGTTGGTGTCGTTGCAATTAATGCAAGAGGATCATGATTCTTTGCCAATCTTTATTTCCTTACTTCATTACCCTCAGCTTGGTTTTGCTTCAGAAAGTCATAGAGTTGATCATAATTCACCTTGTGTAAATCCTTTGTTTGATTGACAATTGTAACATAACGACCCCATTCTTCTGCAAGGTTATTGATGAATTTGATGTTTGTTGCAATTGTTCGAGGTGTCAACTTGTTTCTGATTAACTCATTCATCAAAGTGCAAAACCTTGTGTAGTATGATTCAATATGTTCACCTTTTGTAGATGTAAAGTTCTCCCATTCAGTAAGAAGTTTGTTCTCAACGTCTTGTTGTCCAATCTCTGTTCCATGACATATCCTTCTAACACGTTCCCACATATCATCAATAACCCGCAACAAAGATCTCCCGTGGTAATCCAAGTTGGATTAAATGCATTGCCATATCATCAACGGCGATCTGCTTCTTGTCTTCACCTGTGTAATCTACTTCTGTTTGTTCACGGACGAGTGGTTGAGTAGGAGGTGTTGTATTTGGATTGCCTTCAATTTGAACTTGTCTTGGCTTAAATGGACCATTTTTAATGGAGTTGATCATTAATTTACCATCAGGCTTTGTTTTGATGTAACGAAGCATGCGGCTTGACCATGGGAGATATCCACCTTTTTCAAGCATTGGAGGTCGGTTTTCCGCACCGGCTGCATGAATATCTTGCTGAGTTGCCATTGATGAAGTGTAGATTGATAAAGTTGATACTTGGATCGTTCCAACGAAATAGGAGTTGTGATTAGTGTAAGTTGATGAAAGTTTTTATGGTGAAAAATTTGATCTGAAACCTTAAAATCTCAATTACTTCTGTTCGGAGTGGATTTAGGCCTCGAAGCTTGGCTTGAATGATCTTTAGATTGTTCAACGTGTCCTTCTTCTCGGTCTCACGGTCGTTTTGACAGCTGATTCGTCGAAAACGGAGTTACGGTTCAAAAGTTATGGCCGTTTGAAGTTTGGTTGTCAAAGAGTAAAATTCTTACGCTTAAAACCCAGATCTTATGCGTAAACAGTGAATCTTATGCGTAAATGATAAACTTAGGCGTAAATAGAATCTTATGCGTAAAGTAAATGTTATGCATAAACAAAAGTTATGCATAAACAGTAATCTTATGCGTAAGCTTTATGTTTATGCGTAAGATTTATGTTACGCTTAAGTTTTAGCTAATGCGTAAGATTTTTTACGCGTAAGGTTTACAAACCAAACTAATCTCTCAAACTTATCCAAGCTTGAAAGATATCCCGTGTCGAAGTATTTCACTAACTTGTCCAAGCTAGGAAAGTACTGAGTAATCTCTGAACGTTGAAGAAAACTTTTGCGTAGGATCTTTCGCGTAGGATCTTTTGCGTAGAAGTTCACCTTATGCGTAGGATTCAGACTTTTGCGTAGAAACAGACTTTAGCGTAGGAAGTTATGCGTAGGATCTCACCTTAGGCGTAGGATTCCAATCTTATGCGTAGCAAATGGGTTTTATGCCAAAACTCACGCGTAGAAAGTGATCTTTTCCGTAAAAAATGGGTTTTATGCCTAAACTCACGCGTAAACTTGCCAAAAAGTACTGTAGACAGCTAGAAACTTGGAGAGGACGAAAAACTTACGCGTAAGATGACCAAAATAGCTAAAAATCCGATTTTTTCAACCAAAAACACTTTTTCCACTTGTTTCTTTTGATCAAATCTTTCCCAAAACACTTAGAATCACTAAAACTTCAATAAAAACAACTACTTTAACACCACTTGTATGACCTTTGATATATCAACTTTAATAAAAATATAGCATGTAAATGAAGTAAAGATGGTGACTTGGTATAGATATATGTGGCGTTAACTTGTATAAAATAGAGGTAAAGATGAAGAGAACTTTTATTAAGAAAACACACACAATACACACCCAAGCACACACCTCAAATGAGCTTTGAGGTGTTTATATAGTTCATGAGATATAATGCCCTAAAGGCTTTCTCATGGGCTTGGTCTTGGACTTGGATTACATGGACTATAAAAGGCTTACATAAGCTAACACAAAACATATTAGCTTACCAAGTCCAAAGCCCAACTAACTTAAACTATTACATACGACACAACATTCTAATAATGAGAATGACCATCACTTTCTAATATAATTTTAATGCTAACAGTGGTGGTAGTGGCATAGCTGATTCAGTTGGTATGACAAGAGCTGGTGCTGGTACAACAGTACTTGCTTCATACGGCTGAAGTTTTCGGATTTGCCTAGTTCGGAGAATCAGACCAGATGATGCCATAGGAGAAGCCTCTGTGTCAGATGCATGCAGAAACTGCTTGCTTTGCATGTATCTGTCTGTTGCAGGAGACATAGGCATAGGTGATGTAGCATAGGCTGAAGTAACAACTTCAGTTCCTGAATTTGATGACAAGCTGATAGGATGGGTGTTCGAAGACATGACACTGTAATAATTTCCCGATTAGTAAATGTAAGCATAATCATAATCAATTTAGAATGCCATAAAGTAAATAATACTTTTTACCAATTATTTGAATGCTCAGGCACGAAGGGCGTAGGGTGGTATTTTATAAAAAAAATTGTCCCCGTTAAAAAGCGTAGTTATAGTCCATTGTTCCAAAAACACTTTGTTCACTATAACCGTGCCTCTGATGCCAATCTATAACACCCCCAAAATCGAACAATACAGTGGAAGGCTTTATTGACAGCGGAAGACTTTTGGGGTATTATATCGAGGATCTTTGTCACAACTATAGAAAACGACTCAAGTGAGACGTCTTAAATTTTATATAAAATACCAAATATTCATGTTTCCAAGATGTTTCATTATTCAACAACAAGTTTTATTCAAAGAGAAATAAACATTTCTTTATTTGCCCACTTCGTGCCTTTTGCCATCCATTCCATTTAGTTACCTGAGATAAACATGCTAAAAGTCAACAAAAGTTGTGTGAAATTCATAGCTTTATAATTAATAGTTTGAACACAAGAGATGTTTATTGTAATATCGATACAAATAAACAAGTTGAAAATCACATCCATTATTACCTTAAGCTCATGACACTCAACGATTCAACAGACATCAAAATAAGCATAATAATGATGTGAAATAAGTTGCCCCCAAGATAGGTATTTGCCAGTAACCTATGATATTAAATAAAGTGCATTTGGTAACTTTCCTCTAGCAACCAAATGGGGATTGTCAATCCCTAATAGATCTATTCACAATTATTTACGTTCACCCTGCAAGTGATTAAGGTTCATGATCGAGGGACTTTTGGCAATAGCTACTTAAGCAATAACAATATCAAGAAAAGACTTGTGTTCGGTTTATAAGCATGTATCCCCCCCCCCCCCCCCACAAAAACAAGTTAAATGTGGGCTATGAACTCACCTTAGTAGTACAGTAGAATAATCGTAATCTCAACGATGCAAGGCAACGGCTTCACACACAACCTAAAAGATATGGCAAGTTTCAGTTTCTAAGTCTTGTTTTATTGCGAACATTAATTATTATTCATGATTAAATCATAATGTGTATAGGTGATGTGTTACGTTGTAGATGTAAAAGAAAAATAATTATGTATTGTTTTATCGTCTAAAGTTTAATTATAGTTATACGAATTTTATACGTATATATATATATATATAAAAGTAACGTTTATACTTTTATCATCTTAATAAATATAAATATATTTATATATAAAATTATTATTCAAAATCAATATTACTATTCAATCCTTTATGTTTCTCAATTTTTACACTTTTTACCCTTAACGGAATATATTTACGTCGTTAGTCCAAAGTTATATATTATTACATTTTAGATCCAATAGTATCAATATTTACATTTTTCTACACTAAGTTTCAATATTAACAGTTTATAACCTTAGAAAATAGGTTTGACAGTTTTAACCCAAAGTTTATACTTTTGACAGTTTTAGTCCCTCGTTAACAAAATTGCAAAAATAGTCCAAAAATTACCAAACTTAAAGTTAACTTTTTATTATTCCAATAACCTCAGAAGGTTCAAAACAGCTTATTTTAGAATCTTATTAGCTTAAATCTCTTATTTTTCTTTAAATGGGCTTAACGAGTCCAAATTAAGGGCCCGTTAACGTTTTGTGATCCAAGGGGTTTGGGGGAACACTAGGTTTATCAAAATCCATCATTTTAAGTTACAAAAACATTTCAAAAGAGCTTTTACGCTCAGCTTATCGGAATATGCTAAAAACAGCTTTTTGGGCTTATCAGGCCCATAAGTGATTTAATTTCCTGAAAGACTTTAAGAAATCTCGACATGCTTTAGGCTCGATTAGGTGACCAAATGAAGTTATTAGACCTAGTTATTTATTAGTCTCGTTAGTTTGCAAGATAGACAATTAGTTCACGTTTAAATATAGGGTGGTTATGTGTCGAAATTTAAAATGGCGAGGCCAAAGTACACGGCCAAAACTAATAACGTAAAAACAATAAAACCTGAAAATATTCAAAGTCTTTTAGTAGAAATCGTATAGGTCCAAACCTAATTAGAAACATGTGATATTTCATGTGTATACGTTAATGTGAGTTTAAAACTTTTATAGGGTCTCGTTAGTGGCCTAGCCAACAAATGATACGATATATAACATATGTATGTCGTGTTCATGTTTTACGATTTATTTATAGAAAGTCTTGGTGCACAAAACATAAACGTACGTATATAAATATATTAAGGAAGTTCAAAGTCTCAACTCACCTCTAAAAGGTGGAGTAAAACGTGATGTAGGGATCGTGTGAGGGTACGAGAGCTTCGTGGTTCACTTTACGTTCCACCAAGGGTTCAAGAGACGTCAAGCTTGGAGTCCTAGGCTTCCTTGAGACGTGGTATACTTGGGCAATCCTTTCGTCCTTCAATAACTCATCCTCTCGTTATATTTTGTGCAATATGGTACGTATAAGTGTATGTAACGATTTGTGCTTGCATGGGGAAGCTTATATAGTGAGTTTAGGGAGTGTAGTGACAAGGTAGGTTCACAAGAGTTGGAAGGTGGCATGTTAAGTGAATAGTAGCACCTCAAACATTCTCCAATCGTTAGTTTACAAAGCTAGGATTGTGTAAGTAAATCCCTGTTCATTCCTGACATTCACAAGGTGCATATTGTTCGTTTTGCCATTGGATAGCATGGGAGGCTGGAAGGAATAAGATGCCACGTTTTGACCTTATCTTTCAAGGGTGAGTTTTGTGCTTTACTTGGGTGGTTTCTAGGGTAGTAAACGAGTGAGTGAGGGTATAACTTTTACCATTCATGATTCTTGGGTACTAGGTGAAACGAGACAAGCAAAAATATATACATGTCACGTATAGAAATCGTAAGAAAGTAGGGTTGTTTTGGTTGTGTATCGCGACAGAAAGAAAAAAGAAAGAAATATATAAAGGTGCGTTTGGGCTGGTAACTAGGCTTGTGGGTTGGTTTCGGCCCAAAGAAAGAAAAGAAAGAAAAAGAGTCCGTTTGGTTTGTAACTTGGTTTACGTGGCCCATTGGGTGATGGGGGCCCACATGGTGTGTTTCAAATATCGTGTCGAGGTCCAAAAATATTAGTGATCATTCTCGGGAATTTTCGTATGCTCGGGAAATACATAAATAGTATATGGTATTTAGACGAAACATATAGTTATAACTATAAATGTTTTATATATTTATTGTTCGCAATAATTATAGATTATCGAGGTTATGTGTAAGCATCGTTCCTAGGTAAACAGTCAATCACAGTTATCGTAGTGATTCCAATATCAAGTTATTAGTAAAAAAAATTGTTACCCGTAAAAGTGGTGTTAAGCTATCGTAACATCATTTTATTTCTTGAGAGCATTTACTAATCGTAAGGGAAAATTACGAGAGGTTACAAGCCCATAGGTTTTGCGGAGGTGGGTACCTATCTTGGAGAAAAGTGCCAGGGATGGGATTCGAACCCAAGTCTATCGACTCAAGAACGAAAGCCCCACCCACTGGACAAATGCCCCAGTGGTATAGTCTGACAATGCATGTGATTCATTATTTGTGTACATAAACCATAGATTAGAAATTTGGATTTTTCAATGGGAACTTTTTCTTATTCAATCAAAATAGAGTTTTTACATATTGGTTGAAGGTAAACGAGCAACAAACTGCGCCGCTAGCCTTTTTTGGATTGCAAAGCTAACTCTTTTAAAAACTTCATTCGTAGATCTATGTGCCATAACATTACTGTTCATAACTCGTTGGTTTTCAATGCGTGCTTTCTCGTGGTTTGTCACTTTGCACAGGGCGGCTTTCAATGCTGCATGTCAAGTTGTAAAACTCTGAGTGCAAATAGAATGAAAAATTTATTTTTTAATCAAAATAAATTTTGCATTCTATTAGCACACTCAAACACAGAACCCAAACTTGTAGCTAAATGGTTTCGACTGACAGAAACTTACCCATGCAGGACTATCAAAACATTTGTTGCTCTGAAAATTACCCAGGACTATCCAAATAATTATACGTACGGTACGTACCTCCCCTCAGAAGAATTCAAAAAGGAGCTCTTTAAAAATAAAACGTTTATTTATTTTAACAGACTTGACACAAAGTATTGGATGTAGTTACGAATTACGATATATATTGGTAGCCTGCGAAACGAATAACTGGGTACTACTAAATGCACCAATACATATTAAAACCTTGATAACTGTGTTTCTTTTTTACTCGGATTTAGCAATTGTTACTTTATTAATTGGGACCCTCAAGATGGTAATGCACTAATATTGTTGGAACTTTATAAATATTTGACTTTTTTCATTTTAATTCATTATTTTACTTACGCATCAATTTTACAGAAGATGATTGTCTAATCCCTTTTTGCAATTTTTAAATTTCGCAAAATATATATTGAAATAATCTCTAATATAAAATGATTTAATGTTAAGCGTTTTTTTACTTATTCAATCGACCCCCCCCCCCCCTTTTTTATTTTTATTTTTAGTTAAAAATGCCGACGATTGTGTTTTAAATATATAAGTATCATGATGGTACTCTACTAGAGTATATTGTAGTCTAGGTTAATGCCTTGGAATAAATAAAATGAGACATAGGTATACGTGTAGTGTTGGATAAGTAATGTAAAAGTTATCTCGATTCTGATGCCATCATTAATTTCTTAAGTGTATTATGATGTGATTTCACTATGAGAAAATATTGACTAATTTTTTACCTATGGTTTCATATAAACAAGATTCTTTAGTTATTTCGTTAGATTATGTTCATTTTTTTAATAGTCATATGAACATAGATATCCAAAAGGTGTAAATCGGTGGGAAGTGGGAACACGCCGATCGCATGCATCTTTTGATGCTAGCCGCACCCTTCCCCAATGACTTGGCCCAGGCTATGATCGCCAATTCTCATTGTCCTAATTAGTGAGGAGTTGGGATTAACCCCAGACCATTTTCTCCAAGAGGCTCTTCTTGTCCGGTCAACTGAGTGTTTGTGGTGGGGGACTAATACCAATGGATCAAGCCTCAGTTGGTTCATATGAACACAGATAGATTAGGTATATTGTTTACGTATCATAACAAATTTACATATTAAATCCTTTCGCAAAAATAACGATATAATTATGACAACCAAAAGTACTACAGAACAAAGAAGATTTGTTTTTAAATAAATCTTCCTCACACTTTTTGTAGGAAGAGGAAAAAAGAGGAGAACTATCTTCCTTTCTTTTCTCCTAAATCTTTTCTCTTCTCATCTTCGACATATTTAACTCGAAAACATACCGTTATCTGAGGATGGAAGTGGGAAAGATGAGTATAGAAACTTGAAACAAATGCAAGGTTGACTAGTGTTTAACGTTTCAATCTTCTTATAGAAGATAACATTGAAAAATCACCAACTAGGGCTTGCTCCAGTGGTATTAGTCCCCCATCGCAAACGCTCAGTGGGTCGGTCAATTAAGGAGGGCCTCTTTGGGAAAATTGACTTGGTTCAATCCCAACTCCTGACTAAATAGGTCAATGAGAACAGGTGATCATTGCCTGGTGCCGGATCCCTGGGGAAGGGTATGGTTAGCATAAAAAAATGCATGGGATCGGGAGTGTTCCCACCGATTTACACCTTTTGGGAATAACATTTACAAATCAACTTAGTAAACACTAATATTCAACGTTTGATGGCTGACAAAATATATGTATTCTCAATAACAAAATATAATGTTATATTAATTTTAAGAAAAATAAATTTTCATAGAAATATGATTAATTATTTTAAATATAACTACGAATCATTCATATTACATTGACGTTACAAAAGGGTCCCTCTCAATGAACTCATATATCCACTACATGAAACTTATTTATTATTACGTGCTTAGTAGAAGGTTTTGGAGGGGGCAAGTAATGGGTAAGGTAATGAAAAAAAAGGTGTTTGGTTGACGATAATGCAATGACCCATTACACATAGTCGGGGTAATATTCCACAACAATTAATGTTCGGGGTATTGAATAATCTAGATTACCAAGTTCGACGTATTAATATGTATTTTAGCCAAAATAAAAACTTCAAATAGACTAGAGATACGCATTCCGCACAATTCGTAACTCATAAGTCGAGAAAAACTATTTAAAATAAGAATATAAGGCTAGACAGAGTAAGGGGATTCAATCCCCTCTTTTTCCCTTTCACGTCAGCTTTCTCTCTCCAGCGACCTGCAGGCGATTGGATGCCCCAGTAAGGGCGACTTACACTACAAAAAACATATCCCACAAATATTCTTTTTTAATTAAATAACATACACACACAAAACATATACACACTCGGTCGCTACCTCGACCAAGTTCAAAAAAAAATCGTCACACGACAGATTCGAAAAAAACCCACAAAAGGACGATCGATATGTATTCGATCCTGTAAGTCGGTCGTGTATTGCTTCTGTGTCCAGCCTAAGACCGACAAACAATCAATATAGATCCCATATTTTCCATAGATCCAATTATTCACTGAACTAATCATGACCATTTATTTTTTTTATCAAAACAAATAAAACTAAATTTTAACCTTTAAAAAAAATAAATATCTCGCAACCGTTAATCTTTACGCGAAAAAAGTATACCATCGCGACGAGAATTAAATTATCTTTCTATAGTTATGCACTTCTTTATACATTCGACTTTTTTTTTTTTTTTCAAACGGGCCAGCCCCGAGACCTGAAACACTAGGAGAGACCCGCGAAGGGAAACCCCTAAAACACACGGCTTCGCACTAAGAGGAAAATCGGCATTTCCTTTGTCACTTGCGAGATTCAAACCCGGGTAAAACTTTTCCCCAAGCTCCAGAAGGAACTCAGATGACCAATTGATCTAAGTCAGTTGGTTACAACAAATACGTCTCGATTTCAGCAACACCTCCTCGGTGAAAACTGCTTCAAAATGCCAAGAAAATACGACACAACATCTAATTGGTAGCTCTGTTTTTTGTTAATTATATTTTTTACCAAAACAAGATAGTACATTTTTAGAGAGTTCTTGCTTTCGTATTGTATAAACCATAAAAAACATAACACATAACACTACAAAAAAAGACTGTCAAATGAACCCTATACATGAAGTCATGAACCAATGGACATAAAATAAATATACAAAAAATAATGGTTATCTTATACTAGTAGAAGTCTAACGTACATGATATATAGTTTGAGTTTAATGCTGTTTAAGTTGCTAGAAATATTTAAAGAAATTGATACACTTGTAGTTGCATTAGATTTAGATGGCTAAGATATATGGTTTATGGCTAAGATATACGATTATATGATATTTACTTGCGGATACATGCGGATGTATAATGTATATGTAAAACAAAATTGTTAGTAAAAAAAATAATAAGTAAAAGGTAAAAATGTAAACATTGATTACTAAAATCATTAATGAGTATAATGTTACTTAAATGCATGCATATTCAGGTAATTTAGGAAACATATTGATTGCTAATTAATATTGGTTTACTTATTAGAAGTGTAACAACTCACATTTTTGGATCACTATTCATCCTCTGAATTTTACTATTTACTTTCACTATTCATTTCCCAAAAATTTGATTTTTGTTTCATGGCCTCGAGTGATAAATCATTTCCATAGCAAATTAAAAGTTTGACACTCATCAGATCATTTTCGTGAAAGTTATTAAGGAATTACACGTTTTAGGGTAAAACGTCATACAAAAATCCTACGCACAACGAAACTCGACCGCGTTAATTTTCCCCGCATCAGAAAAATGTTTGATACGCTCATGATTAATTATAGAATTGATCGTGACTAAGAAAAATGTTACCAAATAGACCCTGGACCGTGAGAAACAGAAATTTAGGTTTTCAAGCACTTTTACTTAGCCGTAACCTTAACCTATACCTGCACCGCGTTTCTAAGATGATTTGAGTTTTCAAATGTTTTCTTTGGAAAAGTCAACATATTTTCCCTCCTCCTTTGACCAAAAACCATTCTTTGATTTTATAAGTCCTTCTTTGATTTTTAGGCTTTCGGTTTTAGGTCTAAAAGACATTAATTACCAACCAACACTAGACTGAGCCCAGCCTAGACATTATAAGTCATTTTAGTTCATTTTTATCCTATTAGAAAAGTAACATTTTACTTTTCTCAATTTTACACAATATTCGTACGTTTTACGTATTACGCGTTTTAGACCCGTATTTCCAGTTTTAGCAGGGTTTGAGCAACCCAATAGGACTTACCACTCATTTTATATTTTATTATGGAGCATATTGACAAGTTTAGTCATTCTTTCAAGTTTCATATTTTTAAGATACCCGGTTTTACGTTTTGAGGCTTAACAGTTTACGATTAGCAACTTACAAAGTCAAAACTAGTTACATAAGCTTGGATAATATCATCAAAAGTCCACACTTGCTCCCCAAGCCTTATGAACCGCCATATAGGGGGGGGGGGGATTCACACTTGTGGCATGATCTCATGACTTTAGCCATTAGATCAATACTTATTTACAACTTGGTCACCAAGTTTAGCTAACTTTCCTAGTTATTTCCTAACCTCCTCTTCATAGTATAAATAGCAAGCTCATGTCTTCCTTTCTTCACCACCAAAACGCCACACTATTAAATCCTAGCACCATGATCCTTTGATCTTCAATATACAAGTTACACTACAAAGTTCAAGGTCTTAGTATTCTCTACCTAGTTCTTAAGTTTGTTTGGTGATTCCATGGTTGAATTAGGAGCTACACAAGGTTACTAGGGCTGAAGTTAAATGGGTTTTCACAAGGGTTATATCAAGGCTAGCAAGGGTTTGCAAGAGTTATGGTGAAGGGTTTGCAAGCATAGGTTTAGTGTCCTAGTTCCATACTTGACTTCCTTTCTTAAGAGAAAGCCAAAAGTTGTAAGAAACCCTAACATACTCTTTGCTTAATTATCACGTTCATGCTATTTGTGTTTCATTCATGCTATATATGTTCTTGTTATTAAGTTCATGATGTTTAAAAATGGATAAAACAAGTATTGATATATATATGTTAACTTATGATAAGTAAACAAGCAAACTAGTGATTTTTATGGAGAACCACGACCAAAATAGTACAACTATGATATTGGACACTTACTTACTGTTAAAGAGTACTTAACAAGGAAAATATAGCAATTTGAATCACCCAAAACGAGTAACCGAGTCAAAAGTTATGACCATTTGAAATTACCAAAACTTTACGGCAAAACTGCCAAATGTTTCTGTGACAGAACACTAAACACGCAAAAAGAGGCCCTTCTGGTCCGTTTCATCAAAAAGTTAAAGCATGAAAGTTGTTCAGAATGATTTTTTCTTCAAAAAACCAGGGGCACGTATCCAAAAAACCAATAATGAATGAGATATCTTCAATTTCTTAAACAGCTATTTCATATACCCAAGTTACTATATTATTGGTTATGGCTAAGTATAACCAAGGGGTCTAATGACCTTAAATCCGAGACCGCAACCATGGCTAAGGCCAAGGCTGAGTCTCAAGACCATGGTAGCCATGACCAAAGCCACGGCAAGGCCACGACTAAGACCTTAAGGCTTTCTAAACCGAAATTATTATAACTATTATACATATTGAACACTACAATAGTAGGGAGCCTCATGTGAGGAGTTCATTAAGTAAGCCATCGAGATGAGTTGTGGATTTATGAATTAAAGTGTCCTGGCTCCTCGAACGTTTACTGCATGACTTCTGAATTATGTCGGCCCGAACGGTAGTAAGAGATATACAAACTATACATGTTTCATAAACCATTTTTATTCAACGACTTACACTATATACTAAGTACTACATCATGAACTATATGCGAGACATATATAGGCAATTCTTCGTATTCTTAGACATTACTCCAACCTAAGTCGCAACGTCATATTCTAGGTTGCGCGTAGAGACTTCCTGGCTTAATCCATCGATTCCGTTATACGTTTTGATATCATAACTTAAGGTGAGTCATAGCCCCTACTCTTTTCATACTTGTTTTAACTCTTGGGGGGGATACATGCTCAACTACTTGCTTACTTGTGCAAATACTCAAAACATTTATACTTGACTGTCTTATACTTGATTGCATTATACTTGGTTGCATACATACATGACTGTGTTATACTTAATTGCGTTATTCTATTTAGTGGCTAGTAGTTGTCTTTGGGAATTGGCTCCCAGTTGTCTTTGGGAAGTGGCTCCCAGTACTTGTAAGTCTCCTTGGATAACACACGCATTGGGTTTCGGAGATGAAGTAGAACCAATGCTATTACCTTCCTTGTGAGCAGCATACCCAAGTGAGGTCTTCGGAGATGAAGTAGAGACTCACTACTAATTGCTTAATTGTTGTGATGAACTTATACATGTCTTACTCATATTATATTGTAGCAGTGGGTTGTGGACACACAGGTTGCAAGTGTTGTTATGGGCGGGACTTGCAACTGAGTGGATTCACAATGCCTTTGCTGTGTGAACATTCTTTAAGACTTTTCAACTGTTTTAAGACAAACTCTATGAACTCACCAACCATTGTGTTGACACTTGAGCATGTTTATCTCAGGTTAGTAAGGCGATAGCTAGTGCGTCGAACTTAGAGTCAAGCTGCATATTCTGAAGACTTACTCTTTTGTCATTTACCATTCAAACATATTGTATGCATTTATGTATCATACTTTGGAATCTCATGTTTGTAACTTTGATTCATTAATCGAATGGTAACTTTTCAAAACGTCTCATTTAGAGGTCGTTTTCTATATCTTGTGCTTTGTATTATGAAGTAGCACCCCAATGACACAGTCTTCCGCTGCGGTATTTTGGGGGTGTTACAAGAAGCATTTTTCATTTTTATTTGTTATATTTGTTTTTTTAAAGGCGGAGAATAAGATTAAAAGCTTAGCAAGATGCTAGGCAAAAAAATTAAAAAGAGTTGATAGAGCGTTACAAGGAATAAATAGCCACTCTATCCAATTAATAGCTAAGTTATGCCGCCTATTGCTAACCCTTTTTTTAGACTCAATTTATTTGATATTTTTCTGAACGACCGTTTCTCTTTTTTTTGACGACTCAAATATAGTATATATATATTTTTTTTAGTGATACAATATTGTCTCTTTTTTAACGACTTCAACATAATCATTTAAAAAAGGAAGGAAAGCAGGGAAGAGAGCTCTGGTTCTAACGAGGAAAGATAACGCTCGTTAGCCATAAGCCCATAACCGGGCTCGAGGGACCATTTGGGCACCGTTCTGGAAATACAGGTGCCTCGTACGCCACTAAAACGAAACGGGGGACCAAACGAGAAAACGGGGTGAAGTTCAGGGAGTATCGGTGTAATCTACCATATTAAATATTTAAAAAAGAGAGTAGTGCTATTTAGACCTACAACACATGCCTAAATGTATGCCTAATGCATAAATTACTTGTATACTTGGGTCATATGATTTATCTCTAAAAATCTCTACCATTTATTTTTTTAAATCGACCAATCAAATCATTGCTTGTAGCCTTGTAAGCACTACAAATCTAACATTTTTTTTTTGGGTAATGACATTCATTTTTCTTAAAAAAAAGGGTTTAGGTCATAAAATGGGTACATACTTTCACTAATGTACCATTTTGGTAATTGTACTTATTTCCATTCCACTTAATGTTGTCTACTTTATTTTTTGTTCCATTTTGCAAGACACGTCAGCAACACGTACCAAAATGGAACAAAAAATAAAAGTAAAAAACATTAAGTGCAACAGAAATAAGTACACGTACCAAAACGGTACATTAGTGGAAGTACGTAGCTATTGTGCGGCCTAAACCCTTAAAAAAATATGTTTGGTCTTTAATATGGACTACCACAAATCTCTTAACAATTTTTCTTATTTAAGGGACATATAGTAAGCATTAAGTCAAAAAAAAGTTTACTACAGAACATCTGTCATTAACAATGCCTACAGGCTACAGCCTACAGGTAAGGAACTTGTGTTATTAAACCGTCACGTGCCATTCACGAGAGGGCGTTTTAGTCTTTTACTCTTTCCCGCCTAAAATACACACACACAGCCGATTTGTATTCCCAAACAAACACGTAAGCCTAAAGCTCCCCTATTCGTTCTAGTACCCAAAGTAATAAATGCCACCTCCCACTCTCCAACGCAATAAGAGTCCCAACTGTTCAGTGATACAGTAGTAGTATTATTCTTCTGATACGAAATTACGAAGTAAACTTATATGGAAAATATAAACATCAACAACACCGACAAGAGTAGGTTGATTATTTTTTTTAGCAAAATCTTTTATATAATAAAGGAATTACATCATTTCGTAGTTTTTTTTTACAAAACAATCTTAATGGAAAAAAAATTGGACCAATAGGAATGATCGATTTTGACACATAAGCGAAATTGAGGAATATGATTAGCCAATTAAAAGTCAAAATTGAATTGATTTTGGTCAAACTTTAATAAATTTGGTGGAGAATTTGATTGAGGAAAAAAAACACATAAAAAATATATGTGTCAAATTTATGAAAATAAAAACTTAAAAAATAGTAGGTAATTAATAAAACATTAGTAGTTGAATTTTAAATATATTATGTGGAGTTAAGTGTAAAATTATAAATCTCCATGTTTTTTGATAACTTTCGAGAATAAACAAATAACCCCTTACACTTTATACCCCTTACACTTTATAATATGAACTTTGTTTACAATTACATGAGTATTAGTATTGGTTTGAGACTTCCATCCATTAAACTTACAAAATTTTATAAATGTACGAATTAGTTTTAATATACGTTAAATACTTTTAAAATAAATATTAGTTTCAAACTTTCATCTCTTAAAATACTTTTTACTATGTGCGTTAAATGTCACACCCCCAAAATCGGGTCCAGCGGAAGCATACAGGTAGCTGGGGTGTAACTCAATTGGTATTACAACACAAGTTCAAAAATGGTTTTCACTTCAATCATTTAGAATAAAATAGTTAAGTCAAAAATATTGTATTTACATAGTTAAAAGTAGTGCGGAAGTAGGCCCTTAAAATAGTTTAAACGGTCCCCAAATAAATAATCAGAGTCTTCTATGACCATGCCATGCCCTGCCAAAACCTCCAGTAGCATGCCATAGCTTAAAACCTGAAGATACATGCTAAAGTGTCAACACGAGGTTGGTGAGTTCATAGAGTTTGTTAAAAAGAATTGTTATGCATATGAATGAAGATTTCCCAGCAAAGGCATCGTAAATCCACTCAGTTACAAGTCCCGCCATAAGAGCCTTGTAACCTGTGTGTCCACAACCCACTGCTAATATATATATAGTTTCTCAGGATTATATTCACCCATGGTCACGTCTGTTTTGGACCCATAGGCGGGGAACCACCATCCCAAATAGTACCTGTCACCCAACGTCGCATCTGTTTTGGACTTGGGTGGGGGGTGTTTCCCCATAATAGTACTATCAATACCTCTCCTTTGACAGATTACTGGGTGCCATTTCCCAAAGCATAAAAGTTTAAACGTTTCAAGTATCAAGTAAGTATAACACAGTTAAGTATAACACAATCACGTATGTATAAAATCAAGTATAAATATAATCAAGTATAAGACAAACAAGTATAAATGTTTCAAGTATCAAGAAAGTATGTTTTGAGTATTTGTACAAGTAAGTAAGTAGTTGAGCATGTATCTCCCCCAAAGAGTTAAAACAAGTATACAGAGTAAAAGTGGGGCTATGACTCACCTGGTGCGAATAGCTACGATGACAAAAGTGGATACACAGAAATGAGGTTCGATCTCTTACCGCAACCTAATATGAATGATAGTGATCTACTTAGATCATGAAAGGATGTAGAGAATATGCATACACATGCTACCTATACCACTCATAACTTGGAAATAATTGTTATTGTCAAAGTAAAGTATTTTCCACACTTAGGAAAAATAAGTCCAACTAGGTTTGTAAATACTTGTCGTAATATATCGTATAAAAATGTTAGTGTTATATTCCTCGTCTTGGAAACCTTATAATAGTGTCTAGTAGTCGCTTAATAAATCTTGAGTCGTACGTATTTCGTTAATTAAAAATAAACTCCTAGAATAAGAAATCTAGAAAATACATTATTTAGTACGTAGTTATATTATTTCTAGTAGTGACTAAATATATATATAGTTTTGACGATTTTAAAACATGTATAACTTGGTCGTTTTAAGTTCATTTTCCTCGTTCTTTATATCCACGGATTCGTTTTAGTATATACTAATATATTTTCGATAGCTCGGTTCCACTAGGTTACGTTTAACGCCTCTATTTGCCCGTCGAAAAACTGTCAAACAGCATGCAGTTTTTCAGAAAATAGTTTTCGTCGTTAAATTCGGAAAATCATATCTCCTTCGTTATTAATTCGTTTTCATCCCCGTTTTCGGCCATAGTTCCGTCTCGGAATGTATTTTCTAAATATTTGGTCAAAAGTTACCCAAAACCCACTGAGTTGGCCACGTTTTCATTTTAAGGACAGTAGGTATATATATAGTTCCAAAAATCATTTATAGTGTTTCTAACTAGTTTCATCTTCAACCAAAACACTTTCAATCACCACAAATCTAGTCTAATCTTACCATACACCTTCTTAGGGTGTCATGGGTTCTTAAACATCATTAATCCACTAGGTCTAACAAGGGTTTCCATTTCTAGTGTTTCAAAGTTATATATATATATATATATATATATATATATATATATATATATATATATATATATATATATATATATATATATATAAATGAGTGGTATAACTAACATATGCATGTATATCTTGAATGGAAATCATATGATCATAAAAAATAACATGAAGAAAATATGGAAAAGAGTTTGACAACTTACATAGAAAGATTATAGAGCTTGGATGAGTAAAACCTAAGAAACCTTGAGTTTTTATTTCAAAACTCAAACAAGGATTACAAAAGGGACAAGATAATGACTTGATCTTGGAAAAATGATGGATTCTTGTTGTTGTTGTGTTCTTGGCCGAGCATCACACCAAAGGAAAAGGAGAGGAAGTTGCTAGTTTGTGTGAAAATGATTAAGAGTAAAATGAGATGAAAATGGTAGGATATTTATGTATTAGACAATTGTTAGGTAAACATTAATGGGTGTTGGTGAAGTTAGCACATGAGAAGGCTAGGAGGGGGGGGGGGGCCGGTTTTACAAGGAGGAAAAAGGGGAAGGTGTTTGTTGATTTAATTAGGAAGTGTAGTGTAGTTTGTGTTGTTATTAGTTAGTTTAGGTATAATCGGGTACCGGGTTTGCTAGAAATAAATTTTATCGGAGTTAACCGGGACATAATAAAGTCATAAAATTTGTAAAAATATGTTGGGTACAAGTATTGAGTGTTTGGATAATTATTGTTTAGTTTTTACGAAAACCGTCGTAATCATATTAAACACACGATATTAATTAAATAAATTTCCAAAATAACGGGTAAATGAATTTTATAATTTTTGTATCATTATAATGAGTGTAAAAATGTCTTAGGACCATAGTTGGGATTGTCGGATTAATTATTCAAAGTAATAGTTTATTGGATAACGTTTATTAGGTAAATAACCGCACGTATACAGAAATGACGCAACTCACGTATAAATGACAAATTTTCTCCGGAGGTGAATAGTGTTTTATGAATAGTAAAATTTTAAAACGCTTCTTAGAATATCAAACTGACCTAAAAAATGATGAATAGTAAGATGATGAATAGTGATCGATGAATAGTAAATGATGAATAGTAAATGTGAAAGTTCGGGAAAAGACCAGAATTTACGAGTTGTGACATTAAATATAAATAAAAACTCATGTTATCCTATTTAAAATTTTAATCTATACGTACACGGGTTTGAATATTAAATACAGTTAAGTTATTATTAACGGTAATATAAATATCAAATGGTAAGTAAGAGTTGCTGTGATATAAAAATAAATATACGCGATTGTACTTATAACGACTCATGTAATTATTATTTAAAGTTTATATACGGATATCCGGAAAAACATTTTTAAAAAACTTCATCAACACTCATTATGTGTTACTAAACTCGCACATTTTTTACAACATGATATCAGTAGTTAAAGTTAAACAACAACATCAACCTCAACATTAACATCTATGTCAGCTAAACAAAGTTAAATCTTTCATCCACTAAATTTTTTATAAAATATTAATTGATATTAATACATAATGAAAAACTCATGCATACTTATTAGTTGTACTTATATCATAATTTTCACGGATAAATTCTTATATATACATATAGTAAACAAAAATTTTAAAATAAATTTGATTTATGTGTAAACCCATGTGATCAAAGAACCTTTGGCCCAAAACATTATAAGGAAACATGTTCAAGAATCCAATACAAGGTCGATGCCATGATTATATTTACAATTTATGCTAACTATTTTTCTTACTTTCGCACATGTTGATGCTCTAACTTTTTAAAATATACATAAGATTTTCTGTTTTTAAAAGATAATACTATATAATTAAATTTTTATGGAAAAAAAAACCCGTGCGTGCACGGGTATTATAACTAGCATAGATAAATAGTAAGTTAATAATTTATCAACATCCGTCCAAAAATTAGTGTCCATTTTTTTTCACCTTTGACTATAAATAGTACTCCGTATTACTTGCGTTATATAAAGCTTATTATAGTATTATTAGCTAGGCACCAATTAAGTATATATGACATGTCATGCTCTAGTAAATGACTAAGTTGACTAAGCATGGAGTAGTAACATAATGTCATTAACTTACATCTGGCAAGTCTAAAATACAAGCGTTGAACCTATGCCTAGTTAGATTAGTTACAAAGCATGTGGTAAAATTTCTAAATATAAACTGGCCTCATATTTTTTTCCTCTTAAAACTCTCATGTTTAACGAAGAGGGAAAGGCAAATAACAAATTGCTAGAAAGCTTTGTTGTGGAAGGACCGAAGGAATATGTTTTAACAAAGGGGGAGGTTATTATAGTAAAAGAATAGGGGGAGGTTATTCCCAAATCCTAACCCTATCAAACATACCCTAGCAACCATTTTATTAGGTATATTAGGCAATTTAAATGGAGCAAAAAGAGGGGGGGAGGGGTGGGGGAATTAAAGAAATCAGTTGATATATTAGGCAAAAAAATAATAATATATCACCAAACTAAAAAATTAGCAAGACGATAAATTAGGGTTTCATCAACTAAGCAAAAACATACCCTGGCAAACATTTTTTAGGTATGAAAGTCATTTTTTTCTCCGGTTAATTAGTTCGACATTGTTATTTTGTTGGTGCCTAAATTTAATCACAGGGGCGGGTACCCTGCTAGTAATTAGACAATGCGTGTATATATTTTTTTAGCATTGCTAAAGCCTCCTATAATATCCTCCTACTAATCCTCTTACATACACGACAATATTATATATTTTTTCCAATTCGTTCTCTCTTTGCATCCAAACCGTCAAATATGACACTTGTGAGTATATCATTTTCCATTAATTTTGAACGACCACACTCACAAAGATAACCTACCTCATCTACTACTCTAGTCAATCAAAAGGAAAAAAAGAAAGAACAAAGGAAAAAAAGAAAATCACCTTATTCAAACACACCCAAACATACTCAACTTGTGTTGCGGCAGTGTCTACCGAAGACCCGATTAAGGTTCGTTCACTGTTCCGATTATGGTTATGTAGACACTTTTCCAAATGTATTCTTTGCCGAATATATTGCTTATCGATGCATGCATTGTTTCACTTAATTAATTGATCATCTACTAGTTGGTTTTATTTTAATAAAAGTTGTTTTTGGGGTTTCTTTGTTAATAGATGATTGGAAGATCTAGTAGGGTTCTTTTGTTAATCTAATTTAGGGTTTATTTTTTTAATGCTACATAGTAATTAGTGTTAAATATGCGTGAATGATATCACCCAATATGCGTGTATTTTTTTAACGACCTCATTCACAAGGATAAAAAAGAATACAAATAATAATAAAAAAATCACACAAACACACTCAGCTTGTGTTTCCGCAATGTCTACCACAGATCCAATTAAGGTGCGTTCACTATTCCGGTTATGGTTACCCAGACAATTTTCCAATATGTATTATTTGTCGATTAAGAAATGGAATACGGTTAATTAAACAGTCAGGTGAATTTAGATAGAAGTTAGGACAATTCACAAAAGTAGTTTGATATCAATTGTTTATAAGCTAGGTGTAGAACTCACTCCAAAAAGCTAGCAAAAAAAGGGGAGAGGACACCTAGACTTTATAAGTCACCACTCCGAGTGTTGGAACCTCGAAAGGTAGGTCTAGCTCTGATACCAATTGATACTTGCTAAATGAAAAAGGTATGTTTAAATCCAGGAATTATACTTTCGAAGATCAAACTAGTAAAACAACCAGGAATTCATAGGAGAAGAATAGAACTTGAATTTCTTTTGGTTAAAGGTTTATTCCCTGGTAAATAATAGAACTCGAAATTGAATTACGGATTACTAAAACAAATATTTTGTTACACAGTTTGTTTAGGATACAAGAAGGAGATCATTTGTTTACATAAAGGGATGCTTATGCTGAAATTTAAATAAAGGGATGCTCTTGACAAGGCATCTATAGCCACATTCTCACTCTCCTTTTTTATTGGAAAGCTCATAGTCATACACCCCAGTAGTTTAGGCAACCACTTTGATTGAAATGGAGTGGTATACGGATTTGTTGTAGTTAGTGTTTGAGATATGAAAAAATTGGGGGTATTTAAACCAGATGAAAATTTACGGTAGCTTGTTTTATTACATGTAATGTTCCTGTTTTTATTGAACACATTAATATTAGTTAAATATAATAATGTATATTGTTTGTTTGTCAATGCAGGTCTATGATGCCAAAGTGACAGTAATGTCCACAACACATTTACTTCACTCTATTAGAGATCGTTTGCTAAAGACACCTAATAGACTAAGGTTGTTTGACCAAACTGTATTTTCAAAATGGATAAAACTTATATCCTTAGACCATAATAACCATCTCTTGAATTACGTTCTTCACCATCAGCGGTACGCTGATTCCCCGAGTATAGACTCGACTCTCAAGTTTGATATTGGTGATCATGCTCTAGTGCTTGGAAGGAATTAGTTTTGCTTGCTTACTGGTTTCTCTGCCCGAAAAGTTGTTTTTCCAGAAGTAAAGAAGCGTGACATTCCTCCTTTAGTTCGACGTCTATTTCCAGAAAAAGTCCCCCAAAAGAAGGGGAAAAAACCGGAAAGTGTATCGTACAATGTCAAAGGCTCTGAACTCCAGTCGTTCCTTACGGAGGAATACAAGTGGAAAGAACTCACAGATGAGTATGCCGTTCGGGTTTGTTTGTTGATAATGTCAGAAAGCATTTTTATGGGCCGAGAGCCAAGACATGTTGTGGGCAAGCCAATTATGATGTTAGCAGAGGATCTTGCAGCATGGAACAAATTTCCTTGGGGTGAATACTTTTGGAAAGAATTTTATGAGAGGATGGTCAACCTGGTTGCAGATCATAGAAAGTCATACATTTTGAAACTACAGTCCGACCCTAGTAGCAAGGCAACATACTCCATAAATGGATTTGCTAGGGCCTTTAAGGTTATTATTATATGTTTTTATACTTATATATATTTGCTAATTAGTTGCTTGGCTAACTGAAGAAATTAACAGGTTTGGATTTTGGAGACGTTTCCGAATAGTGATCGTTGGTGGGTCAAAGATGCCAGTGTTTTACCAAGGTGTCTTGCGTGGACCGATAATAATCGGTTTCGAAAAACCGACTACCATAAACTGCTTGGGAAGGTAAGAATAACTAAGACACAATATGAAATTAGATATGAACACATCCTTTTATGTACTTGTGAGTGTTTACAATACGACTACGTTATATATTTTATTTTATTTTATTTTATTATTATTGTTATTGTTATTGTTATTGTTATTGTTCTTGTTCTTTTTCTTGTTGTTGTTGTTGTTGTTGTTGTTGTTGTTGTTGTTACTATTACTATTACTATTACTATTACTATTACTACTACTACTTATTTTATTTTATTATTATTGTTATTGTTATTGTTATTGTTCTTGTTCTTATTCTTGTTGTTGTTGTTGTTGTTGTTGTTGTTACTATTACTATTACTATTACTATTACTATTACTACTACTACTACTACTATTACTGTTTTTTTCCTTTTTTTTGGTTAGGATTCATAATAGTAAGTCATCTTTTTTATGTGTTTATAATACAACCATGTTTTCTTTTGTTTTTTTGTTTTTTTGTTTTTTTTTTTTTATTATTATTTTTTTAGGATTCAAATCTAATACTTAGACTGACTGCAACCGGCAAAGAGATGAAACAAGCATGGTTGAGAAGACTTCAAGAGTTTTATAATGATAAGTCACCATCTGCACAGGTCGATAACTCGGAACCTGAACGAGTGGGAGGAGGAGATTCGTATACAGGAGATGCAGATATTGATACCGGGAAATCGAGTTGAGAGGTAGCTATTGAAGAAATGGTTTTTAAGCTAAATAGTCAAGTAACAACATTAATGCAGCAAGTTGCTAATTTAATGAAGCATAATGATGCTGCTGCAAAGGTGTTTCTGAATTTATATAATTTGTGGAAAACTAGAAGGGGGGGGGGGTTGAATAGTTTTACATCCTTTTTGTTTTGTAAAAGTTTGCTTCTAAAGAATAGACGCAAGTTTCAAAAATCTTTGATACAAAAGTATAGATACTAGTTTGTTCAAACTTATCATATAAGCACTACTTATATAATGTTGAGTAGAAATTATAATTTCATATATCATATATATATATATATATATATATATATATATATATATATATATATATATATATATATATATATATATATATATATATATATGTATAAGTGTTTTAATGTGTGAATAACCTTGTGGTTTGTTTATATAAAATTAATGTTGTGAGTGGAACCTAGTTTGATCTTTATGTGAAATCAATATATGCACAACATAAGCAATTATAACTAAATACGAAATGCTAATAAATAAGTAAGCAAAGAGTGAGGGATGGAAAGATCAAACCGAGAGACAAAGGATTTATAGTGGTTCGGCTACAAGGACACCTTCCTTGCCCTACTTCACTCCCCGAGCACCGAGCTCGAGAGTTTTCTTCACTAAGTCAATAACCTCCCTTATGGCGGAGAAAACCGTACACACCTAGGCTTACACCGGTTAACGACACTAAGCTAAATGTCGAGTTCTAATCGTAGCTAGAACCAATCTCACAACTACAATCACACCACAACTTCTTCACACCCTTTCACACCTTCTATGATTCTTCACAACTCTTGATTCTCCACACCTTCACAACTTCTATCTATTCACAACTTCAAGGATTTGGCTACTTAACAACTTCTAGGCTTGTAAGTCTTCACAACTTCAATTCTTCTATCTCTATACTTGAGGGCCATTATCTATATACCACAACGATGATTCTTCTACTTTGAAACCTTCTATATTTTATATGCTTCAAAGCTTCCAAGTCTTCACACCTCCTAGTCTTTTATGTCTTCACAACTTAAAGTCTTCAGCTTCTTCACTACTTACCACTAATTCAATATGCAACAACTTCTTATATCTCCTATCACTAATGCTATGATCTTCTACTTCTTCACTTCTAGTACCTCTTCAACCAATCAACAATTCTAGATCCTATCTCAAAATCTAGCTAACTAATATATACACCTTATTCACCAAAGTATAAATGATTAACAAGATGAAATGAACAAACAACTTAGATAGCAAGATGATACTAAGTTGTAATACTTCTAATCTTAATTAATAGAAGTATTCTTCTCTTTGCACTTGAGTGTTGAGGCTTGAATCACTTTGAAACAAAGATTAATGTATATATGATCAAAGGATTTTAGAATATAGAAATGGAGGTTTGAATCAGAAAGTTTAGAGTGCAAAAAGGTGAGAAAAATATGTGGAATGATCCAGTATTTAAAGGGCCAAAAAACACTGTTCTGGAGTGTGCCGGTCCCCTTAATTAGGGGGCGGTCCCCTTAATGATTAAGGGGGCCACCTAGTATAATTAAGGGGGCTGCCCTCTAGAACGTTGGAAATTTTTGTCCTTTTGTGAGGAAAGTTTTTCTGGATTAGATTTGCCATTTTTGGTTGAAAATTTGAATTCATATATTTGTAATGAATTAAACATATTCTTTTGATTCTAAAAATGTTTTATAAAAGATATAAAATGTTTTGTGACATTTTATAAAAATCTAGTGATTAATAAAAATGTTTCTTTGATCTTATAATGCATTAGACACTTTGTTTATTCATACCTTAAGTGATTAGATGGTGAAAGTGAGTATTTACTACTAAATACTTATTTACGTCAAGATCTTTGGTTTGATGAGTTTTCTTTTTGTGATTATCAAAACATATGTAACAACTCACATTTTCGGATCACTATCCATCCTCGGAATTTTACTATTCACTTTCACTATTCATTTTCCAAAATTTTATTTTTGTTTCATATTCTCGTGTGATAAATCATTTCCATGGCAAAATAAAAGTTTGACACTCATCAGATCATTCTCACGAAAGTTATTAAGGAAATACACGTTTAGGTTAAAGCGTCATTCAAAAAGCCTACGCACAACGAAACTCAACCGCGTCAATTTTCCCCACATCAGATAAATGTTTGATACGCTCATGATTAATTAGAGAATTGATCATGACTAAGAAAAATGTTACCAAATAGACCCAGGACCGTGAGAAACAGAAACTTACGTTTTCAAGCACTTCGGCTTATCCGTAACCTTAGCCTATACCTGCACCGCGTTTATGAGACAATTTGAGTTTTCAAATTTATTTGGAAAAGTCAACATATTTTCCTCCTCCTTTGACCAAAAATCATTCCTTGATTTTATAAGTCATTCCTTGATTTTTAGGCTTCCGGTTTTAGGTCTAAAAGACAATAATTACCAACCGACACTAGACTGAGCCCATCCTAGACATTATAAGTCATTTTAGTTCATTTTTATCCTATTAGAAAAGTAACACTTTACTTTTCTCAAAATATCATTTTCAAAACATCATTTTCAAGGGTCTGTTCAAGACATTGTGCAAGTTTTTTTAGTTTTATAGCTTCATAGTAGAATCCTTTATGGTTTTCAAAATATCATTTTCAAGATAAACCAAACGCTCCCTTAACTAGATGAATATAACCTAAAACATCAATATATATCTTGATTATATATCTTGATGACATCTATTGACTCTAATAGTTTTAACAAATTTTATGAGCTACTTTTAAGTTTAAAATAACTACATATAATTATAATTTGTTCATGAACCAAACGCCCATGTTGTCTTCATGAACCATTTTGTAATGAATTGAGAAGTATGTTTTGACTGTTTACAACATTAAACTAATATAATGTAGTAAGCTTTAACTAGTTTTTAAGAGTTATATCAACAATGTGTTTTTTTGAAAAATGAAATTCAACAAGGGTTTATGGGCGATTAAAGATTTTGACAAAAAGATGTGTAATACTAAGTTTGAGTTGGAATACATCATTCTAATCCTATGGGAAGCATTTGGTTGTTCAATTCCTAGCTTCAATTTCACTAAAATTCGAATTAAATAAATTTTAATAAAATACCTAATTATTGATAGGACATCAAATTTAATGAAATGTGATGAAATGTATGTTGGAAAACTTACAAAAGATGTTGTTATACGTTTGGTTAGCGTTTGCCCCTTGCAAAACAACCCCGGATTGGTGATTTGGTGAAGGATTTTGATGGTTTTGGTTCGTACACAGCAAAGGTGAGGAAGGAAATTATGAACAAATGGAGTGTTTGGCAAAAGTTTTAAGGTGGAAAACGGAATTGAAAGTATCAGATGGCCGGCCCCCTTAAACATTAAGGGGACCGCCCTCGATAACAAGCCGGTCCCCTTAATTATTAAGTTGGCCGCCCTTTGAATTTTCGAATTTTCGTGGTTTTAATTTCTGGAACAAATATGTTTATATGTATATAATTAGATTTATAATATATCAAAAATACGTAAGCGTTTATTGGCACGATGATAAAATACTTAACAATTTTTAATTACCGTTTTGATAATTAAAATGTACCTTTGACAATTTTGGATAAAATGATCAAAGTGTTAGGTTGATGAGGGATTTGAGGTGTGTTCGGGAATATGTGAATATGTGTATATATGTATATATATATATATATATATATATATATATATATATATATATATATATATATATATATATATATATATATATATATAGATGTGAGTGAATGATGGGTTGATAGATGAGGTTTGAGAGATGATAACGGAGATATAATATAGTTGGCGAAACGAGTTTGTTTCATCCATAGTGTTCACGTGCGAAGGCATTCTTACAGGATAATAGTCCACTTGACTCATATCTCTTCATCATCATGAGTCTTTTAAGAGTGGACATAATAGAATAATGTGTTGAGCGTAAAAGATCAAAAGTAACAAGAGGGGGAAGGAAAGGGTTCGATTAACTAACAATTTCCTGGAGTTCTAGAAAGTCAACTAATGACGTATCTAGGTTATGTGCAAGCATGTATATATATATATATATATATATATATATATATATATATATATATATATATATATATATATGTATATCTAATATAATAAGTATGAGAATATATATATATATATATATATATATATATATATATATATATATATATATATATATATGATCAAACAAATAGAGAAAAATAGTAAGCTATATCTATACAAACAACGTAATCAAACAAAGCATATTTATCTAAGCATGGCAATGAGTTGTGAAAGACTGGTGTACCCGGCGGTCTTCAACAAAAATCTTCAAAATCTTCAAGATGACATATAGACTTTGAAAAAGTCTATGGTGAGAAAACTTCAAGATTGCCTCAAGGAATGTTCATCTAGCTATTCGGTCCCCATTGCGTCTTTGGTCCAAAATTGTTTGGTCCAAACATGTTTAACATTTGACTAGGATGCATGAAAGGTGGTAGTGTACCCCAAGGATTTTAGCTTTGTTGATAGTTCCACATTTGATTACTATTGTTATTGTAGTTTAGCCTATTTTGATTTCTTCTTGGTTAAGGTGTTTTAGACCTAGGATGAGGGTTATTTGGTTTTCTAGGTGGTGGAGTTTTAGATCTTGTCTTAGGTTTAGAAGATCCTACTTCGGTTTTTAAAGATGGTTTATAAAAAGCTTTTACTTCTTCATTGTTGGCAATAGGTATTTTTCTATCATTAATAAGTATATACTTAGGATTAGATTTTAGAGGTTTTTGTTCGTTAAGTTCATTTTCGAATTTGACATTTTTAATCTCGCTTATTGAAGCTTCGTTTGAGTTAAATCCTAAACCGGTTTTATCTCCGGATACTCTTTGAAAACTTATTATTTTACTAAGTGAGTGACAAATGTTTTCAAATTTATCAAGTTTGTGAATTTCTTCCCTGAGTATTTCGTTTTCACCTTTAAGCTCTTGACATGATTTACATTCTTCAAAAATTTCTTTACCTTTTTCAAGTTGATGTATTTTAATTTTTAGTTCTAGCACTTCATTTTCCAATTGATTGTTTATATATTTTAGTGATTTGTTTTTGGCCATTACTAGTTGTCCTAATTTGCATAGTCTATTATATTCATTATCTAAGTCTTTTTCATCTAATGATAAATTTTCATCACTAAAATATTCGGTTTCGGAACGTACCTCATTTGATGTCTTCGCCATAAGACACTTCTCCTCCTATGTCGTTTCTTTCTCATCTTCATCACTATCACCCCAAGCTCCTCCAACAAATGCTCTTTGATTTTGATCTCTTGTCATCATTGGACATTTTCCAATAAGGTGATTTGGATCACCACACTTGAAACATTTCCTTTCATTCTTGTTATTCTTGTTATCCTTACTCTTTTGAAATGTTTTCTTTTTCATCATGTGGCTGTCTTACGAATCTTCCTCGCCTTTTGAAGAATTTCTTGAAATCTCTTACGGCCATGGCATATTCTTCGTCATCACTTTCGGAAGATGAGCTATCTTTGATACTAGATTCCTTTCTAGCTTTCAAGGCGATTGACTTGCTTTGCTCTCGTTTTCCTTTGACCATTTTGGAATCTTTCTTTATAATTGCTTCGTAGACTTTTAAGTTTCCAATTAATTCATCAAGTTGTAATGTTGACAAATTCTTTGATTCTTCAATAGCCGTCACTTTAGCTCGCCATTTTGGGTGAAGAGCCCTAAGAAACTTCCTAACAAAATTCTTACTAGAAAAATTCTCATCAAGTGCTTTTAAACTTGTGATGATAGTGTTAAATCTAGCAAAAGCATTATCAATTAATTCCTCTTCCGGAATCGTGAATTGCTCATATTGTTGAACAAGTAGATCTATCTTATTATCTTTTACTTGACTATTACCTTGGTGAGTTATTAGTAAAGAGGTCCAAATTTCTTTTGCGGTTTCACACATAAAGATCCTTTCGTACTCTTTACGTGGTAGCGCATTGTAAATAACCATTTTTGCTTCATTATTTCTAGCAAGTTTTCTTTTTAAATCATCATTTTGTTTTTCAAAAGGTACAATTTCATCTTTCTTTGTTTCGGGGTTATTTTGAATAGATAAAAAATCACCATTAGTAATAACATGCCAAAGATCTAGATCTTTTGACTTCACATAAGTTTCGAATCGATTTTTCCAATATAAAAATACATCACTTTCAAATAGTGGTGGTCTTTGGATAGATTGCCCTTCTAAATATTTTTCAGATTCCATAGATCGTTACAAGTTTTAAAGTACAATATATTTTAAAGATCTTGCTAGACGTGGCTCCTGATACCAATTGTGGAAAACTAGAAGGGGGTTGAATAGTTTTACGTCCTTTTTAAATTTATTTCCAAAATGTTTTGTAGCTTATAAAAACTCTCGATTCAATCTTAGGTGAATTCAAGTAACAACCAATATGAGCAAGTCTAATCTAATAATACAAGTATTGAAATGGAATGAAGAAAAGATAGAGTTAGAAAGATCAAACCACAACAGACGAATTTATAGTGGTTCGGCTACAAGGACACCTTCCTTGCCCTACTCCACTTCCCGAGTACCACACTCGAGAGTTTTCTTCACTATGTCAACAAACTCCTTATGGCGGAGAAACCATACACACCTTGGCTTACACCTATTAACGACACTAAGCTAAATGTCGAGTTCTAATAGTAGCTAGAACTAATATCACAACTTCTTCAAGACTTCACACCTTCTTCACACCTTCACAACTTCTTCAAGAAAGCTTCACACCTTTTCTTCTTGTCAACTTCACACCTTCTTTGTCACAACCCACAATTTCAGGTCATTTTTCCAAACTTCGACATTCTACTATTCACAAATTACTATTCATTGATCACTATTCATCGTTTTACTATTCATCGTTTTTTAGGTCAATTTGACATTCCGAGATACATTCAGAAATTTTACTTTTCACTTGACGCTATTCATTTCCGAGAGGAAACCACTATTCACGTGCATTACTCATGTCATCGTAAATTTAGTTTACGAGTGTTCAAATTCGCGTAACCGTATTGGTTCAGGAGCGAATTCATGCATTATTATCAGGGACATTTCATACGGACTAGAAATAGTCTGCCTATCATTACTAGGACACTTGCATACTATTCCACTCGTAGGGTATTCAAATTATATTTTTAATATAATTAACGATTTACGTATGTTTATTTTAAATAAACACTAATACGCGAACTATAAATGTGACTAACACGTCCGACACTCCCAACTATGAACCCAATACATTTTTATATTCATTTTTATAATATAAAAATTATAATATTAATTTACCCGGTATTTTGGATATTTAATTTAATTATTAACTTAAGTTTAATAAAACTTCGACGGTTTTCGTGGAAATTAAAATAATAATTATCTAAACACTCAGTATTTATACCCAACATATTTTTATAATTTTTATAACTTTATTTTATCCCGGTTAACTCCGTTAAAATTTATTTTTAGTTAACCCGGTACCCGGTACATTTTTAAAACTACAAAACAACACTTAATAATACAAGATTTCAAAAAGTCTTACACAACCCCCCCCCCCCCCCCCCTTGACTTAGCCGCCCCTCCCCATACCCTTTTTATTAGAAAGTTACTTACATACTCTTCTTCATTTATTATCTACACTAACTCTATTATATTATATATATTTTCAATAATTCATATACAATACTTGATCACTTTTCACCTCATTTCAACTAAACTCAAAAACATATTCTCTCTTTTTCTCTACTCAACCCACGGCCAAGGAAGGAAGAAAGGAAGCAAGACCAAAATTTTTCTTAAAGATCAAAGTGTAAATCTTGTTTTTATAGCATCCTTGTTAGAGTTTTGAAATACAAACTCAAGGATTATTAGGTTTTAATCATCTTAACTTCACTAATCTTACAAGTAAGTTACTAAACTCATTTCATAATTTTTACAAAGTTATTACTATGTTTATACATGTTTCTTCCAAGATCTCATACATGCATTAGCTTATACCACTTTATTTTTGTAAACTTTTGATCATACAAGCCCTAGAAGTAATTTTTGGTTAGATCCTTGTTAAATCTACTTGGTTTTGGTAATTAGTAACCCATGACACCCTAAGAAGGTGTATGGTAGGATTAGATTAGTTTTGTGGTGTTTGAAAGTGGTTTGATTGAAGTTAGAGCTAGTTTGGAGACTTGAAAATGGCTTTTGAAACTTTTGATATACCTACTGTCCCTATTTTAATTTCGTGGGAAAATCAGTAGATGGTGGCCAATTTTTGACCAAAGATTTAGAAAATACATTCAAAAACGAAACTTTAGGCGAAAGAACGGATTAAAACGAGTTTATAACGAAGGAGATATGATTTTTACAAATTTAACGACGAAAACTATTTTTGTAAAAACTTCTTGCTGTTTGGCAGATTTCAATGGGTAAAAAGAGGTATTAAACGTAACCTAGAGGAGCCGAGTTATCAAAAATATACTAGTATACACAAAGACGAATCCGTGGACATAAAGAACAAGGAAAACGAGCCTAAAACGACTGAGTTATACCCGTTTTAACATCGACAAAACTATATATATATATATAGTCACAAATAAAAATAATAAAGTACGTACTAAATGGTATATTTTCTAGCAACGTTACTAATGACTATATCCTTAACAAATGAATACGTACGACCCTAGAGAATATTTATACGACATGACGACGTCATTCTAAGGTTTTGATACAAGGATTATAACGCTAACTTTTTCGTACGAATTAATATAACAAGTTATATACTTCTCTAAATGGGCTTATTTTTCTTAAGTATGGGAACTATTTTACTATGACGATAACTAGTATTTCCGAATTACGAGTGGTATGAGTATCATGTGCATGTGCATTCATTTCATTGCGGCTTGATCTAAATTAGATCACGATTATTCATTTAGGTTGCGGCTAGTACTCGCGCCTCATTGTCCCGACTACTTTTACCTCATTGCACCATCTTTGTACCATCCTTTCGAGGTGAGTTCTCATAGCCCCGTTTTTAGTACTTATTTGATTTTAAATCCCACGGGGGAGAATACATTGCACAATTATTTTTGTACATGCCCAAGTATTAAATTCCGTACATTGCTTAAGTTGCTAGTACTACCAATGCAAGTCCCCTTTATAATCATGGACCGTTAATTATATTGCCAAGCGAGAGTGAGTGGATAGATCTATCGAGGGTGACTCCTCCATTCGTGTTTGGGTTGCTCCATAAGGAAAACGAATGCATTTCATGTCTAATATAGTACGAGTGTCTGGTAAACACTCATTTGGGGCATATTTTAGTACGTCTAGCTTCGGTGTCATGAGCTTAAGAGACAATGTAACTTTTTGACAATTTGTCACTTTATTATATACTTGTGGTTTACGTACTTACGAATTACTTATAAACCTATGATTATTCACCAACTTTATGTTGACCGTTTTTCGCAATGTATTTCTCAGGTAACTAAGGCACATTCTCATGGCATGCATGGAGTCATTTTGTGTAACAAGGATGATATGGCTCATTCGGACTTTCTTGCACTTATGTTCAAATGTCGTTTGATTGTACTAAACTTGTTTCCGTAAACTTTTCCAACTTTTGGGACCTATGTCTTTATAACTCTGAATATTTGAATGAATCAATCGACGTATTTTAAAACAACACTTTAGGTCGTTCAATATTTCCTTGCTTGTGTGCTATGATCCGTTACACCCTCAGGTATTCCATTCCGCTGCCATTCAGGTATTTTGGGGGTGTGACAGATTGGTACCAGAGCCTAGGTTATAGCGAACTAGGATGCATCATGATAGGGTTTAAGATGTGTACGATCCCTAGACTATAACCACACTATCATAGCATATCATCATTTCATCATAAGTGCATATTTACTTATTTTTTTTAGGTGATGCCATTATGCGAGTTATTTATTTTTATTTCACCTTGATTATCACAGAGACATGTCTTCGAATCCCAACACTGTTGTACTTTACTCTATATCCGACTCTGATGATGAGGGCTCTATGTACTCTACTGCTGTTTCACCACTTGTTTCTCCTACACCTGAGTTGCCACTCTTGGCATCTGATGGTGACACCGAGCCTTTCGAGGAGGAGGAGACGGCTCCTACTCCCCATGTCCATCCTACTGTACCCACTGACATACCATCATCTCCTACTACTACTATCCATTCAGAGCCGAGACTTATGTTTCCTAGGGATAAGACTATCCATATTGCTAGGAAGAGAGTTCGTTATGCTACATCTACTTTTAGGACTCTACCTAGTCCTACTGTGCCTACACCACCACCACCAGCCATACCCACTACCACTCCTATACCTACCTCACTCTTGCCGCTCAGGAAGCGTGCAAGGCTTACCACTCCAGATTCACCTATTACCGAGACTGCTGACCTTTCACCACCACCAGTGTACCACATAGGTGAGAGTTCTAGAGCGGCTACGGCTAGGGGGCCTACAGCTGCTACATTAGGGGATCAGTTAGATGCTCAGCAGGAGCAAGTTGATAGTTTGGGGTATAGAGTTGCTGAGATTATCACTGCTAGACTTGAGACTGTCGAGGAGCAGGTTGAGGATAGGGTTGGTATTGATGTGTCTTACCATGAGCTCGAGGCACGACAGTTGAGGCACCAGGAGGAGATTGAGCTACTTAGGGATGAGTTACCTGAGATTCGAGATAGAGCTCAGGCGACACAGGAGACCCAGTGGGAGGAGGTAGATCAGTTGGCATTGCTCCGAGAGAGGTTGGTCATTTTGGAGAGCAGGGATGCTTCTTTTCAGTTACGAGTTCAGCACCTTGAGGAGATCGTGGTTGCGATGGATCGTGAGATTCGCCGCTTGAGGGGAGAGCCTGGACCATCTAGAGCACCTGGAGGAGCCTAGACGTAGACTGGTATTATATTAGCTTTTATTATTTTCCTAGTCCCGGGATGTGGGACATAGTTCAAGAACTTGTAGTCTTTTGGTTGTTGTACAAACAAATATATCAAGTGCGACTCTACTATGTTGGAAATGTTGTGTTATATATTATATCGGTCCATGTAGGCCGAAATTTTCATGTATTATATTCATGTGTTGTGATTATATTTATGATGTTTCGTGGTTGCTCTTTATTATTATCGCATTTATACATGTTGTGGTTGTATCGACACAGGTTGTGGTTGTATATATACGTGACGTGGTTGTTGTGGTTGTATATATATACTTTTCGTGGTGATGTCTAGACAGATTGTGGTTGTACTCGTACATGTCGTGGTTGTATTTATAATTGTTGTGATTGTATATTTATATACGTATTGTGGGTGTATACCTTTGGTACAATGACTATTTCTATTATGATTTTTCTCATGGTTATTTCCATTGTGATTTATCAGAAGTATGGCGCCAAAGAAAGGTAAAGCTACACCAGAAACACCCGCTATGACTCAAGCCGCTATCCGCAAGTTGGTCAGGGATAGTATTGCAGAAGCTCTGGAGATTGAGAGAGCTGAGGTTGCTGCTAGGGCTGCTGAGACTGCTTCTAATACAGGGGCAGTTGAACCACCCGTCATTAGGCGTGAATGTACATGGAAAGATTTCAAGATTAGTGATCCTATCAAGTTTAAGGGTACTGAAGGAGCGGTTTCTTTGATCCGCTGGTTTGAAAAGACTGAGAATGTATTTCTCATGTGCGGATGCCCGGATGTCAGCAAGGTAAAATTTGCTACAGGTATGCTTCTTGATGAAGCTATGTCTTGGTGGAATTCGTATGCTCAGCCGATTGGTATGGAGAATGCTTACAAGCTCACTTGGGAAGAATTCAAGAAGCTGATGTCTAAGAAGTTTTGCCCTCGTACTGAGATACAGAAATTGGAAACAGAATTCTATGGGCTTGTGACTAAAGGTGATGACATCGAGACCTACTTCAGGAGATTTCAGGAGTTGGCTGCACTATGTCCAACTATGATTCCTGACGATGAGAAAAAGATGGAAAACTTTGTTGGTGGATTGCCTGAAAGTGTTCGAGGAGATGTGATTTCTTTTGATCCGCAATCAATGGAAGAGGCTATTCGTATAACTCAGAAACTCATGGTTCAAGTGGTAAAAGGAAAATCTGCTGTCAACAACAATAACCGTTCAAACAACACCAACTACTACAACACTCGAAACAACAACAACTATAACAACAATCGGAACCGCAACTACCCCAATAACCGAAACAACAACCCAAACAATAACAACAACAAGAGGAGGTTTGACTACAACCAAGGTGGGAACGCTATTCAGCCGCCACCTAAGAGGCAAGAAGTGGCAAAGGCCTATGTTGCAGGACCGAATGAAAGGAAAGGATATGAGGGTAATTTACCCAAGTGCGAAAGGTGTCAGAAGCATCATAACCCAGGACGTTGCCCAAATACATGTGGTAACTGCAAAAAGGTTGGTCATCACCTCAAAGATTGCAAATTTCCAACCTTGGGTGACAATCAGAAGCCACCGGTAACATGTTTTGGCTGTGGAGAAATTGGACACTTTAGGGGTGAGTGCCCACAGAAGAAGAATCAAGGAACTGGAAATCAAGATGGAAGGGCTCGAGGAAGAGCTTATGTTATGGGAGGAGACGATGTCAAAGAAGACCCGAATGTTGTTGCGGGTACGTTCCTCATTAATAATCGTTATGCATCCATTTTATTTGATTCAGGAGCGGATAGAAGTTTTGTTTCTATTGCATTTGCACCTTTGCTTAACATAGAACCGACCCCATTAGACATTTCCTATATCGTTGAACTAGCCGATGGGTCTTTAGTTAACACCAACACCATTGTTCGTGGTTGCACCATAAATTTCCTAAACCATCCATTCAATATAGACCTTATGCCTGTTGAACTTGGAAGTTTCGACGTTGTTATCGGTATGGATTGGTTATCCCGACATCGAGCGAGAATTATTTGTGATGAGAAATTTGTTCACCTTCCTTATAACGGTGAAACTTTGATTGTTCGTGGAGAGCGAAGTGGAACTAGACTCAGTATTATATCGTGCATTAAAACCGAGAAGTACATAAAGAAGGGTTGTTATGCATTCTTGGCTCACATCACGGAGAAGAAGTCGGATGAGAAACGACTTGAAGATGTGCCAATTGTTAAGGAATTTCAAGAGGTTTTTCCGGAAGAATTGCCAGGACTTCCACCTACACGTCAAGTTGAGTTTCAAATTGAATTAGTGCCAGGAGCTGCACCAATTGCAAGAGCACCGTATAGACTTGCACCTTCGGAAATGCAAGAATTGTCGAATCAATTACAAGAACTATTGGACAAAGGATTTATTAGACCGAGTTCATCGCCGTGGGGAGCGCCGGTTTTGTTTGTGAAGAAAAAGGACGGAACTTTCAGAATGTGCATCGACTATCGTGAGCTGAACAAGTTGACGGTGAAGAACCGTTATCCACTCCCCAGAATCGACGACTTGTTCGACCAGTTAAAAGGTTCCTGTTTTTATTCCAAGATTGATTTAAGATCCGGTTATCATCAACTTAGAGTTCGGGAGGAGGATATCCCGAAGACGGCATTCAGAACACGCTATGGTCATTATGAGTTTCAAGTAATGCCTTTTGGATTAACCAACGCACCTGCGGTATTTATGGATCTCATGAATAGGGTGTGCAAACCGTATCTTGATAAGTTTGTGATCGTATTCATTGACGATATCTTGATTTATTCCAAGAGTAAGGAAGATCACGAAGAACACCTCAGAACAATCCTGGAACTACTCAAGAAGGAGCAATTGTATGCCAAATTTTCAAAGTGTGATTTTTGGATACGAAGAGTACAATTTCTTGGCCATGTCATTGATAGCCAAGGATTACAAGTCGATCCAGCAAAGATCGAGGCAGTTAAGGATTGGGCTACGCCCAAGTCTCCTACGGAAATTCGTCAATTTCTAGGACTTGCCGGATATTACTGAAGGTTTATTGAAGGGTTTTCTAAGATAGCGAAGCCATTGACGAAGCTGACACAAAAGAATCAAAAGTACGAGTGGGGAGAGAAACAAGAGTCTGCATTTCAGTTATTAAAACAAAAGCTTTGTAGCGCACCGATTTTGTCACTACCAGAAGGTATTGAGAACTTTGTGGTATATTGCGATGCTTCACATAAAGGACTTGGAGCTGTGCTAATGCAAAACGAGAAAGTGATAGCTTATGCATCTAGACAGCTTAAGACACATGAGAAGAATTACACTACACACGACTTGGAGTTGGGTGCGGTAGTTTATGCACTCAAGATTTGGAGACACTATCTTTATGGTACCAAATGCGTAATTTTTACTGACCACAAGAGCTTACAGCATATACTTGATCAAAAGGAACTCAATATGAGACAACGTCGTTGGCTAGAATTGTTGAGTGATTACGATTGTGAAATCCGATATCACCCAGGAAAAGCGAATGTTGTAGCAGATGCACTAAGCCGAAAAGAACGACTCAAACCTTTGAGAGTTAGGTCATTGGGAATGACTATCATTTCTCCATTACCATCAAAAATTTTAGAAGCTCAGATTGAGGCTCTCAAAGAAGAAAATCGACCACATGAGAAACTTTATGGTATGCCAGAAAGCGAAAATGGCTTTGTAAAGAGATCAGACGGAGTGTTATGCTTCAAGGGCCGAAGCTGGATACCACTCTATGGCGGAGTACGAGAATTGATTATGCATGAATCACACAAGTCGAAGTACTCTATTCATCCTGGTTCTGACAAGATGTATCAGGATCTCAAAAAGCTTTATTGGTGGCCGAACATGAAAGCGGAAATAGCTACGTATGTCAGCAAATGCCTTACTTGTGCTAAAGTGAAAGCCGAGTACCAGAAACCGTCAGGGTTACTTCAACAACCAGAGATTCCACAATGGAAGTGGGAACGTATTACTATGGACTTTGTCACTAAACTTCCTAAGACGTCAGGAGGTTTCGATGCTATTTGGGTAATTGTCGATCGACTTACCAAATCAGCTCATTTCATACCCATTAGAGAGACTTATTCTATGGAACAACTTGCTAGACTTTATGTCAAGGAAATCGTCTCAAGACACGGTGCACCAGTTTCTATCATTTCCGACAGAGATAGTCGTTTTACTTCAAACTTTTGGCGGTCATTACAAGATTCTTTTGGATCCAAGTTAGACATGAGCACTGCTTACCATCCTCAGACCGACGGTCAGAGCGAGAGAACTATTCAGACACTTGAGGACATGCTTAGGGCATGTGTGATTGATTTTGGAAATGGTTGGGCTAACCATTTGCCGTTGATCGAATTTTCCTAAAACAACAGCTACCATTCCAGCATAAAGGCTGCACCATTCGAGGCACTTTATGGTCGTAAGTGTCGATCTCCAGTTTGTTGGGCCGAAGTCGGAGAAGTACAATGTACTGGCCCAGAAATGGTACAAGAAACAACAGAAAAGATAATTCAGATTCGAGAAAGACTCGAAACTGCTAGAAGTCGACAGAAAAGCTACGCAGATGTTCGACGCAAACCATTGGAATTTCAAGTCGGAGACAAGGTCATGTTGAAAGTCTCGCCTTGGAAGGGCGTGATACGATTTGGAAAACGCGGGAAATTAAATCCGAGATACATTGGTCCGTTTAAGATACTGGAAAGGATTGGTCCGGTTGCTTACAAGCTTGAACTTCCATCAGAACTTAGCAACGTACACAACACGTTTCATGTCTCAAACCTCAAGAAATGTCTTTCGGACGAGTCTGCCATTATACCATTAGAAGAAATACAACTCGATGACAAGCTTAACTTTGTGGAAGAACCAGTTGAAATAATGGACCGCGAGATCAAACAATTGAAACAAAGTCGAATTCCGATCGTGAAGGTTCGCTGGAATTCTCGAAGAGGACCCGAGTTTACTTGGGAACGAGAAGACCAAATGCGACGCAAGTATCCACAACTTTTCACCGAGTCTAGTACCGAGACCAACACTAACTGAATTCAGGGACTGAATTCCTTTTTGGATGGGCGACTGTCACAACCCACAATTTCAGGTCATTTTTCCAAACTTCGACATTCTACTATTCACAAATTACTATTCATTGATCACTATTCATCGTTTTACTATTCATCGTTTTTGAGGTCAATTTGACATTCCGAGATACATTCAGAAATTTTACTATTCACTTGACGCTATTCATTTCCGAGAGGAAACCACTGTTCACGTGCATTACTCATGTCATCGTAAATTTAGTTTACGAGTGTTCAAATTCGCGTAACTGTATTGGTTCAGGAGCGAATTCATGCATTATTATCAGGGACATTTCATACGGACTAGAAATAGTCTGCCTATCATTACTAGGACACTTGCATACTATTCCACTCGTAGGGTATTCAAATTATATTTTTAATATAATTAACGATTTACGTATGTTTATTTTAAATAAACACTAATACGCGAACTATAAATGTGACTAACACGTCCGACACTCCCAACTATGAACCCAATACATTTTTATATTCATTTTTATAATATAAAAATTATAATATTAATTTACCCGGTATTTTGGATATTTAATTTAATTATTAACTTAAGTTTAATAAAACTTCGACGGTTTTCGTGGAAATTAAAATAATAATTATCTAAACACTCAGTATTTATACCCAACATATTTTTATAATTTTTATAACTTTATTTTATCCCGGTTAACTCCGTTAAAATTTATTTTTAGTTAACCCGGTACCCGGTACATTTTTAAAACTACAAAACAACACTTAAGAATACAAGATTTCAAAAAGTCTTACACAACCCCCCCCCCCCCTTGACTTAGCCGCCCCTCCCCATACCCTTTTTATTACAAAGTTACTTACATACTCTTCTTCATTTATTATCTACACTAACTCTATTATATTATATATATTTTCAATAATTCATATACAATACTTGATCACTTTTCACCTCATTTCAACTAAACTCAAAAACATATTCTCTCTTTTTCTCTACTCAACCCACGGCCAAGGAAGGAAGAAAGGAAGCAAGACCAAAATTTTTCTTAAAGATCAAAGTGTAAATCTTGTTTTTATAGCATCCTTGTTAGAGTTTTGAAATACAAACTCAAGGATTATTAGGTTTTAATCATCTTAACTTCACTAATCTTACAAGTAAGTTACTAAACTCATTTCATAATTTTTACAAAGTTATTACTATGTTTATACATGTTTCTTGCAAGATCTCATACATGCATTAGCTTATACCACTTTATTTTTGTAAACTTTTGATCATACAAGCCCTAGAAGTAATTTTTGGTTAGATCCTTGTTAAATCTACTTGGTTTTGGTAATTAGTAACCCATGACACCCTAAGAAGGTGTATGGTAGGATTAGATTAGTTTTGTGGTGTTTGAAAGTGGTTTGATTGAAGTTAGAGCTAGTTTGGAGACTTGAAAATGGTTTTTGAAACTTTTGATATACCTACTGTCCCTATTTTAATTTCGTGGGAAAATCAGTAGATGGTGGCCAATTTTTGACCAAAGATTTAGAAAATACATTCAAAAACGAAACTTTAGGCGAAAGAACGGATTAAAACGAGTTTATAACGAAGGAGATATGATTTTTACAAATTTAACGACGAAAACTATTTTTGTAAAAACTGCTTGCTGTTTGGCAGATTTCAATGGGTAAAAAGAGGTATTAAACGTAACCTAGAGGAGCCGAGTTATCAAAAATATACTAGTATACACAAAGACGAATCCGTGGACATAAAGAACAAGGAAAACGAGCCTAAAACGACCGAGTTATACCCGTTTTAACATCGACAAAACTATATATATATATATAGTCACAAATAAAAATAATAAAGTACGTACTAAATGGTATATTTTCTAGCAACGTTACTAATGACTATATCCTTAACAAATGAATACGTACGACCCTAGAGAATATTTATACGACATGACGACGTCATTCTAAGGTTTTGATACAAGGATTATAACGCTAACTTTTTCGTACGAATTAATATAACAAGTTATATACTTCTCTAAATGGACTTATGTTTCTTAAGTATGGGAACTATTTTACTATTACGATAACTAGTATTTCCGAATTACGAGTGGTATGAGTATCATGTGCATGTGCATTCATTTCATTGCGGCTTGATCTAAATTAGATCACGATTATTCATTTAGGTTGCGGCTAGTACTCGCGCCTCATTGTCCCGACTACTTTTACCTCATTGCACCATCTTTGTACCATCCTTTCGAGGTGAGTTCTCATAGCCCCGTTTTTAGTACTTATTTGATTTTAAATCCCACGGGGGAGAATACATTGCACAATTATTTTTGTACATGCCCAAGTATTAAATTCCGTACATTGCTTAAGTTGCTAGTACTACCAATGCAAGTCCCCTTTATAATCATGGACCGTTAATTATATTGCCAAGCGAGAGTGAGTGGATAGATCTATCGAGGGTGACTCCTCCATTCGTGTTTGGGTTGCTCCATAAGGAAAACGAATGCATTTCATGTCTAATATAGTACGAGTGTCTGGTAAACACTCATTTGGGGCATATTTTAGTACGTCTAGCTTCGGTGTCATGAGCTTAAGATACAATGTAACTTTTTGACAATTTGTCACTTTATTATATACTTGTGGTTTACGTACTTACGAATTACTTATAAACCTATGATTATTCACCAACTTTATGTTGACCGTTTTTCGCAATGTATGTCTCAGGTAACTAAGGCACATTCTCATGGCATGCATGGAGTCATTTTGTGTAACAAGGATGATATGGCTCATTCGGACTTTCTTGCACTTATGTTCAAATGTCGTTTGATTGTACTAAACTTGTTTCCGTAAACTTTTCCAACTTTTGGGACCTATGTCTTTATAACTCTGAATATTTGAATGAATCAAACGACGTATTTTAAAACGACACTTTAGGTCGTTCAATATTTCCTTGCTTGTGTGCTATGATCCGTTACACCCTCAGGTATTCCATTCCGCTGCCATTCAGGTATTTTGGGGGTGTGACATTCTTCTAAGCACAACTAGATCACAACTACTACACTAGTTTACAACACACCTACTTTCTACAATCAACAAGCTTTCACAACACTTTACAAATATCTAGCACTACTATAATATGAAACTAGCTAATCACAACACTACTACAATTAAATGGATGTATAGGAGTGTTCTTCTTCTTGCACTTGAGTGGATGAAGCTTTGGATCACTTGGAAACAAAGACTTATGAATTATATGATCAAAGGATTTTTGAGATAGAAATGGAGGTTACATCAGAAGGTTTTTAGTGCAAAAAGGTGAGAAAAATATGTGGAATGATTCAGTATTTAAAGGGCCAGAAAATACTGTTCTGGAGCGTGTCGGTCCCCTTAATTAGGGGGCGGTCCCCTTAATGATTAAGGGGGCCGCCCTACTGAACGTTGGGAAAGTTTTTCTGGATAAAATTTGCCCTTTCTGGTTGGAAATTTGAAATCATATCTTTGTAGTTTAATACAACAATACCAAAAATGATTTACTAATATATATAAAATGTTAATATCATTTTATAAAATGTTATGTCTTAAGACAAGGTTTCCTTTGATCATGTAATGCATAAGATGCTTAGTTTATGCATACCTTAAGTGATATTAGATGTAGAGGTAAATATTTGTTACTAAATACTTGTTTACGTCTTAATCTTGACTTAATTTGATTTGAGTTTTGTGATTATCAAAACATGGATTTATTGAGAAATATTAATAACGTTTTTAAACATTATTTATATCAACATCCCGAAATGTAACTGTTACCTGCGCGTTGCTGCGGGAATGTTTTGTTTAATCCAAACCATTAAATGAAACGGTTGTAAAAAAAATATTTTTGTTATTAAGGACTATATATGCAAAAGGTTGATAACCGTAAGTACTATTTTCGACAAGTGTTTATGAAAATAATATGATTTTTTACGGCCTGAGATTTTCGGTATGTTGACTAACTTTGAAATTAAAAGTTAACCTAAGGGCTTTTTCTATACATTATTAACGGGCGTTAAGAACTAACTTTGCAATAGATCTATAACCACAGGGTCTAAAAGCAAAAATTGGGCAATAAACAGTGCAAAACAGTGATTTTACTATTCATCCCAATGGGTTTTAGTATGTATAATAATAATAATTTCCCGAAATGTAACTGTTATCTATGTTTGTGTGTAATTAGTTAGAAGACGGTGTAAAAAATTACATAGCTATATATGTATACACTTTTTTCTAATTTAATTGCACTCCAACCGAACAAAAAGAATCATTAATAGTTTAATATGCAGGAAGTCTATCAATAGCGTTAAGTCGCTCAGTTAATTAGTCAAAGTCTAAAGTATGAATTTATTAACAGGTTGCGCACGTGTTCAACAAATACAAAATGCCATGTATCTCTCATTTGAAAGTAAAAAAAGTAACAAATAATACGCCTAACAACAAACCAATGTTACTCTCAAAACCCATATATATGTAATATTCATATAACACAATGGGAGAAATGATACACACATAAGTAAGTATGAACTTTTATACAGCTTGGTCACACATAATTTAACAAATTAAAACGAGTAACAACTAATAAATGTAATCCAAATTGGTGTTTACGCAGATCCTAAATTCCTCACTGATTTTTACACACACATTCTTATAGGCATTTAGGAAATATTTCAGGGTCTTTGGTCAAAAATAAACTACAGGTAGGAAAAAACAAACGAATATCTAATAAACCAACCAAAAAAACACATATACATCGATTTAAAGGACTGGCAAATGATAAACACATAAATATGAACTTTTATACAGCTTGGTCACACATAATTTAACAAATTAAAACGAGTAACAACTAATAAATGTAATCCAAATTAGTGTTTACGCAAACATTCGTGGCTAACCAGTAACAAGTTGTCAAATTTAGACAGTGTCAAAGAATTATTGTAATTGGTTAGTGGATAATTAAAGTTCAAAATTTTTCAAAAGAATTTACAAGTTTGGGAGTACTTCCAATGAATTCAAATCTTTGCAATTACAATCGCTAGTAGTGCAAACAGTTGACCGTGTCGTTTGAGCCTGATCGGGAGTACATACTACCTCCGTCGTGTCTTAATCACAAGAAAGATTATGTCAATAGTCTGAGGCCCGATATCTGAGCTCAACTACAACGGGTTAAGTAAACCGACCATCTATGGTAAAAGGTAGCCCGGAATCACCCCTAGATCCGTTCACCCCCACAGAAATAGCCGGTTACCACTGATTTCATCCAATACATAGACAGATCAAATAATCGCAAAGACAAACACAAAGGTTTCCAAGGACCGCACTTGAAAATTGTTTTGAAAATTTTTATAGAGTTTAATTTTCCAATACCAATGTATATCAAACTTGAAACCCATTATATTATTAAACTGTATATCGAATTTTATATCAAGAACGCGTATAAACAAGAATAAACCACCAACAATCCAATCAAGACCTAGACACAACAAACTGAAAAATAAAACTAATACTACGAAACTCACACCCAAGATTAACTTGGATTAAGCCCAGTGAACTAGGGTTGGTCAGAGCAGCTATTCATACCACTCTAGGTGGCAGATCAAGGAGTTTACCGAACCCGTTTGCACCCACTGAACTCAATACCAGTTATCTTAATAGAAGAAACATACTTACAATGATTTTTTCGGTATGCAGCGGTACTCAACCCATGTGCCATAAAAACATCCAACTTTTTCAAATTAACAACACTTCCACTTAGTAATCGTGAAAGTCTCTAACCTCTTCAAACTGAGCTCAGTTGAAGAGGTTAGCGACTCTCACGATTGCTCAGCTGAAGAGATCCATCATGTGTTTATGAAAATCATCATATACACAGTCCATAACCCAACCCAAATCATCCATCATAAGTTTATCAAGCTTAACCAAACTAACCATGTACACAGATTTCCAAAACATCCATTATATGTTTTGTCAAACTTAGGCATCTAACGGTAAAGAACCCTGGCCATAAACCATCCATCATGTCTTTATGAAAATCATCATATACACAGTCCCTAACACAACCCAAATCATCATATACAGAGTCCCAAACACAACCCAAATCATCATATACACAGTCCCTAACAAAACCCAAATGGTCTTATGAAATCATCATATACACAGTCCCTAACACAACCCAAATCATATTAACCAAACTAACCATATACACAGCTTTCCAAAACATCCATTATATTTTTTTGTCAAACTTAGGCATCTAAAAAAGCCCTAACCATAAAAAATACTAAGTAATCCTCGATATAATTAAACAAACCATAAATACAAACCTTAAAAATTAAATAATCAGATAAACAAAAAACAATAAAATAATCCTCGAATAATTAAACAAATCCTAACAGCAAAATACAAACGATAACAGACAAAAAACCCTAAAGCTAAGATCCAGTAACCCTAAATCATTCACAAAATGCTTACCCTAGCAAACATCGTTTTTAAAACCTTAGATGAGGTAAAACTTTATACAACGTCGATTCAGATCTGAGTGTGCTTCGATTTGTTAGAGTCAGGGTTTCGATTTGTTAAACAATTAGATCAGTGGTGATGGTGGAGATGGTGGGGGTGATGGTTGTGATGGTGGCGATGGTGGAGGTGATGGTAGGGGCGATGGGTGTTTCTTTTTTGCTTAATGTCCTTAATGGAAAGTTTTCTTAACTCAACTAGGAAAAAATGTTGTTTCTTTTTTGCTTAATGCAAAAGAAAATCCTAAACGTAAAAGGGGCCTCAAATTGGAGTTGTTTCCATCTAGGATGCTGTTTAGTCAAAATTACCTACCATCCTTTTCCTTTATTCTCTCATCCCAAAATCCTTTTTCCTCTTCCCCACCTACCTTCCATGGAGAACATAACTCCACAGTCATCTCCCCCGATCCACTATCGTACTCCCCTGTTTCCACCATTAAGTCGTCGTCTTCTCTGCACCTTCGATCACACCGATAGATCTTCTTGATGTTGGGTTCATCACTTCATCTTTATATGCATATGAATCTACATATAAATTAGGAGTTTCTCTTTTCCTTAAAATTCAATCTTTTTGATGCTTCCAAAATCACTTTAGTTATTAAGGATGGATCTGTTAGTAGTGTTGTTCATCATGTGTTTATTGTTTGAAATTGATATGATTATTCTAACTTAAAATATGTTTTCTTCTTTTCATTGTTGGGTATAAAGATTTCCATGTACTTGTTATTTTTAATAAGGGATTTCCATGTCCTTTATTAAGGATGGATCTGTTAGTAGTGTTGTTCATCATGTGTTTATTGTTTGAATTTTTGATTGTCTCAGTTTATTTTGTTGTTGTTTTTATAAAACAAAACATTATACGGCAATTAAAATACAAGGGTAGTTTTGACAGTTTGATTGCCATCCAGTATGAAAAAGAAACGACCATGTGTTCAAATGATTCTAACTCCATATGACATCCTTAATTTAAGCAGGAACTATTTGGAAACTGGAAAAAAAAAAGAAACGGCCCCAGTGGGCCTTGGGAGCAGGAATTTACAATTAGCATTTATGAGTAGTGATAGCATTTTACAAAAACATTTTCACATACAATTTTGAACGACTCGATACCAATTGAGCAACGGTGATATTAAAGGCGGAGTCAAGTCAACCCTGGGATATATTAAAGGTGTTCCGTGATATTAAACCTAACTAAAACCTTAACCAAATTCAATCCATAACAAACCAGGCCCAGTCCAACATAAACCCTTAAACCAATCCAACCCATATCCTCCTTAGAAAACCGGAGTTCCCTTTCCCTCCTTCCCCAACACATCACTGAACCAGAGACAAAATCTCACTCCCTCCCAGAAAATTGTCTCTCCACATCCTCCAAGTAATTTGTCTCCTCTGCTCCCCACCTTGCCTGCTCCAGCCACCCCATTGCTCCCCCAAAAATCTCCTTAAGATCTTTTACCTCCACGCTGGCAATCCACCTCACCATTTTGGCGCCAAAATACCAATCCATGGCTGTGATGATTCACATGGCTAACCAATGGCTGGGATTTGCTCAAAAGAAACACAAATGGAGTAGTATCCTAGCTATTTTCTCTCACAGAACAAGCACAAAGGAATGAAGCCCCCTTCTTTGCTTTTTAGTATAAATAGATCAAGTTGTAAGCCTTTCAAGGCAGTATGTAGTAGGATTTTAGATTAGGAGTAGGTTAATTAGTATAGTTTTATTTATGTTCTTTATTCAAGCATTGTATCTTTTTCAGTTAATCAAAAAGTTTCTAGGTTTTTATTGCTTCAATTTATATTGTACCTAACGAATTTACAAAAATGGTCCTTCCGGTTAGCTGTAACTAGCATCGTTAGTCCCCCGTTAGCGATCTGTTGCAAATTTAGTCCTTAATAATTTTTTTTCCCGATCGTTTTATTTCGATTTTAGATTAGACACAACATTCTCGCAGCAACGCGCGGGTGCCCTCACTCGTATTTACTAAAAGGGGGAACATTTCACTGTTTGACACTGTAGCTACAGTGGACGAAACAGTTCCCACTTGCAAAATAGTCCCTAACGAGTGGGGTACCCGTGTGTTGCTGCGGGAATGTTTTGTTTAATCCAAACTCTTAATGAAACGGTTGTAAAAAAATTATTTTTGTTATTAAGGACTATATATGCAAAAGGTTGATAACCGCAAGTACTATTTTCGAAAAGTGTTTATGAAAATAATATGATTTTTTACGGCCTGAGATTGTCGGTATGTTGACTAACTTTGAAATTAAAAGTTAACCTGAGGGGCTTTTTCTATACAATATTAACGGGCGTTAAGGACTAACTTTGCAATAGATCTATAACCACAGGGTCTAAAAGCGAAAATTGGGCAATGAACAGTGCAAAACAGTGCTTTTACTATTCATCCCAGTGGGTTTTAGTATATATAATAATGTGAAACTGTCGTTGCAAGATAGGTCCTTCAGGGACTAACGATGCAAAATGCCAGGGACTAACGATGCAACACATCGAGAATTTTAGGGACTTTTTACGTAAAAAATATATTATTTCCAGAATTATTTTGTACATAACGAATTTACAAAAATGGTCCTTCCGGTTAGCTGTGAATAGCACCGTTAGTCCCCCGTTAGCGATCTTTTGCAAATTTAGTCCTTAATAAATTTATTTCCCGATCATTTTATTTCGATTTTAGATTAGACACAACATTCTCGCAGCAACGCGCGGGTGCCCTCACTCGTATATACTAAAAGAGGGGAGGATGATGGGAACAAGCACTGTATCTGCTACATTTTTTTACTAACGGTCGTTAGTTATTTAACGGTTGTTAACTAACGACCATTATCTTTAACATTTTAAAAAAAATTTGTACGCACTTTGTCCTTCATCTCAGCGGTTCATTGCAAATTTAGTCCTCAAATAATTTACATAAATGGTCCTTCAGGTTATACATCAATTGCAAATACTAACAGCCGTTAGTTATTTAACGGCTGTTAACTAACGACCGTTACTTTAGCATTTAAAAAAATTGTACGCACTTTGTCCTTCATCTCAGTGGTTCATTGAGTGAACCATACCACATGACTCCACCCTACCATAGGCCAATTATCTAAGGCTGTCAAACTTCATATAATGGGAAATGCAATATTTAGTGCTAAACCAGAGTCTTCTGAGGTTCCAATCACATCTGCAATGGAAAGTGTATGCCAGTGTCTATCATAACCTACAGATCCATTACAAAATATTGATGGTATTGATAGTGATGGTCATGAGTATTATGGCGATAACTCTGTTGAGCTTGGTGTAGACAAAAATGATAGGGAAGTAAAGACAAAGTCAGGTTCGGGTTTGGTTTATCCAAAGTCAAAGGGATCACCATCGACGGTACCGGCAAGTCATTTCGGATATTTATTATTTTCCTGAATCACTTTTGTTATTGATTTAAAGTTAGTACATATTTGTTGTGTTTGTGTATTTTAAAAATTCCACTAATTATTACAATTTTGGTTTTTAGGCTGTGGTGATTCTGATTTGTTACAAAAAACATGTCTGAACAAATATTAATTGTGTTTGTCTGTTTAATGTGTAATTTGTCTTTGGATATGATTGTTAATTTGTGTTTATATGTGACTAATAAGGGCTGTTGATTTGATTGCCACCCTTGAGCCTCACGAATGAACAGTTATTCATCATTAATTTCCCTTACCCATGCAAGAACACACAATAACTACCCATCCTATCACATCAAATAGCAGTTTTACCAAAACTAAGCCTAACATAACTATGGCTTCTTCATCTTCCAACATCAATGAAATCAAAGAGGTATCTGTGTCTTATAATTTGGCAACGGAATTCAAGAGTCATGTCAACAATGAAATAATACAAGAGAAAGGTTGTTTGAAGCGATTTGTGGAGGAGCGTAATGAACTCCAAAAGAAAGTGGAGGACCGTCAGGTTCCACTCAAGGAGACTCATCATCTGGGTCCATTAAAAAAAAGGCAGTTGCTATTCTTGGTTGTCTACTTGAAACACAGGAAAGGGAACGTAAAAGGACTAAGATGTTGACTGCTCTAATCAATGACATCAATCATGGGATTCGTGAGAAATAATGCCTAGTTAAGCTTATGGAGGTTCATGAACAAGTCTCCTCTGATGAAGATTAGAGTATGATCAGGATGCTGGTCTTTTGGGGTTATATTTTGGCAGTTATATTGTATGTCTTGATATTAAGTTTGTAGTTATCTTTACTTATGTGTATGTACTTAGTACGGGAATAAACTACATGTCAAATGCAGTAAGCTGTAAACTAGCAATGTTGTTAACTTGTTCAGTTAATGTGTATTATGTTATTTGCTATGTTGTTTTGACAACATAATGAACAATCATTCGCTCTACTTTCTCAAGATCAATGCTACTCTCTACCGAGTTTGTCCAAAACAAAGGCGAGATCACTTGTCCCGCCGCAACGCGGCGGCTCGCAGCCATCCTTGTTTATTTACAATCCGAACCCAAAAACTAAGTGACGGTAACTTTAGCAAAAACTGAAACAAATAAAATGTTAAAAATATACATATCAATAACCAAAGGTTTAATTGCGAATCAGGAACACAAAATTTTTACCACGTAATACAATAAACACATATATGTTGATCAAGAATAGTAGATTACGATACATATGTAAATTATCCATACACGTGTGAATCTTCGGAGATGCAAAAGATAATAAACCATCACCACCCTCATTGGGAGAATATCTATAAGTTATAAATATATGCGCCCAGATAGATAACGTAATTGAAATATAAAAGATATTGATAAAGGTAAAATCAGTTTTAGAAGATACCTCTGTATATTATGGGAGACGTTTATGATAAATGTTTGAATAAAGATTAATCTGGTGTTATGTTTAACCTCTGATTCTTTTCAGTCATTATCTGATTCATTTATGAGAAATATATTCTCTAATTAAAGTAATAAAAGTAACCTGCGAAAAACATAATTAAGTTTAATGTATGTATATAATCATTTAGTATTCGCTGTAGACACGATTCTAATATTTTAAACCACGGGATAGACGGAATGAAAATATATATAAAATGAGTAATTACAATGTGAACATGTTTCTGATACAATTGATTTCATAAGAAAAACATTGCTGTGATGTGCAATTCAGGGAGAAAAAAATAATAATAAATAAAATAAACAATTAATTGACATAAGTGTCTAAATCTCACAATTCAATTTACAAAATAATTCTTTTAATCCAAAGGAAGTTTGCGTCTGATATGATAAAGATACATGTAAAAAATAAATATAATATAATCCTGACGTAATTGAATATGATCATATGACCATAACGATGAGTCATAATTTACCGTTCTTATAATAATGGGTTCAACCGCAATGGAATCTGATACACATTACCATATAAGAAAAATAGTATTGTGATGTACAAACCAAAGCACAAAAACAAATAGACGAATCTTTAATATGTTTCTAAAATTCAAAATTCAAGTAACAAAACAATGACTCTTCGTCTGATGAGATAAAGATACAAATATTTTTAATTGTCGATTGCATGTATTGAACATTTTTTATCGTCTGATGTGATATATTGTCAGACCATTCCGGATCTTCATAACCAATCGCTTCAATAAAAAAATATAAAAAACTAATGAGTATCCATAGAGGTTAGCAGAAAAGATATAAACGATAAAAAATGTTCAATACATGCAATCGACAATTAAAAACATCATAAATAAATAAACGGATAAGAAAGAAATAAAGATAACAATAATTAATTAAACAAACAAAATATAAATCAATATAGGAAAAACAAAAAATAAAAATAATAAAAAACTACAACGAATCAGATTTAGGGTTCCATACCTAGTAATAACGAAATCTACAACATACACCTGCTTAAAAAAAAAAAAAAAAAAAAAAAAAAAAAAAAAAAAAAAAAAAAAACGATAACCAATCAGAATCAGGGCGCTACATAAACGCATAAGAAAGAAATAAATATAACAATAATTAATTCAACAAACAAAATATAAATCAATATAGAAAAACCCAAAAAATTAAATAATAACGAACGGCAACGAATCAGATCTAGGGTTCCATACCTAGTATATATACCTGGTATAAGAAAACGAAAGAAAAAGAAACGATAACCAATCAGAATTAGGGCTCTATACCTATTATATTTCTTTAATTCTGATAATTATGGAGCCTATATGCGATAAGAAAACGAAAGCAAAACAATTGAAAGTCTGATGAACGATGAGCACCCACATTTGGCAACTATATATAGGCTCAGGATTAGGGTTTCACAACCGTGGGTCAAAAGATAACGCGTAATTCAAATATAGAAAAGATATCGGAGAATAAACCATCGTTTTTAAAACATTTAGAAGGTGCCTCTCATACTGCCAGAGACCCCGCGACACCAAAGTTTCAGAAAACACACCCGTTTGCAAAAGGTTTTTTTATTCGCGTTTTCGACACGTCTATGTTTTGGGAGGCCACTCAAAAAACACTTTTGGCGCTCAAACATTCTCTCGATTGGAAAACCAATTAACCAATGAGAGGGCTCGATTTCAAAATGGAGCCCTCCCATTGGTTAATCGAATTTCTCGATTCGGCCAAAAGTGCGTTCTCATATTATATAAAAGATTAGTCGTTTTATATTACACCATTTAAGCAAATTATATACCTTGATAGCGAAATTAATGCAACATTATTGCATGTTTGAAAATTAGTGAACTTTATACCATTTTTGTACGATACATACCATTTTAGTTATGGACAATGGTCAAGACAAATGTCGAGCAAAGTTATCGGTTTATGTTATGGACTTCAACGCATCTTTTAAGGTGAAGTTGTAGCATTTGATCACCAATGTTTATGATGAAGTTTCTTGGCAGTTCATTTACCAATGTTTTTGTCCTTCATTAATATCTATGTTTTATCTCATAGAATAGAGTCGGTAAAAAAAACAGCTGCGATAAAAAGGAGCCCAAGTTAGATAGTATGTAAAGTCAAACCTTAATGATATTATATTTCATACTGTATTATAATAGCACCAAACAGGCTAATATTTATTTTTAATATTATAACATGATTTTTGCAATATTTTATCCCAAATGGTCCGCAAGTTTGCCCTGCTTTAGTATATATATAGAATTATTAAGGGAAATGTTTCATTTCAATTCACTTTATTAAATCCATGGTGGAGGACCTCATTTCCAAGAGTTTATTCCACAAAAAAGTTAGATTGACGGGAACACCCTGATCCGGTTGGCATCAAAAGATGCATGGGATCGGGGTGTTCCCACCGATTCACACCTTTTTAGAGAATGCCAACAACCAAAAAAACCATGTTTCCCTTATGTAAAAGTAATTTTAAAAAACTTAGACATTAACTGCAAATCTTTTAGTCGGAGCAAAAGATTTCATTGAATGTCTAAAATAATTACATACAAACCGATAAAAACATACATAAATTAATCATAAGTCGGGTAAGTCGAACATAATGTATTGTGAAATTCGAGTAATTTAAACTCAAATTGCTTTTATTAGATTATATGTAAGTTTTTGTTACCATTTTTTTTATTGTACCTTAGTTTACTACGAGTATCTGGATGTAAAAAATCTGAAATAACACAAAATTAGAAAATTTAGAGAAACTTGTAACGCTCGCATTTATTAACATAACTATTAGAAATTATGTTGTACCTTCTGGTTTCCTTTATTATATATATATATATATATACATATATATATATATATATATATATATATATATATATATATATATATATATATATATATTATTAAACATCACTTTATTATAAAATCATAGGATTTACAAGAAATTAGTGGGGATCCGAGATACTAAAATCATATTATTATTATTATTATTATTTTTAACAACTCATGTAAAGTATTTTTTTTTCTTGAACGACTCCGTTTCTTGTTTTTGAACGACTAAAATATTATTTCTTTTTTGAACGACTCTGTTTCTTTTTTCAATTTTTTTTATAAATTAGATATAAATTGCAAAACTTTCTTCCATAGAATATTAATTTATTAACACGTTTTCTATTAAAAAAAATAAAAAATAAAATAAAATAAAAACCTTGCACAATGGTCAAGACAAATGTCGAGCAAAGTTATCGGTTTATGTTATGGACTTCAACGCATCTTTTAAGGTGAAGTTATCGAGTCTGGTAAGGTGAAGTTGTAGCATTTGATCACCAATGTTTATGATGAAGTTTCTTGGCAGTTCATTTACCAATGTTTTTGTCCTTCATTAATATCTATGTTTTATCTCATAGAATAGAGTCGGTAAAAAAAATAGCAGCTATACAAAGGAGCCCAAGTTAGATAGTATGTAAAGCCAAACCTTAATGATATTATATTTCATACTGTATTATAAAAGCACCAAACAGGCTAATATTTATTTTTAATATTATAACATGATTTTTGCAATATTTTATCCCAAATGGTCCGCAAGTTTGCCCTGCTTTAGTATACGTATAGAATTATTAAGGGAAATGTTTCATTTCTATTCACTTTAGTAAATCCATGGTGGAGGACCCCATTTCCAAGAGTTTATTCCACAAAAAGGTTGGATTGGCGGGAACACCCTGATCTGACTTTCAAGAGTCAATCGCATTTTCCAGAGTTAATGTTCGTGTGTATAGACTTGAACCCCATTTACACGAACTTGCCATCTGGAGCTCCTGCAATGGCCGGATTAAACGGTTGCCTGCCATGTAGATATATTGTACTTTTAAATGTATGTCAGCAAGACTGATACGCCTGGGCTCGAGCTTTCACAGCAGTCCCAAAAATCTTACTGAACCAAACACTGCCTTCACAGGTACAGTTGCAGCAAACAGTGTAGCTCCTGAAACAAACAATTTCTTCACAAATACAGTTGGTATATGTATGTACCTCAATATTTATCATGTTTGGTAGAGTTCTTGAACACATAGGTGGATCAACCCAACCACGGAAGCCACAATTTGGACAACACCTAAAACGACGTCCCAGGTCCGTTTCAGTCCACTAATTAAGAATTTAAGTTGGCGCTCCACAAAAACTATTTAAATTTTTCTAAACGGCAAATTATCTTAAAAGATTCTAGCAACGAGCTAGAAAAAAGGATGCATGAAAGTTACAAAGGGTGTTGCAACTAGTCATTCCAACTTACAGCTAAAGAGTTATAAATTCTAACCAAATGTAAGAAAATAGACAGAATATTATCAAAAACGTCGCTTTTCCTCATAGAACAAGGGGTGTTGCAACACTACAAGTATGGTTGTGCACGGTCAGTTGTGTGTCTTTTACTCTTTGGTTAAGCAAGAGGCACGTTTGGTTTGTAAAGTAACTAGATGATCAACTTGCATTGGTTGGTTTCTTGTTATAAATGCTAGACAATGTAGTTGGTAATTGGTCAATCTAACATTGGAGAATGTGTAAATTATACTACTTTTGTGACTTTTATTCACATTATTTTGAATTTATACCTATTCCTGAAGTGTGCATTATTTAAGTGAGTTGTTTTTCAAGTTTCGTACTCATATATGGGATCCGGTGCGGGTTATATTTTAATTAGGGATGGAGCGGATAATATCACAATAACATTCAAAAAAAACAATTCTATAAAATCTGAAAAACTAAAAAAAAAAAGAGGACAACAATTTATTAAGAATCGCTGAAAATAATTTAAAAAAAATCATTTTCATGGTTAAAAGGTATGATGATATTATCGACTTAAGGTTATCTATAAAAGGAGCCTTAAGAGGTATTAGTTGATATAGTTTCTAGTCGAAGTTTCTAAGAGTCTTAGAGCTTTACAAAGTCGATAATAGTTAGGGATTGTTAGTGAATCTGTGTAATCAAGCAGGTTCAAGTTTGGTTTAATATAAAAGTTCTTCTTAAGCTTTGTGTTAGTAGATTCCGCATACTTTACAAGGTTAAACAGTGTTTCAATATTAACAGTGTTGAGTTTACTTAATATTATTAAACCCTTACAAGCTATTAAATAGTTTGGTCAGAGTATTATGACCCAACAAGTGGTATCAGAGCTTGTGTTGGAAACTCTGATTAAGAAGAAATCCTTTAAACCGATTTTACAAACAAAGCCTTCTGTTGGGATATAAAAGATCAAAGTACTTCTGTTTGTCAAAGTACTGCTGCTAGATGACTAAAAGTCAAAGTACTGCTGAAACTTTAAAGTACCATGGTTGTTCTAACCTAAACATTGGCTACTCCAGAGTTAATGGCTTTGGTAAAGAGACATCAAAATCCATTAAAAGTTCAATGATTCACCTCTCACAGAAGTTTACACATCTGGAAGTAATGAGAATAGTATGAAACTTTAAAAGATTTGATGTACCTATTATCAAAATACTGCTGAGTTGCTGAAGAGATGATGATCAAGAGCAATTTGACTTACAAGATTGAATAGATATACAAATACAATCCTTGTTGCTGATAATGTCATTGAAGATCAAAGAATACAAAGAAACTTGAAATCAAGCAAGTGGAGTTCAAGTTAGGGGAGGATTGTTGGGATATAAAAGATCAAAGTACTTCTGTTTGTCAAAGTACTGCTGCTAGAAGACTAAAAGTCAAAGTACTGCTGAAGATTAAAGTCAAAGTACTGCTGCTTATTGAAGAATACTCAAAGTACTTCGTAGTATACAAGGACTTATGTGCAATATTAGTTAAAGGATTAATGTGTAATATTGAACGAATATTCTAGAATTAGTTAGGGATTTGTCGATCAAGATAATGATGTAAACCGACTTAAGGTTATCTATATAAAGAGCCTTAAGAGGTATTAGTCGATATAAGTTTTAGCATAAGTTTAGTCGAAGTTTCTAAGAGTCTTAGAGCTTTACAAAGTCGATAATAGTTAGAGTTGTTAGTGAATTTGTGTAATAAAGCAGATTCAAGTTTGGTTTAATATAAAGTTCTTCTTAAGCTTTGTGTTAGTAGATTCCGCATACTTTACAAGGTTAAACAGTGTTTCAATATTAATAGTGTTAAGTTTACTTAATATTATTAAATCTTTACAAGCTAAAAGTAGTTTGGTCAGAGTATTACGATCCAACAAGTGGTATCAGAGCTTGTGTTGGAAACTCTGATTAAGAAGAAAACCTTTAAACCGATTTAACAAACAAAACCTTCAAGATGTCGACAGAAGCTGCACCTGCACCATCCATCACTGCTGTTAGAATTCCTACTGTCAAGAAGGGAGAATATGATTTATGGGCCATGAAGATGAGGCAGTACATTGCCATCACAGACCATGCTTTATGGGATGTGATTGTCAATGGTAATATGCAAATTGAAGAACCAGTACAGCTAGAAGGACAACCTAAACCACCATAACCAACCATTCCAGCTGCTACTAAGAGAAATCAAGACAAAGCTCTCAACATACTATTGTTTGCTATTCCTGATGCACACCTATTGAAGTTTCATGATGCTCAGGATGCAAAAAAATTATGGGCTGCTATTAAGAAGAAGTTTGGAGGTAATGATGCTTCCAAGAATATGCATAGGAATCTATTGAAGCAACAATTTGAAACTTTCACTGTTGGTGAAAGAGAAAGTCTTGATTCTGCTTATGAAAGATTCCAAAATCTATTGAGTTTGCTAGAACTATATGGAGCTGAGGCATCTGTTGAAGATGCTAACTTGAAGTTCTTGAGAAGCTTACCATCAGCATGGCATGTAGTTGCTACTATGATCAGAGGACAATCATGTTTGGACACAATGGACTTTGATGATCTCTACAACAATCTGAAGGTGTATGAGCATGAGATGAATGGTACTACAGGTTCAAGCACACATCAGAAACCCCAAAACATTGCTTTTGTATCTTCTGAAAACAGAAGCAGTACTTCTAATAAAGGTACTGCTTATCCTGTTCAAAGTATGGTGACTGAAACTCAACTTCCATGTACAACTATGGTCACTACCACTTCATCACCATCAAACACTCCTTCCTCAGATGATGTTCTATGTTCATTCTTTGCTCAACAAGCATCTCTACCTGTAACCTATCAAGAAGATATCCTTCAAATTGATGATGATGCTCTGCAGGAGATTGACATCAGATGGCAAGTTGCTATGCTTACTGCAAGGATCAAAAAGTTTGTGAATAAGACAGGAAGAGGCATTAATTTCAAAGCTAAACAGGGAATAACATTTTATAAGTCCAAAATTGAGTGTTTCAATTGTCAAAGGACTGGTCACTTTGCAAGGGAATGCAAATTTGCAAAGTATCAAGCAAACAAGATGATTGAACAGCCCAAGATTGAAAGCCAAAATACTAACTCATGAAAACAATGAAGTAGCATGGGCTGAAACATATAAGCAACAAGAGTACCAAGTTAAGTTAAGTGAATGGAAACTAGGATGTAAGGTGTCTGAACTAGAGAAAGTTACTAAAGAGAGAGATAAGTTGTTAGAAAAACTTGCTGCTTGGAATGAATCAGGTCTGTCACATGTTCAATTTGTTGAAAAACAAAGAACAGCAAACCTTAAAACTGGTCTAGGTTATGATAACACAGAAGATAATCCATCTAAGAGTAATCTTACAGTAGATGCCTCAACTAGTGATGAAGAATTTGTTAGTTTGGATGATAACACTTCTAGTGATGAGGCATACCGTAGTCCAACACCTCCTGAATATAAGAATGACTAGGGATATAATGCAGTTCCACATCCCCCAGGTAGTTTTCAACCACCTAGGAAAGATGTCTCTTGTTATAGGGTGGATAACTTAGAGTTCAGGAAAAAGCTAACAGGTCAATAAAATCGTGAACCTAGGGTTGAAGAGAAAAAGGTTTTAAAACAAGCAGTACCTTCAAACACTTTTCAAAGTGCTGCTGATAATTCAGCAGTACCTCAAAGAAAATACTTTCAAAATACTGCTAATTGTAGAAAACCTTTTGGGCATGGATTTGGGATGTTGGGTCCAATGTTATGTTATGTATGTTACAGTCCTCATCATTTGATAAAGGATTGTGACTATCATTCAGAGTACTCTAACAAAATTTCAAAGACCAGGTTTGCAAATCAAAGTCACAGGGAGACTAAGCCAAGGGACAACAAACCAGTTTGGAATTACACAAATAGGTTAAACCATAGTAATTTCTCTAAAGACTATAGGTACCCTCATCAGAAAAGACCATTTTCCAAACCCACAGTACCTTCTCAAAGTACTGACAGAAATTCCCCTAACCAAAGTGTTGAAAGCAACAATTCAAGTGTAAGACCTAGGACAAACAATTACTACAAACCTAGAAGGTCTTACTACAAAAGAAAAGAAGCTAACCCAACTCTAAAAGTTACAACTAAATGGGTTAAGAAAGAAAGTACTGTTGGGGAAGAACTAGTACTTTCAGAGGTTAAGGGTGAAAAAGGAAACATTGATCATAATAAACCAACTGTTTTGGAAACAAAAACCTTAATTCTTGATCATGTTTTCAAAGATAGTGGTGATTACATACTCAAAGAATTTGAGTATGTCACTCCACAAGGGGAACACAAGTCAGTAATGGCTTGGGTTTTTAAAAGAAACTAACCTTTTTCATGTGAATGCAGGGCAACCCAGAAGGGAGCCTAAAGATCATCTTATTGTTGATAGTGGTTGCTCTGGGAGTATGACAGGAGAAAAGGAGCTCTTGTCAGATTTTAAAGCTTATTTTGGAGGAAAAGTTGCATTTTGTAATGATCCTGATGGAGGAAGAATAACTGGCAAAGGAACTATCAAGGCTAGAAACATTGATTTTGAGAATGTTAGATATGTGGAGGAACTTAAATTCAATCTTTTGTCAGTCTCTCAGATTTGTGATAAGAAGTATCCTGTGTTATTCTTGGACACAGAATGTCTTATACTTTCTCCTGATTTTAAGTTAGAAGATAGAAACTTGGTCATGCTGACAACACCAAGAAATAATGATGTGTATAGCATAGACTTGAAGAACATCAATTCAAGTGAAACATGCTTGATTGCAAAGGCAACAATGGAGGAAGCACATCAATGGCACAGGAGACTAGGGCATGTTAATTTCCAGAACATCAACAAGCTGTTTAAAGGGAATTTAGTTAGAGGTTTACCTTCTAAAACATTCAAGCTTGATCATTCATGTTTGGCTTGTAAGAAGGGTAAACAGCACAAGGCTTCCTGCAAGAAGATTGAAGAGAAAACTATTAGAGAGCCTTTGGAACTGCTACACATGGATTTGTTTGGACCTGTATCTGTTGTTAGTCTGAATAAGAAGTACTGTTTGGTTATAACAGATGATTGTAGCAGATTTAGATGGGTCTTTTTCTTGGGATTCAAAGATGAAACTTTTGATGCTATTCATGATCTCATAATAGCACTTGAAAAATCAGTTAAGACTCAAGGTTAGAGGCATTAGATGTGATAATGGGACTGAGTTCAAGAATCAGCTTATGAATGACTTTTGTGCCAAGAAAGGAATTAAGAGAGAATTCAGTATTGCTAGAACTCCTCAGCAAAATGGAGTTGCAGAAAGAAAGAATAGAACTCTGATAGAAGCAGCATGGACAATGCTTGTAGATTCCCAATTACCTGTTCCATTTTTGGTTGAAGCTGTAAGTGCCGCTTGCTATGTGTTGAACAGAGTATCAGTGACAAAACCTCAAGTGAAGACACCTTATGAGCTACTCATGGGAAAGAAACCTAGCATCAAGTTTATGAAACCTTTTGGATGTCCCATGACTATTTTGAACACTATTGACAATTTGGGTAAACTTGATGGGAAATCAGATGAAGGATACCTATTGGGATATGTACCAATAGCAAAGGATTCAGAGTGTACAACAGGGCTACAAAGAAGGTTCAAGAATGTCTTCATGTTGATTTTCAAGAAGAACTGGAAAATCATAAAGGTAAAGGTCTTGATTGGATGTTTGATCTTGATTTAATGTCTTCATCCATGAACTATGTGCCTGTTAGGGAAGAAAATCAAGCTATTCCCACTGACGAAGAAACACAGTACATTGTTCATGATGTTAATTTAAGATCTGATGATAAGACTTGTGATAGAATCAATGATGAGAAGAAAAGTACTTCTGAGCCTCAAAGTACTGTTACACCTAAGAGTACTGTTGATCCTCAAAGTACTGCTCCACCAAAAACCATAGTATCTGATGAAGACCAGGCCATCCAATATGAACTTAATAGGATGCTTCTTCAAGAAACCATTGCTAAGGCATATGAAGATGATCTCAGAAGAACTTATGATGCTGCAATGAAGGCTAAAGGCACTGACAGTACTTTGCCACAAAGTACTGCTGATCCATTTGAAATAACTTCTCAAACCCTAGATACTTCAAATTGGAAGAATGCTGATGATTTACATGATCCACACATGCCTGCCTTAGAAGATACTGATGATGAATTGGAGAAAAAGACATTTTCTCAGATTCTAATAAAGATCCTGACATCACTAATTTGGAATATAATCTTGAAGTATCACCAACTCCAACTCTAAGGATTCACAAAGATCATCCTGTAAGCAAGATTATTGGACCTTCTACTTCAGGAGTGCTTACAAGAACTAAAGATAAGAATATGTCTCAACAACATACTTCTTTACTTAGCTTTATTTACAAACAGAACAGGGTGAATCACAAAGATCAATAAGTGTGCTTATTTGCTTGTTCTCTGTCTCAAGAAGAGCCTAAGAATGTCAAACAAGCATTAGAAAAGGAAATTTGGGTTGAAGCTATACAAGAAGAACTCCTACAGTTCAAACTTCAAGAAGTATGGGTATTATCTGACTTACCTGATGGTAAGAGACTGATTGGTACAAAATGGGTCTTCAGGGTAAAAAGAGATGAAAGAGGGAATGTTATTAAGAATAAGGCAAGGTTAGTTGCTCAAGGATACAGACAAGAAGAAGGAGTAGATTATGATGAAGTATTTGCTCCTGTGGCAAGGATTGAAGCCATAAGGTTATTTTTGGCTTTTGCATCCTATATGGGATTTCCTGTATATCAAATGGATGTGAAAAGTGCTTTCTTATATGGCACTATTACTGAGGAAGTTTATGTTAAACAACCTCCTAGTTTTGAAGATCCTGCACACTGTAACAAAGTCTACAAGGTTATCAAGGCTCTGTATGGCCTTCATCAAGCTCCAAGAGCCTGGTATGAAAGACTTTCAAACTTTCTATTACAGCATGGTTATAGGAGAGGAGCTATTGATAAGACTTTGTTCATCAAGAGAGATAAGAAGGATATCATGCTTGTCCAAGTTTATGTAGATGATATCATTTTTGGTGCTACTAAGCAATCTATGGTGAAGGAATTTGAAGATCTTATGCAAAAGGAATTTCAGATGAGTTCAATGGGAGAATTGACATTCTTTTTGGGATTACAAGTGCAACAATCAAGCAGTGGAATGTACATCAGTCAAGATAAGTATGTTGCAGATATTCTCAAGAGATTCAACTTCACCACTGTCAAACCAGCATCAACACCAGTGGAAACTAACAGGCCTTTGGGAAAAGATGAAGATGGAGAAGATGTTGATGTCAAGCTATATAGGTCTATGATTGGATGCCTCATGTACTTAACAGCATCTAGACCTGACAATACTTTTGCTGTATGCTTGTGTGCTAGACATCAAGTTCAACCCAAGGTTTCACATCTGAATGATGTCAAGAGAATTTTTAGGTACCTTAGGCAACAACCTAAGCTTGGGTTATGGTATCCTAGGGAGTCACCTTTTCACCTACATGCTTTTTCAGACAGTGATTATGCTTGTGATAACTATGACAGAAGATCAACCACTGGAGGGTGTCAATATCTTGGAAGTAGATTAGTCTCATGGCAATGCAAAAAGCAAACAATTGCAGCAACCTCTTCCACATAAGCAGAGTATGTAGCTGCTGCAAGTTGTTGTGCACAAGTACTTTGGTTGCAAAATCAGCTTTTGGATTATGGGTTCAACTTCAAGAATACTCCTATCAACATTGATAATGAGAGTACTATTTGTATTGTAAAGAATCCAGTTTATCACTCCAAGACAAAACACATTCAGATCAGGTATCATTTTATTAGAGATTGCTATGAGCACAGGCTTATTAATGTGGTTAAAGTCCATACTGATGATAATGTAGCAGATCTACTCACAAAAGGCTTTGATGTTTCAAGATTTACTTTTTTAGTTGTGAGTATTGGTATGATTAATAATTAAGATATTTTTTAGGGGAGGAATTATTAGTTAGTCATTTGTCAAGGGGAGGCTACATATATCATTCAAAGGATAGAGTTTCTTTTTATTCATCATTCAAGAGAGGTTACATTCAAAAGAAACAAGAAAACCCATGACACTAACACATATGACCATAGACACATAAAAGAAACAGACTTCTACGAAACAATCCTACTCCATTGGATTTTTCCCTTTGCCCTCATATCTCTGCTTTCCTTTTTCAGCAGACTTCCTTTTGTTATCAGCAGATGCTTGCTTCCTTGGGCATGGCAGGCCAAGAACTTGCTTGGGTGGTTTCTCTTTTCTTGGAGCAGGCCACTTCATGTTTTGTATTGCTGATTCCAGGGCTTGAGTTAGTGCATATGGAAGCTCATTAGCCAGAGATGAACCAGGGACATACTTTTTCTTACTGGGCTTAGGGTTGGTAGTGCTTACTGCATCAGTTATGGTTGAGGTTGCTACACTTTTTGATGAAGAGATGTACACCAAAGGAAAGTGACTCATGGTTACTACTAGGGTTTCTGTGTTTGATGGTATGTGTTTATGAAAGTGAATTTGTTAGGAAGAGTTGTTTTTATAGGCAAAAGAAGAGTTGAAGGAATTTAATGAAGTCTATTAAATTCTACTTGCTTTGGTAGTTTTGGGAATTAATATCGGGCAAACAGTCAACAGTACCTTATCTTGGGAAGTAGTTTAGCAAACGTACTGCTCCAGCTTACAAATGAAAGTACTGCTTCTATGGAAAGTACTGCTTGGTGTTACGAAGGATACCCTGATGTGTCAGAACACTGTTCCAACGGTCAGATTTACGGGTAACAAACTTTCGAAAGATATGGAGGAGATAACTTCCAAAAATAACGGTAAAATAATTTATTAACCGTGATTCTTTGTATATTATCCTCTTATAACACATATCTTTTTCATATTTACCCACATCAAACCCATCCATATCATCACCAATTCGTACTCTTTTCTAAATCACCATCACCATGGCTAACAGACCCACCATCAACAAACACAAGATGATTGCAAACCTTGAGAAAACACAACAAAATATTGATTTTCATGGGATTATTGATTTTCTCATGGGCACCACCATCCATTATTCACTTTTGGTTAACCCAGAAATTTATGGACCTTGGATTCAAGAGTTTTGGGCTACGACAAGGGCAGAGATTGACAATGGAGAGGATGTTATACATGCTAATGTTGCTGGAAGAGCTATTCGTGTTACTGAAGCAAGTATTAGGGAAGTTTTGTTGTTTGATGATAAAGGAGGCTCTGTTTTGTTCTCTAAACAAGAAATTTGGGATGCATTGAGAGAGATTGGGTATGAAGGACCTTTGAATAGAATTACTTTTCAGAAAGCAATGGTAAGTCCACATTGGAAGTATCTTATTCATGTATTACTTCATTGCTTAAGTCCTAAAAGTACTGCTTGGGATCAATTTGGTCATGCTATAGCCTCTGCTTTAGTAGGTCTAGTTACCAATCGACCATTTCATTTTTCCTACATGATCCTTGATGGAATGATCTCACACATTAAGGTTGGATCACCTTTTCTAATGTATCCTAGATTTGTACAACTCCTATTAGAGAATCCACTAGATGGGATATACAAGCCTAATGATTATGTACCCACTACAAAGATGCCACCTAAGGTGTTTACCTTTATGTCTCACAAAGGAGTTAGGTTTTCTGGTACCAATACAACTCTCAATGCTTATATGTTAGAGGTAGCACAGGCTGTTAGGGATGAAGATGACAATAGTGGTTCTGCTAATTCTGCTGATGATGCTCAATCTGATTCTTCTGAGCATTCTGCATCAGTTACTAGTCCTATACCACCTATTGTATCCCCTCAGCATGATGATGATAGTGCACAAACTCACTCAGTATCAGCTTCTTTGGAAAAACATTTTTCTGCTGAAGGTACTTCTCCACAAGGTACTGCTTCAGAGCATACTCAAGTACCTGCTCCCAATGATTATACTTCCACAGGTGGGTTTCAAACACCTGGAGGAGCTGAGGGAGTTGGTGGTTCTATGAATAATTATGCTTTGACTAGAGAGTTGGAGAAAATGAAGAAAACTATGGATGATCAGTCTGAAGAGATCAAGAGTTTAAGAAAGAAATTGAGAAGGCTAAAGAAGTTTACATGGCCTCTTGTACAACATTTTCGGCTTTTTGTGAAGGAAAAGAAAAAATCTCAAAAGCAAAAGTCTAAATCAGTCAAGAAAGGTTCTAAATCCAGGAAAAAGCATAAGAAGTCATCATCTACCAAATTGGGGAGGAATCAAGTTGATAATTTGTATACAGATGATGGTAAAATCAACTATTTAGAAGATGCTTATCTTTGGGATTTTCCTGAAGAACCTAGGACAGAGAAACTAGATGAGAACATTGACAACGTTGTACAAGATGAGAATGCTGAGAAAATTGTACAAAATGAGAATACTGAGAACATTGTACAAGAATAGATTATTGAGCAAGATGCTGATGAAAATATTCAAATTATTCATAATCAAAGTACTGAGATTCAAAGTACTGTTGATGAAAGTACTGGTCTGCAAGGTACTGATGAGCAAGGTACTGCTGATATGAATACTGCTTCTATGAATATTGATGCAAGTGGAACTACTGCAGCTGGAACTTCTACAATAAATTTTGATGATGAAGCTGGTCCTTCTACTTTTATACAACAAGAAGATGTCAAGGCACATACTGCAAGTGATGATGAAACAATTGCTCAGATTATGCTTAATTTGGAAAGACCTTCAGGAGGTATAAGAATTTCTGAGCCTGCACAACAAGTTTCTGAAAGTTCTTCTGAAGTTGAAGTATTAGATCCTAAAAACAAAGGTAAAGGGATCATGAAGCAGAAGGATATTAAGAAGAAAAAGAAGAAACTCACTCTAGCACAAATCAAAGATATAAAGATTGCAGAGGATGCAGAGCTTGCTAAGAAGCAACAAGCTGATTATGATGCAGCTTATTTGGCAGAATTAAACAAGCCAATTACTAAGAAGCCTATGACAAAAGCTCAAGAAAGAAACTGGATGATAAGTTTCTTATCAAAAAGAGGATATAAGAATTTGCAAAGATTGAAATATGATGATGTGAAAATTCTATGGGATGCTGAACAAGAAGCTATCAAAAGGTTTGTAGATAGTATTGTACCCATGGATGCTGATAAAGAAAAGACAATGGAGGATATTCTGAAAGAACAAAGAGAAAGAAGAAAATTGAAAAGAAAGAAAGCAGTTCAAAATGATCAATTGTCCAAAAGACTCAAATTGATTCATGAAGATACAATTGATGAACTGAGGAATTATTTCAGAGTTGTTGATTTTGAGAATAAGAAAACTGAAGATTCTGGAAAGAAGTCCAAGATAATCTCATTCTCTATGGTTGAATCAAAATAAGGGAACTATCTTATGTTCACTAGAGAAGATGAAAGCTTCACAGTATCCAACATGTTATGGGATGTTCTGCATTTTATCACTAGAGAAGATTTATATGACTTATACATGCAAGTGCAGACATACTATGCAGAGATTGAAGCATCAGGAGTGGGATTAATTTTGCTTGGAGACTTAATTACCATCTGGGAAACTGAAGAAACAAGTGTTGATTCACTGTGGAATGATCAAGAGTATTGGGAGATTACAAGATGGAGATTCTTGGAATCATCAGGAGTTCATTCACTTGAGATGGAAGATGGTACTATGATTTACATGCTAGCTGAGAGAAGATATCCATTGATTAAAGATATTATGCTCAGAATGCTGGATCATGGAATGGAATTAGAAAATGAATCTGAAGTAGCTTTGGATGTGATTAAGCTATTTATTAGATGGACTAAATCAGAAGAATGATATTGCAAAATACTGGTATGATTTGTTTTGTATAAAAAGTATTTTTCTCAAAGTACTTCAATTCAAACAGTACTTTCTCAAAGTACTGCTTGATGTATAAAACCAGTAACAGTTCTTTTGAGATAAAATAAAGTTTTTGAAACTTAAATGATGTTATTATTAAGAAGGACTTGAAAAGGAAACACATGGTGTTAGTACTTGTACTACACAGCAAATGGTTTCAACTCACCATATCTATAAAAGTGAAGAGTTGGCTAGCCCATAAGAAAATGGCTTGTGGTAAAGGCTGTGGAAAATCTATTTTTGGTAATTAGTTCACCATGGTTGATTAAAGAACTAACTAGTCCAAAAGCAAACGGCTATTGGTAAAGACTACTCAAATCCGTTGATAGCTGATGATTTTCTAAAAATCATATGGTTATCAAAGTACCATGGTTGTTCTAACCTAAACATTGGCTACTCCAGAGTTAATGGCTTTGGTAAAGAGACATCAAAATCCATTAAAAGTTCAATGATTCACCTCTCACAGAAGTTTACACATCTGGAAGTGATGAGAACAATATGAAACTTTAAAAGATTTGATGTACCTATTATCAAAATATTGCTGAGTTGCTGATGAGATGATGATCAAGAGCACTTTGACTTACAAGATTGAACAAATATACAAATACAATCCTTGTTGCTGATAATGTCATTGAAGATCAAAGAATACAAAGAAACTTGAAATCAAGCAAGTGGAGTTCAAGTTAGGGGTGGATTGTTGGGATATAAAAGATCAAAGTACTTCTGTTTGTCAAAGTACTGCTGCTAGAAGACTAAAAGTCAAAGTACTCCTGAAGATTAAAGTCAAAGTACTGCTGCTTATTGAAGAATACTCAAAGTACTTCGTAGTATACAAGGACTTATGTGCAATATTAGTTAAAGGATTAATGTGTAATATTGAACGAATATTCTAGAATTAGTTAGGGATAATTACTTGTCGATCAAGATAATGATGTAAACCGACTTAAGGTTATCTATATAAAGAGCCTTAAGAGGTATTAGTCGATATAAGTTTTTGCATAAGTTTAGTCGAAGTTTCTAAGAGTCTTAGAGCTTTACAAAGTCGATAATAGTTAGAGTTGTTAGTAAATTTGTGTAATAAAGCAGATTCAAGTTTGGTTTAATATAAAGTTCTTCTTAAGCTTTGTGTTAGCAGATTTCCCATACTTTACAAGGTTAAACAGTGTTTCAATATTAATAGTGTTAAGTTTACTTAATATTATTAAATCTTTATAAGCTAAAAGTAGTTTGGTCAGAGTATTACTATCCAACACCTTCAAGATGTCGACAGAAGCTACACCTGCTCCATCCATCACTGCTGTTAGAATTCCTACTGTCAAGAAGCGAGAATATGACTTATGGGCCATGAAAATGAGGCAGTACATTGCCATCACAGACCATGCACTATGGGATTTAATTGTCAATGGTAATATGCAAATTGAAGAACCAGTAGAGCTAGCAAGACAACCTAAACCACCTAAACCAACCATCCCTACTGCTACAAAGAGAAATCAAGATAAAGCTCTCAACATATTCCTGTCTGCTATTCCTGATGGACACCTATTGAAGTTTCATGATTCTCAGGATGCAAAACAACTATGGGCTGCTATTAAGAAAAAGTTTGGAGGTAATGATGCTTCCAAGAAGATGCACATGAACCTGTTGAAGCAACAATTTAAAACTTTCACTGTTGGTGAAAGAGAAGGTCTTGATTCTGCTTATGAAAGATTCCAAAATCTTCTAAGCATGCTAGAACTATATGGTGCTGAGGCATCAGTTGAAGATGCTAACTTGAAGTTCTTGAGAAGCTTACCATCAGCATGGCATGTAGTTGCTACTATGATCAGAGGACAATCAGGTTTAGACACAATGGACTTTGATGATCTATACAACAATCAGAAGGTGTATGAGCAGGAGATGAATGATACTACAGGTTCAAGCACACATCAGAAACCCCAAAACATTGCATTTGTATCTTTTGAAAACAGAAGCAGTACTTCTAATAAAGGTACTGCTTATCCTGTTCAAAGTACTGTGACTGAAACTCAGCTTCCATGTACAACAATGGTCACTACCACTTCATCACCATCAAACACCCTTTCCTCAGATGATGTTCTATGTTCATTCTTTTCTCAACAAGCATCTCTACCTGTAACCTATTAAGAAGGATATCATGCTTGTGCAAGTTTATGTAGATGATCTATGGTGAAGGAATCTATGGTGAAGGAATTTGAAGATCTTATGCAAAAAGAATTTCAGATGAGTTCAATGGGAGAATTAACATTCTTTTTGGGATTACAAGTGCAGCAATCAAGCAGTGGAATGTACATCAGTCAAGATAAGTATGTTGCAGATATTCTTAAAAGATTCAACTTCACTACTGTCAAACCAGCATCAACACCAGTGGATACTAACAAAACTTTGGGAAAAGATGAAGATGGAGAAGATGTTGATGTCAAACTATACAGGTCTATGATTGGATGTCTCATGTACTTAACAACATCTAGACCTGACATTACTTTTGCTGTATGCTTATGTGCTAGACATAAAGTTCCACCCAAGGTCTCACATTTGAATGTTGTCAAGAAAATTTTTAGGTACCTTAGGCAACAACCTAAGCTTGGGTTATGGTATCCTAGGGAGTCACCTTTTCACCTACATGCTTTCTCAGACAGTGATTATGCTGGTGATAACTATGATAGAAGATCAACCACTGGGGGGTGTCAATACCTTGGAAGTAGGTTAGTCTCATGGCAATGCAAAAAGCAAACAATTGCAGCAACATCTTCCACAGAAGCCGAGTATGTAGCTGCTGCAAGTTGTTGTGCACAAGTACTTTGGTTGCAAAATCAGCTTTTGGATTATGGGTTCAACTTCAAGAATACTCCTATCAACATTGATAATGAGAGTACTATTTGTATTGTGAAGAATCCAGTTTATCACTCCAAGACAAAGCACATTCAGATTAGGCATCATTTTATTAGAGATTGCTATGAGAACAGGCTTATCAATGTGGTTAAAGTTCATACTGATGATAATGTAGCAGACCTACTCACCAAAGGCTTTGATGTTTCAAGATTTACCTTTTTAGTTGTGAGTATAGGCATGCTTAATAATTAAGCTATTTTTTAGGGGAGGCAATAGTAGTTAGTCATTATTTGAGGGGAGGCTACATGTATCATTCATAAAAGAAAGTACTTCATTCATTATTCAAAGAGGAGTTACATCAAAGAGTTCCATAAGACACATATTATCATGACACAGACAAAGATACAACACAGACACTGACAAGCCATACAAACAACTACCAAGCTCCATACAACCTACTCCATAGGCCTTTTTCCCTTGCCCTCATAGCTATGCTTTCCTTTTTGAGCAGCCTTCTTTTTGTTCTCAGAAGAAGCTTGCTTCATTGGGCAAGGCAGGCCAAGAACTTGCTTAGGTGGTTTCTCTTTTCTTAGAGCAGGCCACTTCATGTTTTGTATTGTTGATTCCAGGGCCTGAGTTAATGCATGTGGAAGCTCATTAGCCTGAGATGAACCAGGGACAAACTTTTTCTTCTTGGGCTTAGGGTTGTTAGTGCTTACTGCATCAGTTATGGTTGAAGTTGCTACACTTTTTGATGAGGATGACACAGTTGGAGGAAAGTAATCAGTCCATCCTGGATCTTCAAACTCAGAGTCAGAATAGTAGCTTATTTCTGAGTCTGTTGAGCCATCTGAGTCAGAGGAGATATACACCAAGGGAAAGTGACTCATTGTCTTTACTAGGGTTTTTGCGTTATGATAATGAAAGATGAGATGAATGAAATCTGTTGTTGGTAAAGTTGCTTTTATAGGCAGAAGATGTGTTGATGATATTTAATGAAGTTCATTAAATTCTACTTGTCTTGGTAGCTTTGGGAATTAATTTTGGTCAAATATTCAACAATACTTTTGCTTGGAAAGTATTTTGGTCAATGCACTGCTCAGATTTACAACTGAAAGTACTGCTCTATGGAAAGTACTGCTTGGTGATACGAAGGATACGCTGACGTGTCAGAACACTGTTCCAACGGTCAAATTTGCGGGTAACAATTTAACAAGATAGCTTATGGGCCTGATGAAATATGATCTTAACCTGTTAAATAAGCTGTAATATAAGTTTGGTGAAGAGTAGAATAGCTTATCATTGGTTTTGGGTCTTTTTAGACATGTTTTAAAGTTATGACAGCATGCTGAATCGACTCTTGCTCACACTTCGTAGGGCCGCTGAGAATAAACTGTTCGTCGGATTACGATAAGGTCTAAACGAAAGTTGTAGCTCTCTGAGTGTACTTTTAATGGTCTACTTTAAGTTTTGGCTCGTTTGGAAGTTAAATTGGTCTTAAGTTAGAAATACAGCAGCAACCCAAAAAATCTGCACAAATTGTAATTTTATATAAGTGTCTTAAATGATGAAATAGCACCTTAGGTGACCAGGTTTAAGTTGTTTAGACTCAATACATGTTAGATAAATGTGTTATCAAGTTCTAATAGTACTAGAATGGTTATCATGTGAGTAGGTGCTCGTGGGAAGCTTACGGAACGCTAAACAAGACCTAGAGGTGAGTAACGGTGTATTAGCTTCATGTTAATAGATTAAACCTGATGTTAGAATTTGTGCAAGGTTTCGGAGATACCCGAAACAAATCATGAATAGTATGCTCACAAGAAGCATCATTGACAAGTTTAGCGTGCCTAAGAAATGCACGATGTAGAACTTCCTTAGTAGCATCCTTTGTGGATGACCCGTGCTTATATTAGTATTTACATCCTTAGTGGATGACTCGAGTATAGAATTAGCGTATAAAGTAGATACAAACAAGCATCCTTAGTGGATGACCCCAGTTAGAAAAGCACGATGACAAATTAGAACCCCAAGAAGAGTACTCGATGGTGAAGGAAGTTATTAAGTATAGTAGGGCGAATATATATTCGTCTATTCAAGAAGAACGTGTTTAGATATCATGCTATCAATATGAAATCCAGAATCAAGCTATGTTTATGCCATGTATAAGTAGAAATACGACTATAAGTCGTGCCATTTAACCATGTTATAGATTATATGTTTATGTTAGAATATGCAAGTATTAATTCATAATTATTCCGTTTACTCACTAAGTCGCAAGGACTTACCATTCTCAGCTTATGTTTTATGTAGGTATGTGAAGTTAGGCGATGGGGCTTGTAGATAGCAACTAGGAGTGCTAATTTTGGGAGACTAGAGGTTACGCACGGGTATAGTTTACGAGTGACTCATTCAAGCACTTTGATCTTTCTTGTAATACCCCATGTTTATTTTAAAGTCTAAAGTTAGTGTTAAAACATTCCCAAAACATTCCCAATGCTTCCCATCGAATACTTTGCGCCAGAACTTCCCACCAAACATTTTCCCACCAAAACTTTTCACCAAAAGCTAGCAGATATGCTCTATCCTCACAAACACATTATATACACTCTTATCCTCAAAACCACTCAACCTCACAACCTCTTGTCTTCACACCAATTTCAGAACCTGAGATGCAGCGATGTAATCCTTTTATCTGTTCTTGTGGAATAGGAAATATAAACTAAGAACATCACATCAACCAGATAGCTATGGATGGCAATATTATGCATGTCCTCTTTCGAAGGTAAACAATAATACATTTCTTATTTATGTAAATATACTATTAATTGGGTTGTAATCTCTTATAATTTCCTTATTATGTAACAACCAAGACAAAAATATCATGGATGTGGATGTTTTATGTGGAAGAGTCAATTTGATGATCGAGCACTTAAGAGTTATCTCCTCTGCTTCAACATCTCAAGGTTCTGGATTTGCATCAACATCTCAAGGTTCTGGATATGCACCTATACAGGTGCTAGAGACAAGAGTAAGGATGCTGGAGGCAAGACTTGAAATGGCAAGGAATTCTGACGACCACGACCACGTATGTCAGTCGGATGCGATACTCCGTGAGCTGTAAAGTGACATGGAAAATCTTCGTAGTTGTTTAATAAAATTTTATTATCGAACATGGCATACACCCGTCTCTTGGTGATGTAATTCGTTCGTTTTAATGTTTGAACTTTTATCGATTTGTAATGTAATTAGTACGCTTTAATGTTGGACGTTTATCGATTTCTAATGTCATTTGGAAAGTCAAATTTAACGAATATAATACCAACGAAATGTTGTTAGGATTTTAGTTAACAAAAAATTCAACGCTTGTCACTCTCGGTCAAGTATTTTTTTGGCGTTTTGTGTAATTTACCGACGACAATGTGTCGTCGGGATTTCTCTCGTCGTCGTTCTACTTTTAGTGTAATTTACCGATGACACCAAAGTGTTTTTTCTAACTTGTTCCCCAGGGGCATTTCTAGCAAAAACTGTTGATAAAAACTATCATATAATTACAACAAATGAGTTACCTCCGGTGCTCTCAGTTTGGGGAGTGTTGCTTGGACAGTTGGACTAGGAGTACGCATTTCGGGACTCTTGTTTGTCAATGACTAATTAAACACAACTCCTGACTAATTAGGTCAATGAGAACATGTGATCATTGCCATGGGATCGGGGTGTTCCCACCGATTCACACCTTTTTAGAGAATGCCAACAACCAGAAAAACCATGTTTCCCTTATGTAAAAGTAATTTTAAAAAACTTAGACGTTAACTGCAAATATTTTAGTCGGAGCAAAAGATTTCATTGAATGTCTAAAATAATTACACACAAACCGAAAAAAAAATACATAAATTAATCATAAGTCGGGTAAGTCGAACAGAATGTATAGTGAAAGTCGAGTAATTTAAACCCGAATTGCTTTTTTTAGATTATATGTAAGTTTTTATTACCATTTTTTTTATTGTACCTTAGTTTACTACGAGTATCTGGATGTAAAAAATCTAAAATAACACAAAATAAGAAAATTTAGAGAAACTTACAACGTTCGCATTTATTAACATAACTATTAGAAATTATGTTGTACCTTCTGGTTTCCTTTATTATATATATATATATATATATATATATATATATATATATATATATATATATATATATATATATATATTATTAAACATCACTTTATTATAAAATCATAGGATTTACAAGAAATTAGTGGGGATCCGAGATACTAAAATCATATTATTATTATTATTATTTTTAACAACTAAAGTAAAGTATTTTTTTTTCTTGAACGACTCTGTTTCTTGTTTTTGGACGACTAAAATATTGTTTCTTTTTTGAACGACTCTGTTTCTTTTTTCAAAAAAATTTATAAATGAGAAATAAATTGCAAAACTTTCTTCCATAGAATATTAATTTATTAACACGTTTTCTATTAAAAAAAAAAAAAAAAAAAAAAAAAAAAAAAAAAAAAAAAAAAAAAAAAAAAAAACTTGCACAATGGTCAAGACAAATGTCGAGCAAAGTTATCGGTTTATGTTATGGACTTCAACGCATCTTTTAAGGTGAAGTTATCGAGTCTGGTAAGGTGAAGTTGTAGCATTTGATCACCAATGTTTATGATGAAGTTTCTTGGCAGTTCATTTACCAATGTTTTTGTCCTTCATTAATATCTATGTTTTATCTTATAGAATAGAGTCGGTAAAAAAAAAACTGCTATAAAAAGAAGCCCAAGTTAGATAGTATGTAAAGCCAAACCTTAATGATATTATATTTCATACTGTATTATAATAGCACCAAACAGGCTAATATTTATTTTTAATATTATAACATGATTTTTGCAATATTTTATCCCAAATGGTCCGCAAGTTTGCCCTGCTTTAGTATATATATAGAATTATTAAGGGAAATGTTTCATTTATATTCACTTTAGTAAATCCATGGTGGAGGACCCCATTTCCAAGAGTTTATTCCACAAAATGGTTAGATTGGTGAAAACACCCTGATCCGACTTTCAAGAGTCAATCGCATTTTCCAAAGTTAATGTTCGTGTGTACAGACTTGAACCCCATTTACACGAACTTGCCATCTGGAGCTCCGGCAATGGCCGGATTAAACGGTTGCCTGCCATGTAGATATATTGTACTTTTAAATGTATGCCATCAACACTGATACGTCTGGGCTCGAGCTTTCACAGCAGTCCCAAAAATCTTATAGGACTGGGAGTGGGTGCGTGAGCATGCGGTGCGGGATCCCTCATGCACGGGAACACCGCCGCCGAGTACTCCTTAACGCACGGGGATACCCCGTTGAGTGAAGAACTCACGCACGGGGAGGAAACAAAAATTCATACGTTGGGAAGGAATATTATGGGGGAGGGAGTGGTTCATCCATTCTCTCTCCCATCACTCATTCCCAACCAATCTCCTTATGCCATATCATTCACCCACTTTTTCCATCACTCACTTATATTTTTAAAGGCATCACTTCACTCACCCTTCACTCACTCACTTCAGTCACAATAAAGTTGCAACGTTAAAAAAAAAGGATCCCGTGCGTGAAAGTTTGAGGCAAATGAAGGATCCCGCGCCTGAAGGACCCCCCAGCGGCGGTGTTCCGTGGATGAAGGCTTCACTCACGTGCCTTCCCGTGCCCACTCCCACCTCCCTTACCGATGGAGCTTGTAACGTTTATTTTATCTTTTATTTTTTATTTTTTGAACTTGTTTTAAGGATTTTAGATCAAGAAACAGAGTATGGTTTTTCTGTAGTGAGGAGGAAGACGACTAAAATGCTAGTGGGTCCAGGGATTTTTTTTTTCTTCTTTATGATGTTATTTAGATGTAAGAAGTTACTCTTGCCCTTTTAAAATTTAACACTTGACAAAGTTAACCCACTCATATATATTGTCTAAATTTTTTGATTGGAGACATAACACAGAACTATTTATATAGTTAACTCTATTAAGTTTTTTAGTTTTTAAAAAGAATTTAAAAAAGAAAAAAGAAAAAAGAAGTGAGTGAAGGGTGAGTGAAGTGGCGCCTCTAAAAATATGAGTGAGTGATGAAAAAAGTGGGGAATGATGTGGTGTAAGGGGATTGGTTGAGAGTGAGTGAAGGGAGAAAGGGTGAGTGAACCACTCCCTCCTGAGTTACTGAACCAAACACTGCCTTCACAAGTACAGTTGCAGCAAACAGTGTAGCTCCTGAAACAAACAATTTCTTCACAAATACAGTTGGTATATGTATGTACCTCAATATTTATCATGTTTGGTAGAGTTCTTGAACACATAGGCGGATCAACCCAACCACGGAAGCCACAATTTGGACAACACCTAAAACGACGTCCCGGGTCCGTTTCAGTCCACTAATTAAGAATTTGAGTTGACGCTCCACAAAAACTATTTAAATTTTTCTAAACGGCAAATTATCTTAAAAGATTCTAGCAACGAGCTAGAAAAAAGGATGCATGAAAGTTACAAAGGGTGTTGCAACTAGTCATTCCAACTTACAGCTAAAAGAGTTATAAATTCTAACCAAATGTAAGAAAATACACAGAATATTATCAAAAACGTCGCTTTTCCTCATAGTACAAGGGGTGTTGCAACACTACAAGTATGGTTTTGCACGGTCAGTTGTGTGTCTTTTACTCTTTGGTTAGGCAAGAGGCACGTTTGGTTTGTAAAGTAACTAGATGATCAACTTGCATTGGTTGGTTTCTTGTTATAAATGCTAGACAATGTGGTTGGTAATTGGTCAATCTAACATTGGAGAATGTGTCATTTGACTCTTTCTTCGAAACTAATTACATAGTAACGTAGACAAAATTATTTTTAGTTAACTTTTACACGATGTTTGTGTAAATTATACTACTTTTGTGACTTTTATTCACATTATTTTGAATGTATACATATTCCTGAAGTGTGCATTATTTAAGTGAGTTGTTTTTCAAGTTTCGTACTCATATATGGGATACGGTGCGGGTTAGATTTTAATTAGGGATGGAGCGGATAATATCACAATAACATTCAAAAAAAACAATTCTATAAAATCTGAAAAACTAAAAAAAGAAAGAGGACAACAATTTATTAAGAATCGCTGAAAATAATTTTTAAAAAAATCATTTTCATGGTTAAAAGGTATGATGATATTATCGATTTTGTTAATATCATGTAATTATCAAGCTTTCATAATATTAAAGTTAATATCAGTTAATTTTTTTTAATATAACTGTAACTATTCTTAATATCGTAATAAAAAAAAGCAGTGAAATTAATTTTTTCTACTAATATCCAAGTAAATTTTTAAGTAAAATGTTAATATCACGGTAGGACTCATAATAATAAAAATTCCAAAAAACGGAGAATTTCATATCTCCCCCTAAAAGTTCTTCTAATTTCATATATACCCAACCCGATTTGCAAATATCAAATATGCCCATTCGAAAAACATCAATATCATATTTGCCCATTTTCAAAATATTTGAATTAAAACATGTGTTACTGTATGAAAACTAATGACCTATTATCAATTGTCAATGTTACTTTTAAAAGTAAACTTTAGTCCAAGCCGAATTACTTTTGAAAAGACCTGACTGTTCTATGCAATGATTACGGTAGACGAATACTCCCCCAGCATTTAAATGCGACTTCCCACTCTCCTATGCATGAAATTATGGAAAGACCTAACTGTCCAATGCATTAAAAAAATGTCCTTTAGTGTTAATAAAGTAGTTAAAACTGGCTAAATAAACAAAACATAAATTGTTGTTAATATCATTAGTTAATTTTACAAACAGAAATTTGCTCAAAAAAATAAATAAATAAATAAATTAATTAATTAATAAATTTAGTAATAACTAAAAGAAAAGATAGTGAAGAGATAAAGGTTTTTCAATACTTTCGTATACGCCATCAATTTTCTACTGCCATTCTTCTATTTCTTACTTACGTGCATCAACTTTCTCCTGATGCTTCGATATTATATTCTCTTCTTCCATGACTCTTTCTTGAGCATTCTTGATAAGTTTGTTATAAAGATCAACCAAAAAATTGTTTGGAGTGTTTTTTTGTTCAACTTTGACCTAATTTTTATTTACGTTTTATAATACTTGATGAAAATTATAGCAATGAAAATACATTTAAAACCAAATCCATTCATATATTTTGATACTAGCCGAACCCAGCCCCAGACAATGATGACCTATTCTCATTAACCTAATTTTCCAGGAGTTGAGATTTAATTACCCAGACCATTTTCTTAAAGACTCCCTTATTGACTGGTCAACTAAGCGTTTGCGGTGCGGGACTAATGCTAATGGAGCAAGCCCTCCTTGTTCGGTCAAGTATGATAAATCTATTCGAATATGCAACATCAAAGAAGTAGGTGGCACAAGTGTGATAAATCTATTTTCATATAATTATATCGACTTACGGCTGAACATTTTTCCGACTTAGGGCAACTTTCATTTTTTAGCTCGACTAAATTAACATGTATACTGCCTCTTATACATTTTTCAAATAATGTTTGATCGGACAGAATAAAGTGTACACATTCTTGCGTACTAAGTTTTTTAATTGATGGAGTAATAGTTTGTAATTCAAGTTCACAAATCGAATATAGTAAGGAATTGTGGCTCACAATCCATAATTTATCTCTTATTAATTTGGTTTGGTATTAAATGTTACATAACCTAACTACTCCTAAACCCTTAAACATAAATTTATTTGGTGTGGTATTAAGTTGTTTATATTTAATTCTAGTCGAGCAAAAAAATGAAACCTGCCATAAGTCGCAAAAACGCAAAAGCTTCACCTTAACCGCTAAGGCATGAGGCTTGATCATGCCGCCATGCCCCGCCTCGCGCAATTTATAATTTTGATCCTAACATTTACTACAAATTTAATTTAAGCACCTTCCTAAGAACTCTGTATCTTCTCCACTACGTATATTTATTACTTGACCCGCCAATCCTATGCCCTAAAACACACTTTACATTCAAACCCCATAACTATTTCTAGACTTGATAAATATCTTGTACTCATTTTGTTTTTGTTTTTTTCATTTTTTTTTAACATTGTACTCATTTTGTTAAATTACTAGTACTACGTAATTTTGAAAAGACTATATGGTGAACATACCTTTCCATTGACTATAACAATGAGTCTGTGACTAAAACTTTCAATGTTAGCACTTTCCCCGAGAACTCCCCATCTTCGCAACTACTCATACTTATTACCCTAAACCCAACAATTGTCTATAAATTCAAATTGTGGCTCGTGATTCACTTTCATACACATATTATGTTTCAAAATGTAGGTTGTCCTACTGTGGTTTCTGAACTGCTTATTCATCTTGTGAATCTAGATAGTGATGTTGAGGATCCTGAATCTGAGCTTCTAAAATTTTTACTAAGTCCTCCAAAGGTCATCTTAGTTACCTTGTTAAGAAACTTAAATGTTCCACCGAAAATACGGATGTATATGGATTTGTATGGGCACTCAAGGTTAGATTTTAGTTGTACATACATTATTTCAGCTTGTATTTCATAATTATGGTCCTTAATATGTATATCCATAATATTTACAATTGGTTAATGACTATAGATGTCGGTATTAGATGGTGTGCCAACCTTTGTTTCAGTTAATTGTAAACATAGAAAACATGTCTGGTTTTAGAATGTTTTGTTGGCTGTGGTTTTAGAATGTTTTAGAAAACCTGTCCGTTTTATGTAGTATGTACTAAGGTTTTCAATTTGGGTTCGGTTTTCATCGGTTCGGTGTAACTATATAGTAAATAAATTTAAAAATACATAAAAAAATTATCTCTATCTATTGTAAGGCTGAGCATATTGGACCGAAAACCGAGCCTAAACCGAGCAGAACCGAACCGACTATATTTGGTTTGGTTTTGGTTTTATAACTAACGGTTTTTTATTTCGGTTTTCGTCAGTTCGACCAGGTTCATTAAAAACGTAACACTTATACACGAGATGCTAAACGGATGAGTCGATATTATATCATTATTCAAGGCTTGACGGATGAATCAGGGTGATATGTTTATACATGAGATGTTAAACGAATGAATCGAGAAGATATGGTTTTACATAAGATGTTAAACGAATGAGTTGAGATGTTATGGATATTCATAACATGTTAAACGAATGATTCGAGATGCTATGGATATACATAACATGTTAAACGAATGAGTTGAGATGTTATGGATATGCATAACATGTTAAACGAATGATTCGAGATGCTATGGATATACATAACATGTTAAACGGATGAGTTGAGATGTTATGGATATGCATAACCTGTTAAACTATGAGTCGAGATCCTATGGATATGCATAAAATGTTAAACGATGAGTCGAGATGTTGTGGATATGCATAATTAAGATGTTAAATGGATAAGTCGGGATGTTATGGATATGCATAATATGTTAAACGAATGAGTCGAGATGTTATGGATACGCATAACATGTTAAACGAATCAGTCGAGATGTTATGGATATGCATAACATGTTAACTGATGAGTCGATGTGTTATGAATATGCATAGCATTTAAATGGATGAGTCGATATGTTATGGATATGCATAACATGTTAAACGGAGTATTTGAGATGTTATTTGATGCTACCAAAATCTGCATTCGTCAAGGTGCTTGGTTGGTCGTCTGACTCGCATTGACCTTGACTTTCGGGTATTCGATAACAGTGCTGAAAATACAAAGAAAGATTGTTAGAGAGGTCCCCGGGCTGAGCCCGGGGGAACCCCCTCTAACGATCAAGTCAGTATCGAGCGTATACAGTTTATGTATTAGGATGTAATAGATATAGTAAGAGGTAGTTCGATCAATCATATATGTATTGGTGTGTAGTAGCTAGTATGAGAATTACAATACTAGACATTATATTAAACTACCAAGTTGTAGTAGAGAAGGTATGAGCAAACTAAGAACATCACATCAACCAGATAGCTATGGATGGAAATATTATGCATGTCCTCTTTCTAAGGTAAACAATAATCCATTTCTTATTTATGTAAATATACTACTAATTGGGTTGTAATCTCTTATAATTTCCTTATTATGTAACCGCCAAGACAAAAATATCATGGATGTGGATGTTTTATGTGGAAGAGTCAATTTGATGATCGAGCACTTAAGAGTTATCTCCTCTGCTTCAACATCTCAAGGTTCTGGATTTGCATCAACATCTCAAGGTTCTGGATCTGTACCTATACAGAGTGCTCAAATGTAATGCCAAAGATCTTAGGATAAACAAGCTGGAATCACAAAAACAGGTGCTAGAGACAAGAGTAAGGATGCTGGAGGCAAGACTTGAAATGGCAAGGAATCCCGACAACCACGACCACGTATGTCAGTCGGATGCGATACTCCGTGAGCTGTTAAGTGACATGGAAAATCTTTGTAGTTGTTTAATAAAATTTTATTATCGAACATGGCATACACCCGTCTCTTGGTGATGTAATTCGTTCGTTTTAATGTTTGAACTTTTATCGATTTGTAATGTAATTAGTACGCTTTAATGTTGGACGTTTATCGATTTGTAATGTCGTTTGGAAAGTCAAATTTGACGAATATAATACCAACGAAATGTTGTTAGGATTTTAGTTAACAAAAAATTCAACGCTTGTCGCTCTCGGTCAAGTATTTTTTTGGCGTTTAGTGTAATTTACCGACGACAATGTGTCGTCGGGATTTCTCTCGTCGTCGTTCTACTTTTAGTATAATTTACCGACGACACCAAAGTGTTTTTCTAACTTGTTCCCCAGGGGAATTTCTAGCAAAAACTGTTGATAAAAACTGTCATATAATTACAACAAATGAGTTACCTCCAGTGCTCTCAGTTTGGGGAGTGTTGCTTGGGCAGTTGGATTAGGAGTACGCATTTCGGGACACTTGTTTGTCAATGACTAATTAGACACAACTCCTGACTTATTAGGTCAATGAGAACATGTGATCATTGCCTAGGGCTGGGTCCATGGGGAAGGGTCCGGTTGGCATCAAAAGATGCATGGGATCGGGGTGTTCCCACTGATTCACACCTTTTTAGAGAATGCCAACAACCAGAAAAACCATGTTTCCCTTATGTAAAAGTAATTTAAAAAAACTTAGACGTTAACTGCGAATCTTTTAGTCGGAGCAAAAGATTTCATTGAATGTTTAAAATAATTACACACAAACCGATAAAAACATAAATAAATTAATCATAAGTCGGGTAAGTCGAACATAATGTATAGTGAAAGTCGAGTAATTTAAACCCGAATTGCTTTTTTTAGATTATATGTAAGTTTTTATTACCATTTTTTTATTGTACCTTAGTTTACTACGAGTATCTGGATGTAAAAAATCTGAAATAACACAAAATTAGAAAATTTAGAGAAACTTACAACGTTCGCATTTATTAACATAACTATTAGTGGGGATCCGAGATACTAAAATCATATTATTATTATTATTATTATTATTATTATTATTATTATTATTATTTTTAACAACTCAAGTAAAGTATTTTTTTTTTCTTGAACGACTCCGTTTCTTGTTTTTGAACGACTAAAATATTGTTTCTTTTTTGAACGACTCTGTTTCTTTTTTCAAAAAAATTTATAAATGAAATATAAATTGCAAAACTTTCTTCCATAGAATATTAAGTTATTAACACGTTTTCTATTAAGAAAAAAAATAAATTGCACAATGGTCAAGACAAATGTCGAGCAAAGTTATCGGTTTATGTTATGGACTTCAACGCATCTTTTAAGGTGAAGTTATCGAGTCTGGTAAGGTGAAGTTGTAGCATTTGATCACCAATGTTTATGATGAAGTTTCTTGGTAGTTCATTTACCAATGTTTTTGTCCTTCATTAAAATCTATGTTTTATCTCATAGAATAGAGTCGGTAAAAAAAAAACAGCTGCTATAAAAAGGAGCCCAAGTTAGATAGTATGTAAAGCCAAACCTTAATGATATTATATTTCATACTGTATTATAATAGCACCAAATAGGCTAATATTTATTTTTAATATAATAACATGATTTTTGCAATATTTTATCCCAAATGGTCCGCAAGTTTGCCCTGCTTTAGTATATATATAGAATTATTAAGGGAAATGTTTCATTTATATTCACTTTAGTAAATCCATGGTGGAGTACCCCATTTCCAAGAGTTTATTCCACAAAAAGGTTAGATTGGCGGGAACACCCTGATCCGACTTTCAAGAGTCAATCGCATTTTCCAGAGTTAATGTTCGTGTGTACAGACTTGAACCCCATTTACACGAACTTGCCATCTGGAGCTCCTGCAATGGCCAAATTAAACGGTTGCGTGCCATGTAGATATATTGTACTTTTAAATGTATGCCAACAAGACTGATACGCCTGGGCTCGAGCTTTCACAGCAGTCCCAAAAATCTTACTGAACCAAAGACTGCCTTCACAAGTACAGTACAGTTGAACCAAACACTTCCATGATCCTACGGTCGGGAGTGCTAGAATTGTTCGAAGGCAAAGATATTGCCTTGACCGTTTTGTTCAAATCACGGGGATCATTCCAACTTTCGTTTCCATAGAGAGCAAGATCTTCTATGAGTTCCCATGATTCTTCCGCACTTAGATCACGTAGCTTGCCACCGGCCGATTGGTCAATGGTTCGCCTTCTGGAGAGATCGATATGGTCCTAAAAAATTTGGAATTGGAGCCAAAGATCTATGCCATGATGAGAGACTTTTTGGAGTAAGTCCTTGAAACGAGTCCATGCGTCATATAGAGTTTCACTTTAACGTTGTTGGAACATCAAAATGTCATTTCTGAGCTTGGTAGTTCTCCCCGGTGGGAAACACTGAGCTTGGTCGTTTTAAGCTCATTTTACTCGTTCTTTATATCCACGGATTCGTTTTAGTATATACTAATATATTTTTGGTAGTTTGGCTCCTCTAGGTTACGTCTAACGTCTCTATTTGCCCGTCGAAAACTGTCAAACAGCAAGCAGTTTTCAGAAAAATAGTTTTCGTCGTTAAATTTACAAAAATCATATCTCCTTCGTTATAAACTCGTTTTAGTCCGTTCTTTCGCCAAAAGTTTCGTTTTTAAAAGTATTTTATAAATCTTTGGTCAAAAATTACCCCTGAATTCCTGAGTTTCCCACGTTTTCAAAATAGGGACAGTAGGTATATGTAATGTTTCAAAAATCATTTCTAAGGTTCCAATCTAGTTCCAACTTCAACAAACCACTTTCAATCACCACAAAAATAGTCTAATCCTACCATATACCTTCTAAGGGTGTCATGGGTTCCTAAACATCATAAATTAAGTGGATCTAACAAGGATCTAACTATAATCACTTTCTAGGATTTCAAAATTATAAGTTTGTAAAATAAAGTGGTATAACTAGCATATGCATGTAGATCTTGTATATATAACATATGAAGCTTGTAAAAACTTGATAAAATAATAAGGTTGAGTTTCTTATACTTACTTGAAGGATGAAGAGATTGGAGGATGAAAAACCTAAGTAACCTTGAGTTTATCTTTCAAAACTCAAAAAGGTATACAAACTAAGCTTGATTGTTACTAGATCTAAAAAAAAATATAGTGTCTTGCCTTGTTCTTGTTGTTTGCCGTGAACCAAAAGAAGAGAGAAAAAAAGAAGAAAGTAGCTAGTTGATATTTTGTGAAATGAAGATAAGTATACAATGTTTGATATATATAAAATAGGTTAGACAAAATTTAGGACAAACATTAATTAGTTAGTAGGAAGATTTTCAAATGTGTAAGAGTATAGCATGGAGGGGGGGGGGTGGCAAAATGGGTGAAGGAAGAAAATAATACCATGTGTAAGAGATTAGGTGATTAGAGTAGTATTTTAGTGTTTTTGGGGTAATACCGGGTACCGGGTTAACTAAAAATAAATTTTAACGGAGTTAACCGGGACATAATAAAGTTGTAAAAATTGTAAAAATAAGTCGGGTATAATTATTGAGTGTTTAGATAATTGTTGTTTAATTTCTATGAAAACCGTCGTAATTAAATTAGGCGTACGATACGAAATAAATAATTTTCCAAAATACCGGCTAAATTAATATTATAATTTTTATATTATTAAAATGAATATAAAAATATATTGGGATCATAGTCGGGAGTGTCGGACGTGTTAGTCACATTATTGATCGCGTGTTAAAGTTTATTTAGAAATAATTATACGTAAAAAGTAAATTATACCAAAAGTATTAATTTAATTATCCTACGAGTGGAATAGTATGCAAGTGCCCTAAATAATGATATGCAGACTATTTCCATTCCGTATGAGATGTCCCTAATGATAATGCATGAATTCGCACCTGAACCAATTCGGTTACGCGAATTTAAATACTCGTAAACTAAATTTACGATGACATGAGTAATGCACATGAATAGTGGTTTCCTCATGGAAATGAATAGTGTCACGTGAATAGTAAAATTTCTGAATGCTTCTTAGAATGTCGAATTGACCTAAAAAATGATGAATAGTGATCGATCAATAGTAAATGATGAATAGTAACTTGTGAATAGTAAATTGTCGAGGTTTGGAAAATGACCGGAAATTACGAGTTGTGACAATGGTCGTCGTTTTTGACCAAATTGAAAGACTCCATAGGTGAAGTTAAAGGTATGGCAATCATTTCCGACCGACACCAGGCTATCATGAACGCATGTACAACTGTTTTTCCAAATGCATTTCACGGGTGTTGTTGTCGACATTTGATGATGAACAGTGAAATAAGAAATAGAAAGCACAGGGCTGTGTATTTGATGAGGCGAAAAATGAACCACTTTTAGGGGGTCATTTAAGCCCGGAATTGAATTTTTTGATCAAATATTGCCCTAAATCGTTCCTTTTGTGATTTTAGGTACTTGGACAGTGAATTCTGGAAAAGAAGCTATTTTGGACGTTTTTGGAGCATAAAAGTGAAGAAAACGGCAAAGTCTCAATTTTCCATGCTTGGAACAGTAGGTGACGGCGTCAAGAGTAATTTCCTGACGGCGTCAGACGTGAAAAGAATTAAAATCCGAGAGTTCATGAAGGCGTCACCAAGTAGGGCGTCAAGAGTTAATTGTGTGACGGCCTAGGACCTGACGGCGTTAGATCTAGATCAAGGCCGTCCGAGGAAGATTTTGGCGGCGAGATGACGGCGTCACCAATTTGGTCTTGACGCCGTCAGACCCTATTTCCTATATATAGTTTTCTAATTTTTACATTAAAGGAGAGTTTTGGAGGAAGTTTTAAGAAACCCTAATTACGATTTGGGGACGAATTTTACAGGTTTTTCAAGGGTTTTCAACCCTTGATACCTTTCAAGTGTAATTGAGATAAGTACTCTTTTAATTCAATCAATATGTCTATGTGTTGGTTGTCTTTATCTTGTTCTTGTCTTGATTCCACCATGTTAGGCTAAACTTATCTTGTGTTTGCTTGGATCTAATGAAACCTAGATGTTAATTATGTGTTGATTACTTGTTTATAGTTGTATTGGGTGAATGAATTCGATGTTAGGCTTAAGAAAACTGGCAGATCTCCAAATGGTAACATGCTTGAACGTCTTAGGAAACATGAACTGACGTGCACTAGGTTTATTTGGTTGTATTTAATGCATGAGTAAATTCTAATGATCCCATGTTATGGGGCTTATATCGGCTCGACATGGAGTGAAGTAGGCATTCATAGGATTGGGGAAGTAAGTGCGCCACCCCATGAATGGTATTAAGGAATACAATCCGTCATCCACGCAACTATAACAAGTAATTAACATGTAAAAGATATCTAGGGAGTAAGGAAATCTAAGTAAACACATTTTCTCCACTTCTTGCTCACAACTTTAGTATAATTTAGTTTATTTTCATTTTTAGTATTTTATTTTAATTGTATCTTTAGTATTGGGTTAGTTGACTAGCAACTAATTCCGCCCAAATCCTTCAAACCCGAGAATTTTACTTGCTTTCAAAAAAATATAAAAATACAAAAATAATCATCCTTCATCTTTAGAACTAGTATTTAGGTTTTCTAATCCTAGTGACACTATTCCTTGCTGAACGATCAATCCCCCGGTACCTGTCACTATACTATACTACAACGATCAGGTACACTGCCTGGTGGGGGTTGTAAGCTTCTCGAGATCCCTCGAGAGGTAAAGCCTGGTGCAATTCCCACGCATCAGTATTGGAAGACATGCAAAGCGTACACCGTCCCTGATTTTGATAGATTGTTTGCTGTTCTTCAAGGGTTTAAACCGGGAGGTTTTCCAAAACTTGAAGACGCCGGTTTAGATAAGTGGTCCAGGGCACATTGCCCTGCTAATCGTTACAATTATATGACTTCAAACAGTGCAGAATGCATTAACTCATTAACAAAAGGTATTCGTAAATTGCTGATAATCAAGTTAGTGGATCATCAGAGAGCGACGTTATAGAAGTGGTTTACCGACCGTCGCGAAAAATACGCAGGTAATGGAATGTGTTTAGCTGGAACTATATATTGTTATGTAATAAAGTAACACGTTTTGTTTTGTAATACTGGCAGACACAAGCAGGGATGACCTTACGGAATGGGTCGCTATCAAAGTACAACGCCGAAAGTTAAAATGAGCAAAGTGGATTGTAAACGAATATAAAAAGCGCAAAGTTTACCATGTTGAAGACAAACAAAACGTCGAGATTTTCATGCTGAACGAGGGCCATTGTACCTGTCGGAAGTGGCAACTATCCAGATTACCTTGCGGCCATGTCATTGTTGTTTCTATCTCTTTAGGAATGGGTACATGCTTTCCATGGGCCAAAGACTCGTTTAAGAAAACTACGCTTAGGGATACGTACCAAGAGTTGGTGTATCCTTTAAAAGCGACATCATCGTGGGAAACGCCGGGAGACATGCAAAAAGTGCTTCCACCATCAATGGAAAAGCGGAATTCGGGACGACCAAAAAACAGGGATCGTTTTCCGTCGCGTGGGGAGTCGTGAAAAAGGACACCGTGTAGTATGTGTGGTAATATGGGACACAAGAGCATGTCATGTAAAGGACCAACAAATATTCAACTTAAGCGACAACAAAATATCAAAAAGGTCAGTTTCATATTTTTATTCAACATATAATTCCATTATAAATTTGATGTTTCTTAGGGTTAAACGGTTTCGGGATTGACAGAAACTCTACTTCCAACACGAGTCAACCTCGCAACCATCTACGCCACATGTTGTACCCGATATACAGCCACAAGAGGGTTCGTAAAACCAATCTATCCATTTAGATGATTTGTAGATGGTGTTCCAGTGGCTTCTTTTGCGTCTTGGGTACCTTCTTTTGCATTGTGTTTGGAGTACCTTCTTTTGCATTGTGTTCGGGTCTTGATATTCAATGATTGCTTGGATAAATTCTTGAATTGTGTATAGGTCACTTTCCGAATACAATATATCGCACACTATATCGACCCTACTTGGTGCCTTGGGTTACACGAAATTCGTATTGAGATAAGACAAGAACACATTCAATGTCTTAATTAATAAGCATCTCATGGATAGGAATTACGTAGTATATTAGTATATTACTAGCACAAAAAATCCCTACCACTCAAAAATTTCCACCTCAAAATGTGAGGTTCGCCTTTAGATTATTAGGCAAAAGCATTCACTTTTGATGCTTATGAGCATACCGGTAGTATTTAGATTCTAGAACTTGCGTTTATGATGCTTCCCGAGACCGCTAGTGAGACTACATTCGTGTAGTTAGGATATATAATGTTAGAAAAGCCCAGAAACACTAATAATGTTTCATCCTATATCCCTGACTCCTGGATGCGCTTGTAAAATATGAAAAACCGTAGCCCGGCGATGACGTCAGGTCGTCAGCCCTTTTGGCGACAACGTAAAACATAGAGAATATTGTATGTGTTGTTGTGATTATTCATGTTATATTGAAAGTCCAAAAATGGTGCCTATGTATACTAGACAAAATGACTTTTCATGAAAAGTCGCACGCTTTCATGAGTTGTTGCACCTTTTGGTTTAAAGTAACCAGCTTTCTAATAGATTTCTGCAACACTAGATATTGACAGTTTTTTCTGTCACTGTATCCAACAGTCACAATCTATTAAATTGTTGCAACATCTTAGTAACGAAATGTTTGATGACACTAAAATCACCAACAATCCTCCCCCATTTTAGTGTAATCCTTGATTTCCCACATAATCAAAACAAATCAAACTCATGCATAAATGAAAATGTCCTTCGTTTGAATTTTCATCTTAGTTACTACACATTTCAAATATTCAAGAATCGGGGTGTCGTAACGATTGAACCCGTCAACCCATTTGAATACCTGAAGATAGTATACACACGAGTTTATGATCTCTTATATTTATACTTGACGCTTTACAAGCCATGCATCCTTATCCATTCATGAGTATATAGGAAGCCAAGTCCAAGCTTCTTGAGGCGGCAAAACTTCATACTCATATAGGTAGTTTCTTTTAATCATGCCCTGCATTTGCACTTTTTCAAAAGAACTATTAAGAAGATAAACTTCAACCTCTTCATCTTGCAGGTCTGAACGAACACATAACTTGGGATAATATAACATGTGTTCCAATCTCTAAGTGTGGGCTTTCCACATTGAATTCAAGCTTCTAACATTGTATTAGAAGGGAATTGGGTATCTCACAATTAAAAGATCTAATGGACTTCTATTTCATCCCTACCATCGACTTATATACCAAGTCCATGGATATCCACTTTATCGAGTGGTATGATAATATGCCATAATGATTTCGTTTCACTACCATATTGCAATGAACATGGTAACATTGACTTTAAAACATAATACCATATGTTTATTAGCAAGTTCTTTAACCATTATAATTCCTTAAAACAAAAACAACGAATTGTGATGCAATAGTTGAATACGTTGTACAACTTAACTTTTTCCATTGATCACAAGATACTACACTTATACCAAGTGTAAAATCCAACACTTAATTCTCCGTAATCTTTTTGATCAATTATCCAACTTGCATAACTTTATCATTATAAAGATCTTGTTGCATTCTAAACCATAATCCATAGTTCCTATTCAAGTATTTAAATACAAACAGGCAAACATATCATTTTGATATACTCAATAATATATACCCTACTGTTGGCAAATCGTCTAAATATCCAAGTCATAGTACTCATTAGACAAAATAAACACATTACGTTTTGGGTAAATAAAATTTTGCCTCCTTTAATAACAAACTATTCAATTTTAGACATGTAAATTACATCATGCCCAATGATTAATATTTGTTACTTTGACAAGTTTTGTCTACAAAATCAATCGATACATGAAGGGACCTACAAATCATGTGAACTTTATGTACGCTGCATAAGGTTCTGTTCTTTGAGGTCGAATCCTGGGAAGAAATTAGACTCGTATCCCACTAGCGTTGATAGTGGGGGATAATATTCTTTAAGGACAGTGTTTATCATGAGGGGACCTACTAATCATGTGAACTTTATGTACGCTGCATAAGGTTCTGCCATATTCTAAGTTTCTAATAGCCTAAACGAGCTCGGGCCCTTTGCTCGGCTGCGCCTTAATGAGCCCACTAAATTATTAAGAATCGCAGAAAAAAAATTGAAAAGCAAATCGTTTTCATGGTTAATGGTATGGTGATATTAGCGACTGATACAAAAGTCAAGATCAGATCCTTGATCTTTGACAAAACGTCAAGATCAGATCTTGATATCACAAAAACTTTAAATAAAAAAAATTTAATATCACAATAACATATTTTAATATCACATAAACCTTTTTTTTTCTTTTCTTTTTTTCTTTTTTAATAATATTGGTAATATAACCGTAAATTTTTACATGTAAAGAAGCTTAATATCACGGTTGGTTTTACAATATCACCGTTTCATAAAAATCTGAATAAATAAAAAAATGAAAGAAGTCTGAAGGTTATCAGTCCCTCCCTCGAACCCGAAGTCACATCCACAAACACCAATCAAAAGAGCAAATGGGTTTTCACTTTTCAGTGTGTTTATCACTTCTCCTAGTGAACTTACGGTGATATTAAAAAAATTCAAAACATAAGTATTAATGTTACAGTGATATTAAAAGAATCATAGTATCATAATACCTTTTAACCATTAAATCGATTCTTTTTCCAAATTTTTCCGTCGATTTTAATAATCTTTTGTTCCGTATCTTTTTGTGAATCTTTGGTATTTCTGTGAATCTTTGGTCATTTGATTCAACAGTTCGGTCTTCAGCTATTAAATCTTCGGTTTTAAGAATTATAAGATTTTCACCAATTTTTTGTAGTGTGTGTGAGTGTGTCTGCAAGAAAATCATTTGTTAATAATTGGTTTTATATTAATGCGATTATATTACAATGTGGTTGGAACCGATAGAACTGAGAGAACCACCAAAAACATACATGCAGTTAAATTACAATGTGGTTGGTAGAGCGTTACAGGGGTTTGCAAACCACTGAATCCAATTAATGAAAATATTATTGTGCCTACTCGTAATGCAGTTAAATGAGAAAAAAACTTTACATAATTTAAGAGGAGTTCAATCTTGGGTCTCTTAGATGGAAAATATTTTATAATTGATACAAACCTTTGCAAACTCATCGGCTGCAGAAAAAGGTTCTATATATATATATAGATAGGATTGTGGCTAATGAAGATTTTTTCAAGAATGTGTTGTACGTATTCATGCCTTATTTGATCTCTGACCGCACTCCTATGGTGTTGACAGTTGACTATTCCTAATGGAATGGGGCAAAAGAAGAAATCCTTCAATTTGCAAATTATGTTGCTGAGAAAATGGAATTTATTGCCTTAATGGAAAAAGAATGGAAGAAGGAAGTTGCTGGTCACAGTATGTTTCAATTGGGCAGTATGCTGACCTTGAACTCCCCGCCTGTGCTTCCTCCTATTCCGTCTGAAGGGTTAAAAGTCTTGGGTGGGACTCGAACTTGAGACCTCCCCTGATCCCCAAGCCCCCTAAGGAATCTTGGTGGCCAACTAAGCTAGCCCAGTTGCTTATACGGATTGACACATCTGAATGAGTAATAATAATGCTTTTTTCCATAAAGCTGTAGGGAGGAAGCAACAAAGAAATAGAATTGATGTTATTTGTGATGAAAATGGGCAGAGTTTTGAGTGGGATGATGTAGGTACTCAGTTTCTGGGTGAAGAGGATGTTGTGGAAAATATTGTTGATGCTGAAAATCTAGTCACAATAAATATATGTACTGAAGAAGCTAATTGTTATAGTATTAGTGTGTAATAGTTAGGATATAAGTTTAGGGGGCTAGTTGTAGTTTAGCTCAAACTTAAGAAGGTTAGTCATGTATTAGGAAAGTTCCTAACTCCTCGATTGTAGAATCCTTGTTCACCAAGGATTAGGTTTCTCCCCCTTCATTCTCTATAAATAGGGATGTGGGGGTGAGGTTTTATTTATACCTTCTTTTCTTGCTCTCGTTTAATAAATGTTTGAGTGTAAATATCTCGTGTGCGTGTTGGTGCCACTTGGTATTAAGGGATCATAACCCTTTGCCGAGGTCTTGTTGGAGTAGTTCTTGATTCGTGGTTCCGCTCTAGAAACCGGTTTGTTGGATTTCTTCCAACACTAATATATATGATGATTAAAGATATGATGACTAAAGAGATTACTGACAATGAAATTAAGGATGCAATTTTTTTAATCCTGGTGATAATAAGGCACCTGATCCAGTGTTTTCTCAGCAATATTCTAGAAAGCTTGGAATTTTGTAGGTCAAGATGTTAGCAAAGCTATAAAAGAGTGTTTCAGACAGGAGTTCGTCACTAATATTTGAAACTTCGTCACTATACCGGATGTGTCACAAATCATGCTCATCGCTAGTCGTCACATAAACTCCGTAACAATTAATTAGTGATGAAATTGAATATTGACCTTGTTAGTGACTAGGCAAATCCGTCACTAAGTGGCAAAGAAAGGCGTCATTTTTTGAGTGAAACATATGTTAGAGTAGTCACTATGTAAGTTGTCACTATCAATGAGGTTGAGTGACTATAAAAGTTGTCACTGAAAATAAATTTCAAAAAATTATCAAATTTTGCTACAATTGTTTTTGCCTGTAGATTTAAACTGCTCTGAAATAAAAATGAAAATTCATAATAATACAAATTACATCCGAATAACACGAGAGTTTAAGATTCATCCTTAAAACAAGTATAACGTTATTACATCAAAAAGGAATAACCGTTGTTGAAATTACAAATTACATCCGTTTCTGATTTTTATGTTGATTCTACCATTTTTGAAATAACCATTTGTTGTTTTTTTTTTATTCCTAACAATAATTTTTCAGTTTTGAAAAAATTAAATACTTTCTTTTTGTTAATTGGGTAATACTTTGTCCTCTTGATACACATGATTTTCAATACTGATAAATTAATCATCGTAATTCAGTTTATGAAGTAACAGTTGGGCTGATGGTGAATGATCATGTTCTGAGAACACACAAAGTATGTATTTGTACATCAATCACTCTTTTTTTCGATTACTCCTGCATGAACAACCTATTAAAGACAGATTTGAAGTAGGAAGTACCAAGCCATGTATCATTCCAGAACTCAAAAGTGGAGCCATTATCAACTTTCCTTCTAAAAACATTCTCTAAGTTAGTGTTAACGTGAGACCAATAATTGTTGTCCAAGGGCTAACCCTCCTTCATTCCCATAAATAGAGATGTAATTATTTGTTTCCAAACTAGTGAGTTTGAATCTGTGTGGAAACACCACCACCATTTCGTTAGCATGGCGAGGTTAGAGGTGCCAAGACCCCACATTTCCGAGGTCCGGTAGGAGTACATCATATACGCCAGTCCATTCCGGAGCCCCCCATAACTGAATCCATCCAGAAGCATGGAAACAACGAACATGCTGACCCGGTAAAAGTCACCTAAATTAACTAGACACCTAAGCTATTAACTACTGGACAGCTAAAAAATAAATAAATAAATAATAGTAATAAAAAAAAATTGCTCAGACCCTAAATTAACTAGTCCCTCCCTCGAACCCGAAGTCACATCCACAAACACCAATCAAAACAACAAATGGGTTTTCACTTTTCAGTGTGTTTATCACTTCTTCTAGTGAACTTACGGTGATATTAAAAAAATTCAAAACATAAGTATGAGTGTTATAGTGATATTAAAAAAATAATAGTATCATAATACCTTTTAACCATTAAATCGATTCTTTTTCCAATTTTTGTCATCGATTTTAATAATTTTTTGTTCCGTATCTTTTTATTATTTTTACAGATTTTCTTGATTTTTTTTTTTTTTGAATTTTATTATGGTATTAATCCGCACCATCCCTACTATGATATAAGCTGAAACACAAATAAACTAATAAACCACATATAAGCTTAAACAAACATTTTTCGTCATTAACCTTTTAAAAATTTAGTGACCAAGAATGTTCGTCACTTTTTATACCGAAAAATATCGTATAAGTATAGTGACGAGATTAATGATCACTTTTGAGCTTCGTGACTAACTGTTTACGAATGACCAAATATTAGTGTCCATGTATTATATGGTCACTATTTTGCCCAAATAGTAACCAAAAAAAAGTCGGCACTAAGTTTTGGTCACTATAGGCACTTTTTCTTGTAGTGTACGTAGTTACGTACATAGGTATAGATATATGTTTATATGTGTACATATTAATCGGGTGGGGCGGGGCGGGCGAGGATTCCCTGCTCCCCGCCCCAAACCCGATTTAAATCTCCGTTTAATCCCCAAACCCGCAACATAACCCGATTAACATGCCCCGCCCGCCCCAATTAGTTCGGGTTTTAGGTTTTCCCGTCGGGTACAAACATACATTAATCGAAACACCCCTTTAAAATGGCCATAAACATTTGACCCATGTATTGACATACCGTTTGACGACTCAATTACTTCTACGACCATAACATATACTTTAACACTTGACGACACACTTACAACCATTAAGACCAACGGGGGTACCACATTGACTTGAGCTCGGTATCTACCTAAGCTCTTACGAAAGGAAAAAGGTGAAGGTGATGATATAGTAGTCTGGATTTATGTCCTTTTCCTCGAAGAGGACAATAAATTATTAAGAATCGCAGAAAAAAAAATCAAAAGCAAATCATTTTCATGCTTAATGGTATGGTGATATTAGCGACTGATACAAAAGTCAAAATCAGATCCTTGATCTTTGACAAAACGTCAAGATCAGATCTTGATATCACAAAAACTTTTAATAAAAAATTTAATATCACAATAACATATTTTAATATCACAGAAACCTTTTTTTTCTTTTCTTTTTTTCTTTTTTAATAATATTGTTAATATAACCGTAAATTTTTACATGTAAAGAAGCTTAATATCACGGTTGGTTTTACAATATCACCGTTTCATAAAAATCTGAATAAATAAAAAAAATGAAATAAGTCTGAAGGTTATCAGTCCCTCCCTCGAACCCGAAGTCACATCCACAAACACCAATCAAAACAGCAAATGGTTTTTCACTTTTAAGTGTGTTTAGTATATTAAAGGGAAACCTGATACACGTATGTCACTGCTTGCAAGTTGCAACACACTATTTTATCTATACTAAAACTAAGAAACTAATATAATAGAACGTGGTGCATGATCTCCGGTCTCCACAACCTATACAAACTAGCTACTCCTAGTAAATTGTTGACCCAAATACTAGTGCTCCATAAAGTTCGGTCAAACCATCATGGACCATATCAACTCTTATATTCAACATAACTGGGACCCACATACTTGGCCCATCAAGATTACCCAACATTCACCCCCGTAATATTTTAGGCCTATATATCACGGTCTCGGCTCCTACAATCATACTCACGAACACGGTCGCGATCGCATACTACTTGCTCCTTCTCTTCGTACTTTGCTTCTCTTCTTGCTTACACAACCACGTACATTAGCTCGCTTTCTTGTGATCACCACGCGTAATCAACTTTGTTCGGTCTTTCTGTGAATCTTTGGTCATTTGATTCAACAGTTCGGTCTTCAGCTATTAAAGCTTCGGTTTTAAGAATTAAAAGATTTTCACCAATTTTTTGAAGTGTGTGTGAGTGTGTCTGCAACAAAATCATTTGTTAATAATTGGTTTTATATTAATGCGATTATATTACAATGTGGTTGGAACTGATAGAACTGAGAGAACCACCAAAAACATACATGCAGTTAAATTACAACGTGGTTGGTAGAGCGTTACAGGGGTTTGCGAACCACTCAATCCAATTAATGAAAATATTATTGTGCCTACTCGTAATGCAGTTAAATGAGAAAAAACTTTACATAATTCAGGAGGAGTTCAATCTTGGGTCTCTTAGATGGAAAATATTTTATAATTTATACAAACCTTTGCATACTCATCAGCTGCAGAAAAAGGTTCTTCATATATATAGATAGTTTTATGGCTAATGAAGATTTTTTAAAGAATGTGCTGTACGTATTCATGCCTTATTTGATCTCTGACCGCACTCATGTGGTGTTGACAGTTGACTATTCCTAATGGAATGGGGCAAAAGAAGAAATCCTTCAATTTGCAAATTATGTTGCTGAGAAAGTGGAATTTATAGCCTTAATGGAGAAAGAATGGAAGAAGGAAGTTGCTGGTCACAGTATGTTTCAATTACGCAGTATGCTGACCTTGAACAACCCGCCTGTGCTTCCTCCTATTCCGTCCGAAGGGCTAAAAGTCTCGGGTGGGACTCGAACTTGAGACCTCCCCTGATCCCCAAGCCCCCTAAGGAATCTTGGTGGCCAACTAAGCTAGCCCAGTTGCTTATACGGATTGACACATCTGAATGAGTAATAATAATGATTTTTTCCATAAAGTTGTAGGGAGGAAGCAACAAAGAAATAGAATTGATGTTATTTGTGATGAAAATGGGCAGAGTTTTGAGTGGGACGATGTAGGCACTCAGTTTCTGGGTGAAGAGGATGTTGTGGAAAATATTGTTGATGCTGAAAATCTAGTCACAATAAAGATCTGTACTGAAGAAGCTAATTGTTAGAATATTAGTGTGTAATAGTTAGGATATAAGTTTAGGGGGCTAGTTGTAGTTTAGCTCAAACTTAAGGAGGTTAGTCATGTATTCGGAAAGTTCCTAACCTCCTCAATTGTAGAATCCTTGTTCACAAAGGATTAGGTTTCTCCCCATTCATTCTCTATAAATAGGGATGAGGGGGTGAGGTTTTATTTGTACCTTCTTTTCTTGATCTCGTTTAATAAACATTTGAGTGTAAATATCTCGTGTGCGTGTTGGTGCCACTCGGCATTAAGGGATCATAACCCTTTGCCGAGGTCTTGTTGGAGTATTTCTTTATTCGTGGTTCCGCTATAGAAACCGGTTTGTTGGATCTCTTCCAACACTAATATATATGATGATTAAAGATATGATGACTAAAGAGATTACTGACAAGGAAATTAAGGTTGCAATTTTTTTAATCCTGGTGATAATAAGGCACCTGATCCAGTGTTGTCTCAACAATATTCTAAAAAGCTTGGAATTTTGTAGGTCAAGATGTTAGCAAAGCTATAAAAGAGTGTTTCAGACAGGAGTTCGTCACTAATATTTGAAACTTCGTCACTAAACCGGATGTGTCACGAATCATTCTCGTCGCTAGTCGTCACATAAACTCCGTCAAAATTAATTAGTGACGAAATTGAATATTGACCTTGATAGTGACTAGGCAAATCCATCACTAAGTGGCAAAGAAAGGCGTCATTTTTTGAGTGAAACATATGTTAGAGTAGTCACTATGTAAGTTGTCACTATCAATGAGGTTGAGTGACTAAAAAAGTTGTCACTAAAAAGAAATTACAAAAAATTATCAAATTTTTCTACAATTGTTTTTGCCTGTAGATTTAAACTGCCCTTAAATAATAATGAAAATTCACAATAATACAAATTACATCCAAATAACACGAGAATTTAAGATTCATCCTTAAAACAACTATAACGTTTATGAGTAGATAAGTGGCAAAGAAAGGCGTCATTTTGAGTGAAACATAAGTTAGTGTATTCACTATGTAAGTTGTCACTATCAAAGAGGTTAAGTGACTATAAAAGTTGTCACTGAAAAGAAATTTCAAAAAATTATCAAATTTTGCTACAATTTTTTTGCTTGTAGATTTAAAGTGCTCTGAAATAATAATGAAAATTCATAATAATACAAATTACATCCGAATAACATGAGAGTTTAAGATTCATCCTTAAAACAAGTATAACGTTATTACATCAAAAAGGAATAACCGTTGTTGAAATTACAAATTACATCCGTTTCTGATTTTTAGGTTGATTCTACAATTTTTTAAATAACCATTTGTTGTTTTTTTTTTTATTTATTCCTAACAATAATGTTTCAGTTTTGAAAAAATTAAATACTTTCTTTTTGTTAATTGGGTAATACTATGTCATCTTGATACACATGATTTTCAATACTGATAAATTAATCGTCGTAATTGAGTTTATGAAGTAACAGTTGGGCTGATGGTGAATGATCATGTTCTGAGAACACACAAAGTATGTATTTGGACATCAATCACTCTTTTTTCGATTACTCTTGCATGAACAACCTTTTAAAGACAGATTTGAAGGAGGAAGTACCAAGCCATGTATCATTCCAGAACTCAAAAGTGGAGCCATTATCAACTTTCCTTCTAAAAACATTCTCTAAGTTAGTGTTAACTTGAGACCAATAATTGTTGTCCAAGGGCTAACCCTCCTTGGTTCCCATAAATAGAGACGTAATTATTTGTTTCCAAACTAGTGAGTTTGAATCTGTGTGGAAACACCACCAACATTTCGTTAGCATGGCGAGGTTAAAGGTGCCAAGACCCCCACATTTCCGAGGTCCGGTAGGAGTACATCATATACGCCAGTCCATTCCGGAGCCCCCATACCTTAATCCAGCCAGAAGCATGGAAAGAACGAACATGCTGACCCGGTAAAAGTCACCTAAATTAACTAGACACCTAAACTATTAACTACTGGACAGCTAAAAAATAAATAAATAAATAATAGTAATAAAAAAAATTGCTCAGACGCTAAATTAACTAGTCCCTCCCTCGAACCCGAAGTCACATCCACAAACACCAATCAAAACAGCAAATGGGTTATCACTTTTCAGTGTGTTTATCACTTCATCTAGTGAACTTACGGTGATATTAAAAAAATTCAAAACATAAGTATGAGTGTTACAGTGATATTAAAAAAATCATAGTATCATAATACCTTTTAACCATTAAATCGATTCTTTTTCCAATTTTTGTCATCGATTTTAATAATTTTTTGTTCCGTATCTTTTTATTATTTTTACAGATTTTTTTGATTTTTTTTTTTTGAATTTTACTATGATATTAATCCGCACCATCCCTACTATGATATAAGCTGAAACACAAATAAGCTAATAAACCACATATAAGCTTAAACAAACATTTTTCGTCATTAACCTTTTAAAAATTTAGTGACCAAGAATGTTCGTCACTTTTTATACCGAAAAATATCGTATAAGTATAGTGACGAGATTAATGACCACTTTTGAGCTTCGTGACTAACTGTTTACGAATGACCAAATATTAGTGTCCATTTATTATATGGTCACTATTTTGCCCAAATAGTGACCAAAAAAAAGTCGGCACTAAGTTTTGGTCACTATAGGCACTTTTTCTTGTAGTGTACGTAGTTACGTACTTAGGTATAGATATATGTTTATATCTGTACATATTAATCGGGTGGGGCGGGGCGGGCGAGGATTCCCTGCTCCCCGCCCCAAACCCGATTTAAACCACCGTTTAATCCCCAAACCCGCAATGTAACCCGATTAACATGCCCCGCCCGCCCCAATTAGTTCGGGTTTTGGGTTTTCCCGTCGGGTACAAACATACATTAATCGAAACACCCCTTTAAACATGGCCATAAACATTTGACCCATGTTATGACATACCGTTCGACGACTCAATTACTTCTACTACCATAACATATACTTTAACACTTGACGACACACTTACAACCATTAAGACCAACGGGGGTACCACATTGACTTGAGCTCGGTATTTACCTAAGCTCTTACGAAAGGAAAAAGGTGAAGGTGATTTTATAGTAGTCTGGATTTATGTCCTTTTCCTAGAAGAGGACAATAAATTATTAAGAATCGCAGAAAAAAAATCAAAAGCAAATCGTTTTCATGGTTAATGGTATGGTGATATTAGCGACTGATACAAAAGTCAAGATCAGATCCTTGATCATTGACAAAACATCAAGATCAGATCTTGATATCACAAAAACTTTTAATAAAAAATTTAATATCACAATAACATATTTTAATATCACAGAAACCTATTTTTTCTTTTCTTTTTTTCTTTTTTAATAATATTGTTAATATAACCGTAAATTTTTACATGTACAGAAGCTTAATATCACGGTTGGTTTTACAATATCACTGTTTCATAAAAATCTGAATAAATAAAAAAATGAAAGAAGTATGAAGGTTATCAGTCCCTCCCTCGAACCCGAAGTCACATCCACAAACACCAATCAAAACAGCAAATGGGTTTTCACTTTTCAGTGTGTTTATTATATTAAAGGGAAAACTGATACATGTACGTCACTGCTTGCAAGTTGCAACACACTATTCTATCTATACTAAAACTAAGAAACTAATATAATAGAACGTGGTGCATGATCTCCGGTCTCCACAACCTATACAAACTAGCTACTCCTTGTAAATTGTTGACCCTCGTACTAGTGCTCCATAAAGTTCGGTCAAACCATCATGGACCATATCAACTCTTATATTCAACATTACTGGGACCCACATACTTGGCCCATCAAGATTACCCAACATTCACCCCCATAATCTTGGATGCCTATATATCACTGATGAGTGTCTAAATACTCATCATTTCTGTCACATTTAGACTACAAAAACATCTGAAAACATACAGATATGCATCAAAACATATGAAATATCAATAAATTATGTTTTTGTGAGTTACAATTGAAAAAGGATTGAAAACTGATGAAAAACAACATATTTCACATAAATTACAGTTTCAGTCCCTGAACTTTGAAAAATTGGCAAAACTAGTCCCTGGTAAATTAAAACATGTACAAAATCATTCAAGGTCCTTAGGGATTCATAAGTTGTCAAGTTTAGTCCTTTAAAGTTAAAAATTACAAAATGACAAATTTGGTCCCTCAAGTTTGAAAAATGTCAAAATTAATCCCCGGGTTTCAAAAATTAGAATTATCAAAGAAAACCCTTGTACTATTCATCTATGGCGTAAATGGTCCTTATGATAACTATGTGGAAATTACATGTTCAGCCCTTCATAAATTCAGAAAATACAAAATTGGTCCTTGGGCTTAATAAACATACAAACCAAACCGGACCCAATATACTAAACCCAACAAAAACAAACACAACCCTCTCCCAGCCCACTCTTTTCCCTAAGCCCAAAACACCCTCAGCCCAACTCCTTTTTATAATACGGGGTTTGACCCCGTTGACCTCCCCCAATACCGCCAAAACCAGAAACACTATTCACCACCCTCACCACAGCCTGCTTCACCCAATACCACCATGGTTTTCTCATCTCCACCTCACCCCCTACTCCCCCTAATCCTCCTTTCCACCTCACAGCAATACCACACCTCATTAAATGCCATTCCCATAATCTTTCACCCCAAACCATGCCTTATCCTCAGTTTTCTTACATATCAACCCAACTTGCCCCCAAACCTTCCCCTTTGCCCCCTGACACCTCCACATACTCCCAAAAATCTTTAATTGATCACCTTTGGCCCCAAGTTAACTTGGAAGACTTTGGCGCCAATTTTCATTTAAACGGATGAGATTGATTCAGAGAAATTGAGGGCCAAGATTGAAGTGGGAAAAGCTCAAAGTCACACCTGGAACCCTAATTGGAGCTTATAAAAGGAAAGAGAAGCAGAGGAGTCATCTATCTAGTTTATTTTTTAAGTGTATGTCGTTTAATGCAATTTCAAGTTTCTAGTGTAAACCTAAGCTTTTAAGCAGTGTTCTAAGCATCTTTAGTGTATTGTAACTCTTTCCAAGTAATAAATTTCAAGTTTCTTTGGCTGTTCAATCTTGTGCAATTTAAGTTTCAATTTCTTAAATTTCAAAAGCTCAATTGCTGTTATTGTTAGATTATATGGATTAACAAGCTCATATAAGCTCCTCAGAAAGCTCATAAAAGCTTTTAGAAACCTTTAAATCAGTTATAATATAGAAACTCATAAATCACAAAAAAATTAAGAAAAATAGAAATAAATCAAAAATTGCAGGTTATGGTGATCATCAAGTAGGAGCAGGGTTGATTCTGGAAGGCCTTGGGTTAGTGAATCTGTGGAGATTCTATAGGATTGTTCTTGGTTCATGGTTTGAGCAGGAAAGCTTATTGTAAGTTATCAAAAATCTCATATCTGTCTTTATACTATAGCCTTGTTCATTGCTTTTTTTTCAGTTGCTTAATGCTTATTCAGTCTTAATTAGTGATAATATAACATAAAATTGGTATCTTGTTTGTTGGAATTTCTAGTTGCTAAAATATAAAAGTTTCACAGTCAACATAGCATAATTAGTATTAGTGTGTATTTGTGGTCATTTTCTGTGACTTACTAAGATCTAATATAACATAATAAGTTATTGTGGTTCAGTTGCATAAGCTCTTCAAGCATTTTATTAAAAAAATCACAAAACAGTCTAGTATAAGGTGTGTTTGGATCAGGTTGTTCATCTGTGCTAAAAGTGGTTTGAGTTATTGTTGTTGCTTGCTTTAAGTCATATAGTGTAATATTAGCTCAGAAAAACAAAAATATTCAAGTCTCAGTTGGTTAAAAGTCAAAATCACACTCAATTCATCACCACAGTTAACTGTGGTGGAATTTGAGTCCAAATCTCATCACATCATCTCATAAGTTAGTCACCTAGCTTAATTTAACTTAATATTAGCTTATAACAACTTATTAAATAAGTAGGATCAATCAGAAGTTCATCAAAGTCAAAGTTAGTTCATCATTCAATAAAGTCAAATTGTGTTGCTCTCAGATTTCTCAAAACTTGGGTGATTTTTCTAGAATTTAGGGAGCTAATTTAGAGCTTGAAACTTCTTGTGCTTATAATCTACCACCTAAACTCTAGGAATCAAAGCTTATTTGATTTTTAAGATCCTTTCTCAAGCTTGTGCAAGAGCTGAAAGTGGACTGCTGGGCGACCCAGTGCCCTGTGCACTCAGACCCTATTTCACCCACCCAACTTTTGTGGTGATTTGTGGTTACCCCAGTGGGTCCCAAACCTCATACTTTGGTTCTTACAAACCCCCTCCTACCAGTGTTTGAAAGTTGACCCTTAGTTTGACCATTAGACCAGTGGACCCCACTTAGTTTTGCATCAAAACTCTGTCCCATTTCTGACCCAGAAACCAAATAAGCAGTTGCTTATTGTAGCTTTTTAGCTTATCCCCTGAGCTTATCTCATCAAATCTAGTTTAAATAAGTCAAAACAACTTAGGTGTATCTGATTTAACCAGTGTGGACACCACTTAGCCCCAACTTAGCTTATTTCTTTGTGTGGTCAACACTAGTCAACTGTATAAGCAAATAAGCACTCTCAGTGCTTATTCTGAGGTTCCAAAGTAGTTGTCTTTGTAAAAGTTTCTTATTTTAAGTATTTTAATAGTTTTACAAAAGAAAAACCAGAAAAAGCCAACTTTAATTATAGTGATAGCTTCTATTTAATAGATTATATCTTTTTAATTTTCTTTTTAGCTTATTAATAAGTAATCTGTCATTTTCATAATTTTATTAATTTCCTGTCACCTTTAAGTATTTGTAATAGTTTTATTAGATTTTTCTTTATCAATTTACTAATTATTAGAATTAGAAATACTTATAATAATCAATTAGGCAATATTAGTAATTAAATAGTTTTCTTAGATTTTAATTAGCAATAGCAGGTTTTTATAATTTTTCTAGGTTTCATAAATCATTTAAGACTTTTAGAAAATAGATTCTTAAAATTACACTGTTCATATTCTAATTTCCTTAATTAATTTAGTTTAATTAAATATTAATTAATAATTAGAATAAAAATTAGTAAAATAGTCTAAATATAATTTTTAGTGAGTTTTTATAATTTTTTAGGATTCCTGAGGTAGTTAATTAATTTTATAAATTTTCTCATAATTTGTTTTAAGTCATTTAGGTACTATTAGTAATTTAAAATAGTTTAAATAGTTTAATTAATATAATTAGTTTTTAATTAATAGAAAACCCATAAAAAGACAAAAATATTTCTTTTTAATTTTTATACTTTCTTCAAGTTCTAATTAAGGTTTAGAAAATAGTTTTGCAAGTTTTTAGTTTAATTTGTAATCTTTATAATTTTTAGTTTAATTTAAATTAGATTTTAAATAGTTTTATTTAATTAATTAGTAATAAAACAATTTAATAAATATTTTCTTTTTAATTAAATTTTCTTTTAATATTAAGTTTATAAAATTTTCACTTGCACCCCCTGTAGTTTAAATTAGTTTAAAACTCACATTTTTCTTAGCACGCGTACGTATCTGATTTGCAAACTGCTTACGTGTATACATATCTGTTTACTGTGCTTGTTATATACTGTTTCCAAATAATTCCAGTAGTATAAATCAAATCAAAATCATCTTTGTTACTGTCCTCAGTACCACTCATTCCCACTAACGTTTTCAAACTCAATTTCAATCTCGTCGGGACTTAACGACCCGGGGATTTCCCTGTACTTCCACGGATTTTAATACGTGACTTTTTCTCCCAGGTGGGCCTATCAGTTGCACACGGTTGACTGGTTGGTTTGGGAGGGGCCAAAATTTGGCGCCGCTCCCGGGGAGGTTGTTGCGTGTTTCAAAACGTTTTTAGGTTTAGTGGATTTCAAAGCCGTCATTGTACAAATACCACCCATTTTGTAAAAGTTATAATCATATCAAAAAGTTCACTAGCACTTTTCCTAAAGTGTTAAAAACACCAAAAAAAATTAAATAAACAACAAAATCAATCGTGAAGTTAAATTACTTCGTTTTCTTTAAATCACAACCTGTACAGTTGGTTTAAGGTAAGTTCTGACATTAAATTGCGAACTGAAGAGGAAAACTATTTGCTTCCTCCCGCCAGCCTGCGAGTGATTTTAAAGGAACGATTTCGGTTAACGAATCGATTCCAAAAATATTATCCCAGTTTTAACCCATACACGAAAAGCCAAAAACATTTTGTTTTATTGTGAATAAATTAATACCTTCAAAATAAGTTCCTAATCATAAGATAAAAACTTGCCATTATATCCTTGTGAATAGTGTACCTTTTTTAAAGGAGTTGTTCATCTGTGATTAGTGGATTTAAGTTCACTGTGGTTTTGCCTCTGTCTTGTTTTGATTGATACCGTTTTTAGTGCATGCGCACTCGTTCGCAAACAAAGCGTAATAAACCGAAAAACGTAACTAAGTTACGTACTGTTGAAGAAAAGCAACCTTTAAAAATGAACGACGAGCCCCCATTCCCTCCTAAGGAGGAACCAGTTCCTGACACCCGAACAATGGAGGAACTGTGTCAACCTACCATGCAAGGGAGGGGTGGACCCATTGCACCACTCACTATCGGAGCCACGGACTTTGGATTAAAACACCACATGATACAACAGATCCAGAATTCGTGCCAGTTCCATGTATTGCCGGGTGACGATGCCAACAGGCATCTCGACAAATTTTTAACTGTCACCCAGAGCATGAAACAAAATGGCGTCACCGATGACGGCCTACGTTTGTACCTCTTTCCCTATTCCCTCACTCATCATGCGACTTCCTGGTTCGATCGACTTCCAAAGATTCGTTCCACACTTTTGATGAGATGATTTTCAAAATTTCTGGCCAAATACTTTCCACCATCTATGGTCACAAAACTGAGAAATGATATCAGCAACTTCAGACAGCTTCCCGAAGAGTCTTTATTCGAGGCTTGGGAACGCTACAAACTCTCCATTGATCGATGTCCCAACCATAATATGCTTCTTGTCACCATTATTGACACCTTCTATAATGGTTTGACTCTTCGCCATCGGGACACCATCAATGCTGATGCTGGGGGCACCTTTATGAAAAGGACCCTTGAAGAGTGCTATGACTTAATCGAGAACATGACTGCCCATCATAATTTTTGGGACTCCTCTGCCGAGAGGAACGACTCATGTAAATCAGTCACTCCAGCAAGCAATGAGATATCAATCCTAGCTAAAAAGCTCGATGATTTGTCTACAGCAGTTTTGCGTATCCATCAGACAAATCATAATCAAGTCAAAGTTGTCAACCCAAGTTGTGAAACTTGCGGTGGTCCACATCCGTACACAGAGTGCCCAGCCTCCGGTGGCTTAGCTCGTGAAAACGTGTACGCAGCTCAAGGTTCCTATAACACGGGAGGTAATTCTTACCAACCGCAAGGAGACCGAAACCTTTTGAGCTACCGTTCTAATAACTATCTTGGACCACCAGGGTTTAATCAGTCTCAAAACAGGAACCAGAATTTTAACCAGAATCAGAACCAGAACCGAATGAACCAAGGTTTTAACAACCAAGGGAATTTCAACGCTGGTCAAAACCAGGTTCACCAAAATCAAAACCAAGGGAATTATAACCGTAATCAAGGTCAAAACAATTACCAACAGGGTAATTCTCAACAAGGAAACAATTTCCATAACAATCAGAATCAAGGGAATTTCCAAAACAACAGGCCTCAAAATCAGAATCTTGCCGTTGTTCCTACTCGACCATCATCCGATGAGTTACTAAAACAGTTTATGAAATCCCAAGATGAACTGAACAAGTTGTTGATCAGCAATATTTCTGAGATTAAGAAATCTTTAAATGATCGACCCTCGAGCTCGGGTACATTACCCAGCAATACGATCGCGAATCCGAGGGGCGATGTTAAAGCGATCACAACAAGAAGTGGAAATTCTTATCAAGGACCCACGACTCCATCTACCTCTTCTCCTATTCAGGTAGAGGAATGAAACACTGAGGATACTACGGATACCGTACTTCCTACTAATAACGGAGGTACCAATGACATCCCTCCTCCAGTTGTCCCTGTCCCAACTCCTCCTAAAAGAGTCGTGTTTGAAACTCCTGAAGGTCCTGTTGAAATTCCAAAATCCAACCCAAAACCATCGATTCCATATCCCTCACGATTGCAAGACTTAAAGCTCCGCCAAAAAGCTAATCATCAGATGGAAAAAATTTTCCAAATTTTCCAAGATCTACACTTTGATATTAGTTTTGCGGATGCTCTTCTTTTAATGCCCAAATTCGCATCGACAATCAAAAACCTATTGAGCAATAAAGAGAAACTGTGTGAGATGGCAAGAACTCCACTCAATGAGAACTGCTCTGCAATTCTGTTGAAACAGCTTCCCGAGAAGCTAGGAGACCCCGGGAGATTTCTAATACCATGTATTTTCCCTGGGATGGTTGAATGCTTTGCCTTGGCCGATCTTGGTGCAAGCATCAACTTAATGCCCTACTCAGTCTGGAAAGAGCTCTCTCTTCAGGAACTTAGTCCCACATGCATGACTCTCGAGCTTGCAGACCGTTCAATTTCACGTCCCCTCGGTATTGCTGAGGACGTATTTGTAAGAGTGGGAAAGTTCCATTTTCCGGCAGACTTTGTCGTAGTTGATTTCGATGCAGATCCAAGAGTTCCTCTCATTCTTGGGAGGGGATTCTTAAGGACGAGTCGTGCATTGATCGATGTTTTCGATGAGGAAATCACGTTACGAGTTGGCACTGAAGCTATAATGTTCAACCTTGATCAAACCTCGAGATACTCCTCGACTTCTGATGCTGAAATGTTCAACCGAATTGATATCATTGACATTGCATCTGAGGAGTATGCTCAGGAAATCCTTGGTTATGATGATGATTCTACAAGTGGCAATCCCACTTCTTCTTCTCACCCCATAATCGCTAATTCTTCTCCTTCCCTCACCCCGTTTGAGGGAAGCGATTTCATCCTTGAGGAGAAAGAGGCCTTTCTCCGAAGTGATTCAGTTCCCACTGAAATTGATCACCACGAGATTGACATAGAAGGAGATTTACTTCTTCTTGAGAAATTGTTAAACGAAGATCCCTCTCTTTCTCCTATTCTACCTCAGCAAATTCATAAAGCGGAGATCAAATATATTGAAAAAAATGATGATTACCCAAAGGTCGAACTTAAGGACCTACCTCCTCATCTAGAATATGCATTCTTGGAAGGTAACAATAAGTTACCAGTCATTATTGCAAAAGACTTAAAAGATGAGGAGAAAACCGCGCTGCTTAAGGTTTTAAAATCCCACAAGCAAGCAATTGCTTGGAAGCTCTCAGACATAAAGGGTATTAACCCGGATTTTTGTACACACAAAATCCTAATGGAAGAGGACTTTAAACCTACTGTGCAGCATCAAAGAAGGGTAAATCCAAAAATCCACGAAGTTATCAAAGAAGAAGTCATCAAACTTCTCAATGCGGGATTGATTTATCCTATATCAGACAGTCCTTGGGTTAGTCCCATACATTGTGTTCCGAAAAAGGGTGGCATAACTGTTGTCACAAATGAGGAGAACGAGTTGATTCTAACTCGTTTGGTTACTGGGTGGCATGTATGCATTGATTACAGAAAATTAAACGATGCCACCCGCAAGGACCACTTCCCTCTGCCCTTTATGGACCAAATGCTTGAAACACTAGCGGGGAATGAGTATTATTGTTTCCTCGACGGCTTCTCAGGTTACTTCCAGATTCCCATTGATCCTAAGGATCAAGAGAAGACTACCTTCACATGCCCTTACGGGACATTTGCCTATCGTCGCATGCCCTTTGGGTTATGTAACGCTCCGGGCACTTTCCAGTGGTGCATGATGGCTATTTTCCACGACATGATCGGGAAAACCATGGAGGTATTCATGGATGACTTCTCAGTCATTGGGAATTCTTTCGACTCATGCCTCTCCCATTTAGAAAAGATGCTTCAACGTTGTGAAAACACTAATCTTTGTCTAAACTGGGAGAAGAGCCATTTTATGGTTAAGGAGGGCATTGTCCTCGGCCATAAAATTTCAAAAAGTGGGATTGAGGTCGATAAGGCCAAAATTGATGTTATTGCTAAGCTAACTCATCCCACCACTGTTAATGGAATAAGGAGTTTCCTCGGCCATGCCGGGTTCTATGGGAGATTCATACAGGATTTTTCCAAAATAGCCCGGCCCATGACTCATCTTCTTGAAAAGGATGCTCCTTTCATCTTTTCCTCAGAGTGCATTGAAGCTTTTTCTATTTTAAAGAAAAGGCTTACGGAGGCACCAATCCTTGTTGCCCCCGACTGGGACTTACCCTTCGAACTTATGTGCGATGCTAGCGACTTCGCTATTGGTGCAGTTCTGGGGCAACGCAAAACCAAACATTTCCAGCCAATACACTACGCAAGTAAGACCATGAATGAGGCTCAAACACACTATACCACCACAGAAAAAGAATTATTAGCTGTGGTATATGCCTTTGAAAAATTTCGGTCTTACTTAATCTTAAACAAAAGCGTGGTGTATACGGATCACTCGGCTTTGAAATACCTGTTCACTAAACAGGACGCAAAGCCAAGACTACTCTGTTGGGTCCTGCTCCTTCAAGAATTCGATATTCTCATAAGAGATACAAAAGGAGCAGAGAACCTTGCAGCTGATCACTTGTCCCGGTTAGAAAATCCTCATCAGGATATTCTCGAGAGAAAAGAAATTAATGAAACTTTTCCTCTGGAGACTCTAAATTTAATCTCTAACCGGGATAATACCACTACCCCATGGTTTGCAGATTTTGCAAATTACCGTGCGGGTAATTTCGTTGTGAAAGGGATGTCGTCCCAACAAAAGAGAAAATTCTTTAAGGATGTTAAACACTACTTTTGGGACGACCCCTACTTGTTCAAAATCTGTGCGGATCAAGTCATCCGTCAGTGTGTCCATGGCCAAGAAGCCATGGAAATCCTCAAAGCTTGTCATGATGGACCCACGGGGGACATCATAACCCAAACTACACCGCCAAAAAGGTGTTTGATTCCGGATTCTTCTGGCCCATAATCTACAAAGATGCGCATGAACTTATCAAAACCTGTGAGGCTTGCCAGCGTCACGGGAATATTTCCAAAAAGAATGAGATGCCGCAAAACGCCATCCAAGTCTGTGAAATATTTGATATGTGGGGCATTGACTTTATGGGGCCGTTCCCATCTTCACGAGGGAATAAGTATATACTCGTGGCTGTCGACTATCTGTCAAAATGGGTTGAGGCGAAAGCTTTACCCACCAATGATGCCCGAGTAGTCGTAAAATTTTTGAAATCTCTATTTGCCAGATTCGGGACTCCTCGTGCCATTATCGGTGATCGTGGCACACACTTTTGCAATGAACAATTTGCAAGAGTGATGCTGAAATATGGTGTAACTCACCGTCTTTCTATAGCATACCACCCACAAACAAGTGGGCAGGTGGAGGTCTCGAATCGGGGTGTTAAGAGAATACTGGAGAGGACGGTTGGAGAAAATCGTGCCTCTTGGTCGGATAAGCTGGAAGATGCATTATGGGCCTTCCGCACTGCTTACAAAACACCCACTAGGTGTACTCCATATAAGCTAGTGTATGGGAAGGCATGTCATCTTCCAATCGAATTAGAACATAAGGCCTACTGGGCCTTAAAACATGCAAATTTCGACCTTCAGACAGCAGGTGATCACCGTAAGGTTCAACTAAATGAATTAAATGAACTACGTGATCAAGCTTACGAAAATTCTTTAATCTATAAAGAAAAGACTAAGAAGATACATGACTCTAAAATAAAGAACCGCGAGTTCAAAATTGGTGATAGAGTTCTTCTTTTCGATTCAAGATTGAAAATTTTCTCGGGTAAGCTTAAAACCCGTTGGTCTGGGCCATTTACTATAACAAAAGTATACCCATATGGAACTGTTGAGTTATTACAACCCGATGGTCCCAATTTCAAAGTAAATGGTCATCGGTTAAAGCACTATTTTGGAGGGGACATACAACCAATGGTTGTCCCGGATCTCCAAACTTACCCCAAGGACAATTAAATTCGGGGTCGAGTCAAGCTAGAGACTCGGTAATCAAAAACAACTGTAGAGCTTTTCATAAGCTTATTCCAAGCTTAATACATGTACAAACATATTTTTACCTGTAATACATATCTGTCTATAATACATGTACAAACATATTTTTACCTTTATTTTACACTGTAGAGCTTTTCATAAGCTTATTCCAAGCTTAAACTTGATTGTATGCTTGATCAGCTTAACTGATAAGCTTAAGCCCATAATATGCTTATTTCTAGGTTTATAGTTTTCACACTTGTCCATAATACTTGTATATACAGACTATTTTCCTTTTGTTTCTTTTGTTAAGCTTATTCAAAGCTTATAAGCCAAACAGTGAGCAAAAAGCTCACTGCATAAGCTTATAAGCCACGAATTGCTTATTTTCTTTGTTTGTAAAGTTTCAAATTCATTAAACTTATATAAGTATTGTATATATATAGTTCCAGAAAAAGAAAAGCCAAAAACAAAGCTTTTAAGGCTAAGTGATAGCTTCTATTTAGAAGCTTATGGCTTATTTGCCTATTTTGATTATCTGAGCCACAAATAAGCTCACTCAGAGCTTATTTGTAAATTATAATAAGTTTGTTTTTGTTAAAGTTGTATATTATAAGTTATTAAGTAGATTTGCAAAAAGAAAATTTCAAAAATAAAATAAAAAGCAAAAAGGGGTGAGGCAGGGTCGAACCTGAGACCTCCCCCTTTATGAGAGTGATAGTAAGTACCTGTATACCAAGCGCCCTAGGGTCTTTTTTCAGAAAGACTCTACCAAATCTAGTACTTAACCCACTTTTGACCCTTTTGGCTTATTTGGACTGTGCAGCTTATTCCAGCTTATTGGAATAAGCTGTTGGCCCAAACTTATTTTTTCTAGCATCTTCATACCATTTTATACTATCTGTAATTTTTTCAAATTTTTTACTGTTCATATAGTATTTTTAATAATTAATATAGTTTTTATTTCTTTTAAATAATAATTAGTAAGTAATTTATAAAACAACTTATTTATAATTTTTAGAAACTTTTATATTTTTTATGGAGTCCTATGATGGATAAGTAGTTTTATAAAAAGTTTTATAATTTTATAAATTAGTTTAGTATGTATAATAATTAATTTATTTTAATTAGTTTAATTAATATATAATAGTTTTTAATTAAGTTTTCTTATTTTTGTACATTGCATATAGTTTTTATATTTTTCTTAGCTTCTTAATAGTATTTTAGAATTTTGCAAAAAGTTTTAGATTTTTGTTTTCTTATTTAGTATATATAATAATTAAATAATAATATTAGTAATTAAATAATAGTAAATATTTAATAATAAATAGAATACTTGTATAATAAATATATTTTTAGTTTCAAAATTTCTTTTATATTACTTTTTACTTTTCTAAGTTTTTGTTTTATTTACTTAGGTTTATTTTACATTTTCTTTATATTTATGTAAATATTAAATAGTTAATAATAGTTTTTAATTAATAATAATTAATATAACACTTGTAAATATTATTTATAATAAATTGTAAATATAGTTATTTATTTTATTTTCTTTTAATTTGCATTTAAGCCGTTAAGGCATGCAAATTCCCTCTTTGGGAAAGTTTTGTTTTATTCGTTACGTTTACGTTTATTTAAACCTAAACGTACGATTATAAATACTTTATTATTTTAGGGTTTCTGATTGCACGTTTCTTAAACGATGTAGCTGTGACAGAGCTATTACTATTCACATTCAGTGTTAGTCATTCAGATTCCCATTTTTCTATATACATATTATTTCAACACAATTACAAGTCATGATACTATTACGCACACCTCGTTGGGACATAACGACCCGGGGATGTACTTTTCTGTACTCACGTACTTTTCTGTACTTAAGACCCACGGATTAACTTTGCTGTTTCTCCCGGGCTCTCGCCCTTTTATTATTACGGTTGACCCTTTTATCTAAGTGGTTAGCTTGTGTGATAAATAAGTGTGTAGCCTGGGAGGAATCAGTTGCCTTGTTTGTTTTCTCAGATTTAACAGGTTAGGTATGACAAGAAGATGATTTATATTCTGGAAGGGAAGCTTTGATTGTTCATTTTCTTGGAGGAAGATCTAACCTGGTTACCATACTATCCATACCGAGCGAATCAGGGGAGTATTTGTTTTCATTCTTTTACTTATTTTACTTTTACATCTTTACTTGAACATTGGGGATAATGTTCATCCTAAGTGTAAGGGGAGGGTAAATTATGATACCTTATAGGATACACTTTCACTTGAGTTTGTTTTGTTTGATGGTAGGTGTGTAATAAAACTATGAGAAATACTTGTTAGTGTAATTTTAGCGCCAAATTTAAATTTTTTTACAACATTTAGGAGTGAAACTTTAGCCTTAGCAAGCGTCTCATGGATAGGAGTTGTATTACTAGCCTGAAACCGTAGTATTCAGAAAAAATTTCCACCCAAATATGTGAGGTTCGCCTTTAGATTTGATAGGAAAAGCATTTACTATTAGTGCTTATGAGTGTACCGGTAGCATTTAGATTCTAGAACTTGCGTTAGTGATGCATCCCAAGACCGCTAGTGAGACTACATTCGTGTAGTAGGATTTACTACATGATAAGAGGCATTAGGATCACCCTTGTGTTAAACCCGTATCATAATTACTTGACCATTTAAGTCATATTACTTGGCTAGCTAAGTCAACTAATTTTTCCCACACCCTTAGCGTTGTACTCATTTTTAGTACACGAAACCCCTAGTACACCCCTCCGAGCCTATCTTTTCGTTTCTAACTTTAAGCATTTTACTTAAAGGAAGAATTTGTTACACCCCACTTAAATGTACAACCAAATCACCTTAGCCTTCCGTGTATGCGCTCATCTTTAGTGCATTATTGTTATTTGTTTAAACCCTTAGTTAATTATCTAATTGGTTACATGGTTGCTAAGTCGAGTCATATCCTTGTACATATTGTTTTGGGACGATTGGGACTCATGGGTAAAGTACTTATATTATGGAGTAATGGGGAAGAACATCATTTTATTACCCCCATACGTACGTTAATCTTAAAAGTGCTCCAAGTGTTTTGATTATCTTAATTCGAGTCATTAGATTAGTTTATTGTAAAGTATGTAAAAATTCAAGTGTAAGGGGAATGTTCATTCCCTATGATGTATTATTTTGGATGGTAGGGTAAGAGTGTATGCAAAAAAAAAATAAATAAATAAAATCGAAAAATTAAGAAAAAGAAAAGAAAAAAAATAGAAAAATAGAAGAGAGAAAAACATACAGACTACCATCCCGTTTCATTCTATGTTTATTTTGTGTTTTTGTTATTTTCCATTTATTAGCTTAAGTCGAGTCTAGTCCTGGCTTAGCAACGCCATATTGTACATTTAATTAACCAAGATTATTAACTCGCCACCAGTAAAGATTGCCTATATCCAACAAAACCGTGTATTCCATATCCCTATACCTAACGTTACAACCCTTTAAAAGACCTCTTTGATAGTTTACCCTAGGTGCTTACGCCATGTGGTGGAGGTTTGATCCTTTCCCACGCCTATGGTAATCTATTTTGCTATGACAGGTAGTGATAGATGTTTTCCATTTCCATATTGTGATATAACTTTATTACACCCGAGAGATGTGAGTATCTTAACACTATTTGTGAGGTGCTAGTGTATGACCTCCGTGCTTGTCTTTGGTCTTTAGTGTAACGATTATTTGTTGTAATTACTTTTATATTAGTGTTAAATGACCCCTAACTTGTCTTTTGATTAGAATATAAGCATATTTGCTTGAGGACAAGCAAATCTCAAGTGTAAGCGTATATGATGAGGCGAAAAATGAACCACTTTTAAGGGGTCATTTAAGCCGGAATTGGAATTTATCTTATCAAAGATTGCCCTAAATCGTTCCTTTTGTGATTTTAGGAACTTTTGGAGTGAATTCTGGAAAAGGAAGCGTGTTGGACGTTTTTGGAGCATAAAAGTGAAGAAAACGGCAAAGTCTTAATTTTCCATGCTGAGAACAGTACCTGACGGCGTCAAGAAGGAAATTGTGACGGCGTCAGGAGTAAAATCCATGACTCCCAGTGAAAACCTGAAGTCGTCAAGAGAAGGGCGTCAAGAGTTATTTTGGTGACGGCCTGGAAGAAGATTACACATGACGGCGTCAGATGCAGATCTAGGCAATCCGAGGACTTTATTGGCGGCGAGATGACGGCGTCAGAAATTTACTCTTGACGCCGTCACCTCATAAAATCTATAAATACTTTTCTATTTTTCATTCATTAGAGAGGAACTTGTGAGGAGAATTCTAGGGCCGAACCCTAATAACCCTAGGTCATTTTTTTACAGTATTTTCAAGGGTTTTCACCCCTTGAAACCTTTCATGTTCAATTAAGATAAGTCTTCTTTCAATTCATTCAATATGTCTATGTGTTGTTTGAATATATCTTATGCTTGTCTTGATTTAAAATGCTAGGCTAGATCTTTTATGTGTTTGTTTAGATGTAATGAAACCTATATGTTGATTATAGGTTGATTACTTGTTTATGGTTGTAATGGATGAATGATTTCAATGTTAGGCTTAAGAAAACTGGCAGATCTCCATTGTGTAACATGCTTGAACGTCTTAGGAAACATGAACCGATGTGTACTAGGTTTTTATGGTTGTATTTAATGCATGAGCGAATTCTAATGATCCCATGTTAGGAGCTTCTTAGCCGGCTCGACATGGGAGTGAAGTAAGAGCTTATAGAATTGGGGAAGTAAGTACGCCACCCCATGAATGGTATTAAGGAATATAACCCATCATCCACGCAACTGTAACAAGTAATTAACCTGTAAAAGATATCTAGGGAGTAGTGAAATCTAAGTAAACACAATTCTCTCACATATTACTCACACCACTAGTTTAATTTAGTTTATTTATATTTTTGTTATTTTATTTTGATTGCATCTTAGTTATTGGGTTAGTTGATTAACAACTAATTCCGCCCAGTCTTTCAAAACCCGAGATTTTACTTGCTTTCATAAAACATAAAAATACAAAAAGAATCATCCCTCACCTCTAGACTTAGTTTTTAGATATTCTAACCCTAGCGACACTATTCCTGAGTTGAACGATCAATCCCCCGGTACTTGTCACTATACTATACTACAACGATCAGGTACACTGCCTGGTGAGGGTTGTAAGCTTCTCAAGATCCCTCGAGAGGTAAAGCCTGGTGCAATTCCCACGCATCAGTTGGGTTACAAATTGTGGTAGCAGAAAGAAAATCAAATTCAATTTACGTGAAATATCCGTTCAACTGAATGTTCCAGAGTTGCTAGCACATCCTGTGAAGAAAATAATAACATTTTCTATCGAGCTTCAGCTTAATCTCAAACCACTTACTGAATGTTCCACATTTTCTATGGCATCTTGTAAACAAAATAATAAGTTCTTCTATTAAGCTTCAGGGCAATTCAAAACTACTTAAAAGGAAAGGTATGTCCTGCTAACTATTACGCGAGCCTACTAATTCCTGAACATTATTTTAAACTTGCAAACTTAAGTTACACATAACATAAAAAGAGAAAATAAATTTAGATCATACCCTTATTGCCTTCCCTCTTCATGATTAGGACGAAATACAGGTCGATTCATCATCGTGTACGTGAAAAACGAACTACGTTCCAAGGGTGAAAAATCAAAATCCTTCCACCTACAACATAGCAGCCAGTTTTAAAAACCAATCTAATAAAAGACAAATTTTAAATCTTTTTAAATAGTAGCAAACATGGTTAATATCCTCACCAATTGAAGTATCAGATTAAGTCACGATTTAGCGTACCTGAGTTATCAGAATATATGAGATAAAATGATACACATACATATATTTTTAACTAGTCCATTAATAAGAATTTCAAAGAGCTTACTATAATAGTAAAGCTAGATAATATTGAATTAATATAACATAAAATATCTCACCTATTCCATCGACATGATCCACAACAGCAGTTCCTTTTTCACTCGATAAAGCATGATTAGGCTCTTGCCGTCCAGCAACATGATACAGAACAACACCTCCTAATTTACAAAGACCTATTAGATAAGGAAATAATCCTTTTAGGCTTGAATATAAGACAAACAGGAAGAAAAAAAGGGCAACTTATGCAACCTATTGGTTAACGACATTGCCAACGCCTATCTGTGTACTTTCATTAAAATCAGGCACTAATATCGCAGACAATACTACATCAATCTACACTCATCATTAATCTAACTAAATTGGTACACGCAAATTTTAGATGGAAAACAAACTATATCGCGTACCTGACAAAGAATGGAAACCAATTCTTTAAAAACTTTTATCTAACAGAATGTAGCATATTTTTGATACCAGCAACGACAACTCCACATCATATTTCACCTACAACACCTGCGCATTTGATCGAACACTTATGAGCATCGACGAAATCAACATAATTCTATTTGTGTACATTCTCCAAATCAGACACTAATACCGCAGACAATACTACATCAATATACACTCATTATTAATCTAACTAAACTGGTATGCACAAATTTTAGACGGCAAACATACCATATCGCGTACCTGACAAAGAATGGAAACCAATTCTTTAAAAACATTCATCAAACACAATGTAAGTACCAACTTCATGCATATTTTTTATACCAGCAACCACAACTCCACTTCATATCTCACCTACCACACCTGCGCATTTGATCGAGCACTTATGAGCATCGACGAAATCAACATAATATAACTTATATTACGTGCCCAGGAGAAGACCGACAAAAACAAAAAAAAGGAATACATATAGAAGCTTGATACTGAAGATTTACAAAAAAAACAAACCCATAAACATAAGATTGCCAAACAAATCCTTTACCACAGTCTCATCAACCTGAAAATAAGAGACAAATACAGAATCATCAAAGCATGAATAAACTGCTAATGCAAAAGTGGGTCGATCTAATAAAAAAAATTATCCGTTTAACAAAAATCCCAAATTAATACAATAACCCTAATTCTCATAAACATAAGTATACAATTTCACAAAAACCCCAAAATTAATACAAAAACCCTAATTCTCATAAACATGAAACATGTGATTTATCAACAAAATTATAGTTTATTATTAAATTAATACAAAAACCCTAATTCTCATAAACATCAAACCTGTGATTTATGATTTTCTTTTTGCAATAATCGTCTTTTTCATCTCCTCTGGCCGTGGAATCATTGCACGTGTGGTTGAAACAGCTCATCCTATGGATATGGAATCACTGTATGTGTGGTTGAAAAAGCTTATGAAGGATCTCGATATGGTACTGGTGGTGAATTATAACACCGATTTTTGGATGTGGCAATTTTTTGGGCTCCTGTAATGGATCAATGGTAGCCCACCATTTTAGGCGGGAAACCCATGACATAAAACGTCACCGTTTCCCTTGTGTTTTAATATAAACTTTTAATAGTTTCATGATACAGATGCATAGAACATACACAAATAAAAAACTTCAAATTGACACATCAATAGGAACCAAAACCATATTTTAAACGTAGATAACATTTGATTCAAACCAGTTGTTTACATGCAAGAATTTAATTGTGGCCCAATTCCATTCATTCATAGCAACTTGATGAGTAATACACATTATCTAATTGATAAACGTATATTAAGTATTAAGATACACATGCTTACAGTATTACGGTAAACAAAATATATTGATACACGTGTACATCTTTGAAACACATTACATTGATACAAAATATGAAATATGTAACGTAATTTCCTACATGGCAGCGGAGGCCGAAGCAACACGGCGGCAGGAAAACGGTGGTGATTGTGTATATAGTCGGAAGGATGAACATTGCCCGGACGAATTATACCGGAAGGATTGATATCCTGACGGACTAGACATGCGCCGAATACAACCCTGATTTTATGGGCACGTGTCTCCCGCGTGTTCCCTATGACTGACACTCTGACATAGGGGTGCCCTACTACGCCACTCCCTATATGTCAGGAATAGTTACCTAGTCATACTACGCACAGTGCCGAATAGTAAAAAGATACAGGTTTAAGGTAGTATAAATACTTCTCATTTACTCATATAGTTTTTTAGCATTTACTGCATACTTACACACATACCCTTTACAAAACCCAATACTTACTCTCACGCCGGAGCTTGGTCCTGGGATCACACCCGGGGCGAGGCTAACGCTTTTCCTTGTGTATCTACAGGTCCGAAGAACTCTCAGGATCCTCAGCTGGAAGATTCTCACAACCTTCCAAGAGGTAACGGGAAATTACTCAAACAAATTGGCGCCATCCGTGTGACCCGGGTTCAATCTACCAGGGTTACAGAATGTCAGGTCCAGGCCCCGAAACTTCCGGAGGAAACGAAGATACTCCTTCGACGATGAGGGAGCAGATTGAGGGACACTTGTCCTCCCTCAAGGCTTTAGTAGAAGAACACAACCGGAGAGAGAAAGTTCAACCCATCCGACTGAATTTCACTGAGGATAGACATGAGGACGACTCAAGGAATGGAAGGACAACCGGGGGGATTATGACGGGAGCGAGGGTGTCAGACGAAGACTTGGGAAAGCCCTTCAAAGAAATATCTAACTCACCCCTGTCCCGTAGACTCCTCGAGTTCTCAGCTCTGGAACATAAGATGTCGTCCCAAATTAAGCTCTATGACGGTTCAACGGATCCGGAGGATCATCTCACTAGATTTTCCGGAGCCGTGATTCAAGGAGGTTGGCCCATGCCGATGTGGTGTCACATGTTCCAACAGACGTTAGACGGAAGTGCTCGAGGTTGGTATGATAAGCTTCCCTTCGGAAGTATTGACGAATGGGCAGACCTTCACCACCAATTCGCTACTCGTTTTGCTCTCCGTAAGAAATGCTTCAAAGACCCCACAGAAATAACCAAGATCGTCAGAAATGCAAACGAATCTCTTCCTGAATTTAAGGAAAGGTGGACTACCGAAACAGGCTTCATACAAGGTGTGCCGGAAATAATGCGGATATCTTCCTTCATGGATGCGTGTAAGACCCCAGAGTTAGCTAAGCGTTTCGCTGACAGAGTACCCAAGACAGTTGAAGAGATGATGAGCCGGGTAGATGATTTTGTCAGATCATAAAGGGCCTTTGCCAGTACCGAGTTACCCCGAGGAGAGAGGATAGAGTCCTCAAGAAGGCCTCCCATCGGAAATTTCCGACCGGACGAAAGACAGCTTCGGGGTTCATACGGGGGAGACAGAAGGCACCAAGAAGGAAGGACTAACTCCTCCGGATGCGACTGGTATGCTCCTTACAGGCCCAGGGACAGACCCCCATTACTCCCTCCTCGGAACGACCATCCTGGACGTCAGAATAATTACCGTCCCAAACTCACGCTGAACTCTCTCACCAAACTTCCCAAGGAGATCTTTGCAACCGAACGCCAACTGCAGCTTCCGCCTCCCCGACCCCTTAACTATCCACCTAGGTGGGAGAATCAAGATAAGTATTGTGACTACCACATGAGTAATGGTCACCACACTAATGATTGTCACCAACTTCGGAAACAACTAGAGTTAGCCCTTGAATCAGGGAAAATCAATCACCTTGTCAAGGATGTCAGGCAGAAGGGAGGTGGACGAAGGGAAGAGGAACCGCTGAAAGGTAGAATTATCAATATGATTCGCACATATCCAGAAGAAAAGAAAAGAAAGAACAGAGAGCAATTGGAAGAATGGATGAATGTGCCCATCGCCTTCCCACCTATATCAGCGGATGATGTGTCGGAAGAACCTGTCATCATAGAAGCAATGATAGAAGGATATCTTGTACGGAGAGTTTTCGTCGATGAAGGGGCATCACTAGAAATCATGTTCTAACATTGTTTCAACCAGTTGCACTCCTCAATCAAGTCAAGATTGAGACCCACCCGAACGGATCTACTGGGATTTGCCGGTAGCGTGACTAAACCGTTGGGCAAACTAGAGTTGGATGTGGAATTTGGAAGTGGAAGATTGTCTAGAAAGACGACTATGAAGTTCACTGTCATTCGTGTTCCTTCGCCCTACAATGTGATCCTCGGTCGAAGTGGTTTGAAAGCACTCAGGGTGATTCCCTCAACCATTCATTCGATGATAAAATTCCCAACGCTGGGAGGAATCGCCATGCTAGTTACCCGGTTTTCCGCTGTATTGAAATGCCGAAGGATAGAGGAGACTCAGACTGAAGGTAAGTAGGAAGATGAGGCCGAAGGACATGGACCGCAAGACAGTACGTCGGAAGAAATAATGGTCAACCCAGCTTACCCAGACCAGCTCGTTACGATTGGAGGTAGCCTGACAAGGGGGTGTAAGGCCCAGTTAAAGGCTCTGCTCGTGAAAAAACTAGATGTGTTCTCGTGCGAACCAACTGACATGACAGGGGTACCCAGACGGATAATCGAACACCATTTGAACATTAATGCCTCAGTAGAACCAATATCCCAAAAACAAAGAATATTTGCACCGGATAGAAGCCAAGCGGTGTTGAAGGAAGTCGAAGAGTGGACTCGGGCCGGAATCATTAGGCCGGTGAGGTATCCGACATGGATATCCAACCCGGTGTTGGTAAAGAAGTGTGACGGAAGCTGGAGGATGTGCGTCGATTTTAAAAATGTCAACTCGGCATGCCCGAAAGATTACTATCCTCTTCCGGACATAGACTGGAAGATAGAGTCCATCATGGGGTACAAATACAAGTGTTTCTTGGACGCATATAAAGGTTACCACCAGGTGTAGATGGCTAAGGAAGATGAGGAGAAGACGGCCTTCTACACGGATCAAGGAACTTACTGCTATACCAAGATGCCTTTCGGTCTTAAAAATGCTGGTGCTACATACCAAAGGTTGGTAGATGCGTCCTTTCAAACATAGTTGGGGAGAAATTTGGAGGCCTATGTCGACGATATGGTTATTAAGAGCAAAGAAGAAGGGACAATGATAGAAGACATTGCTGAAACGTTCGACAACTTAAGAAAGATCAATATGAAGCTTAACCCGAGGAAATGCTCGTTCGGAATGGAAGAAGGCAAGTTCTTGGGATATTTGGTTACTTCCGAAGGGATACGGGATAATCCCAAGAAGACAAGGGCAATACTGGACATGCAGTAACCCCGGACATTGAAAGAGATGCAGAGTCTCAGCGACAAGCTAGCGACGTTAAATCGGTTTCTCTCTAGATCAGCCGAACGGTCATTACCCTTCTTCGAGACCCTAAAAAACATCACTAAGGAGAATAAGGATGAATATAGATGGACGGAAACTGCAGAAGAAGCATTCCAAAAGATGTAAAATCTCATTGAAGATCTCCCGTCATTAACCACTCCAATAGCCAAAGAGACTTTATACGTGTACATCGCGGCGGCTGATGAAGCTGTTAGTACCGTTCTTGTGACGGAGAGAAAGGGGAAGCAGAGCCCAGTCCATTATGTTAGCAGAACCCTGAGTGAGGCAGAAAAAATTATGCTCCCCTAGAGAAACTGGTTCTATCTTTGATACATGCATCAAGAAGGCTAAGGAGGTATTTTGAAGCTCACCCTATCAAAGTCATCACCGATCAACCCATCAAACAAATTCTTGATAAAGCACAGGCATCCGGAAAACTCGCCAAGTATTTCGTAGATTTGGGGGCATACAGCATAGAATATATTCCCCGGAATGCTATCAAGGGACAAGTCCTCGCCCATTTCTTGTCAGAAGCACCCATCGGAAATAACTCTCCTTCTTACTTCCAACAACCCGCTAGGAAGCCAAGTAAAGACGAAACCGAATGATGGACACTATTCATGGACGGGGCGACTAACCATAAGGGATCCGGTGCCGGATTAGTGCTCATCAGCCCTACGAAAACGGAGTACACATATGCACTCTGTCTGAACTTTGAGAATGAAGATAAACCAGTATGTCATGGAAGAAGGGTGTTGTTCAAAAAATCTTATCTGGTGCCTATGTTAAGGTGTGTAGGACCCTTGCAGGTCAACTATGTGATCAGAGAAATACACATGGGAGCGTGTGGGATGCATTCCGAACCTCGAATGGTCGTTGCAAAGGCCATGAGGCAAGGCTATTACTGGCCGACTATGCACCGAGACGCCCGGAATGAGATTCGGAAGTGCAATTCCTGCCAAATCCATTCCAAGGTTCCCAGGCTTCCGAAGACACCAATGACATCCATAATGGAACCGTGGCCTTTTTACCAATGGGGAATGGACATCCTAGGCCCGTTACCTCAATCGGCGGGAAGGGCGAAGTATGTGATAGTAGCAATAGACTACTTCACCAAATGGATTGAAGCCAAACCGCTGGTTCGTATTACAGGGAAAGAAGTCAAAAAGTTTACATGGGACAACATAGTATGCAGGTTTGGTCTCTCAAGGATAATAGTCACTAACAATGGAACGCAGTTCGTCAATGATCCGTTCAAAAGGTGGTGTGAGCAATTGAACATACAGCAAATCAACACGGCGGTAGCACACCCCCAGGCGAATGGTTTAGTAGAAGCCGCCAACAAGAGTCTAATGAATGGCATCAAAACCAGACTGGGCAGATAGAAAGCTGGGTGGGTGGATGAATTACCCAACGTTTTGTTGGCTCACCGGACAACCCTCAAGATGAGTAACGGAGAGACGCCATTCAGCCTCACGTATGGCAGTGAAGCAGTCATACCAGCGGAAATAGGTATGTCCACTCATCGGACGATGATGGTAAGAGATGGGATGAATGATGAAGAGATGCGCTTGAATCTAGACCTGCTACATTAAAGGAGATAGGAGGCGGCGATCCGGGAAGCCAAATACAAATAAAAAATAGAGAAGTATTACAACCGAAGGGTCCGACCGGTAACTTTCTGACCCGGAGAGTTTGTATACTGCAGGAACGAAGCTAGCCGTGTTGAAGATCAGGGCAAACTGGGCCCAAAGTGGGATGGTCCATACCGTGTGACAGAAGCGTACCAGAATAGATCCTATAAATTATATACAATGGATGACCAGGAAGTCCCCCGGAAGTGGCATGCCATCAACCTCCGGAAATGTTATTTATAGCGTGTATTCTATTTATAATTCTGAATGTATGGCCCAGAGCCATAGTACTACGGTCGTTGCTAATGAAATTACTAAGTATCTCGCCCCAGACGGAGGGGGAGGATGATTTTCCGCTATATTGTTGACACAAGAAATTTTACGAAAATTCAGGCGGAGATTAGCTACCTCCGTCCGGACCGTGAAAATGACGAATTTATTTAACCTAACGGCGCAAAGACGCCTAGGGGTAACAAATTTAACCTAACGGCGCAAAGACGCCCAGGGGTAACATCATTTAACCTAACGGCGCAAAGACGCCTAGGGGTAACATTATCAAACCCAACAACACAGAGTCGCTAGGGACCTTTTCATAAAGCTCAACGACACAAAGGACCTAAAGGTATCACTCATGACTTAACAACACGAAGCCGAATGAATCAACGTTGTTTCATCTAACAAAGTGGAGTTGCAAAGGATAAAGGAAAGCATTACTCATTTTACAAAGAAGAAAAGAAGGGAACAACCACAATATATTCAAAAGGAACCACCATAAAGTGTATCAAATACATAGATAATTGTTAAAATATTACAGACCATTACAAACAAGTGAAAGAAAATCAAGAAGCCTAATGCTCATGTTCCTGTTTGGCCGCCCCGGAGCTCCCAACCCCAGGAGTAACCCCCTCGCCAGCCGGGAAGATGTTCATGATGTCAGCAAGAGGAAGACGGTGAGAAGCAACAATTTTCTCGACATAAGGAAACTGCCGATGAAACATGGCATCATAAGCATCACGGAAGTTAAGGGCGGTCGGCATATCTAACTCTGTAGCGGAGTTCACAATCGCCTCTATCTGCTCCATCTCCCGACCAACCTTCACTCCCTCTAACCAACCGGCATCTATGGCCGCGTTAAAAACGTCACCCCATGCCATCTGATACTCATCACTTTCACGGAGTCTCTTCACAACCAGAGGAACAAGCTGCCGGACATAGTTAAACCTCAGGATTTTAGCTTGCCTGGACTCGACAGTCAATTTCTCAACACTTTTAGCCAGTTCAGCGGCTTTGGTCTCTGACGCTTCTAACGCCGCACCCTTCATTGCCAAAGCCTCTTCCAAATCCTTTATCCGCTTGGCCTGCTCTTCATTCCTACCGGCCAAGACATTCCTCTCCTGCTCCACAGACGTTAACTGGTTGGACAACCCCTCCTCTCGGCTAGAGCAGCTTTGGTGCTGTTGATGGAGCTCCTGGTTAGACTTTGTCAAAACCTCTACCGATCGGAGCTGCTCCGTAAGGCTGGCCTCAAGCTCCTTTAGACGGTTGGTTGAACTCCCACACCCCTCATGAGTTTGATACAATTGAGCGTAATGATAGCTAAAATTTTCAAACCGCTGAAGCACATCTTCCTGAGCTAAGGAACCACGTGCCAATTCAAACCATGCACGTTGGGTGGCCTGATAGTCTGTCAAGCTTGATTGTTCTGACCGCACAGACGGAGGAGCAAGGTGCACCATAAGATCACGACAGACCTCGGTATCATTTAAGCTGGCCCCGGCAGTCAGTTTCCATCCGGGAATATACGGCTCTGAAGAATCGCCCCGTTCTGAAATGACAAGTCTTTTTAGTTTCTTTGTAAAAAAAAGAAAAGAAAAAAACAACAACCCAAGTTAAAATTCAGCTCCAAAACAAAAACCTCACCTCCGGAACCCCTACTTATGAAAGCCTGATGGGTAGAACCACTGAAAGCAGACCCCTAAAAACCTGCGGACAAACAGGGTCAGAAGATGATACGAAGTCCTTAGGGACCAACAAAAAGTCACGAAATAGAAATACCTCCATGAGCAAGATCTACAATGTTAGGACGGTTTAAACCTTCGTCCAGATCGGTCGCAAAAGCATCAAGGCTAAGACCATCACCCTCATTCACCCCACCACCATTCTCAACATTTTCAGAAACATTTTCCTCAATACCCATCGCATCGTCATTCTCAGTATTCTCCTCAACAGGAACCTCCAAGTTCTCAACATTGCTCCCAGCCTCCACATTCGCCACATTCTCAATATGTTTACCCTCTTCGACATTCTCAGAGTCGGGATGACTAATATTGATGGGAGAAGGAGAATGGGTACGATCACCATCAGAAGACAAGTCATCCTCCGATATCACAATGCCAGAAACAACGGCCCTCTTGTGAGGACGATGAGAAGGATCCGCTACTGGACGTTTCTTGCTAACCGGACGAGGTTGGACGGTTTGCTTCTTCCTTTCCTTAGCGGCTCGGGAATCTAGCACACTCTGATCCAGCTTCTCGGCGACCTTTTGTAGACCCGTCTTATTGGGGATCAGATCTTTAGGACCTAGGGGCTCCGTCACATGCAACTCGACGTCACCCCCGTCAGCCGATGCGGGTCCCTTCCCAACACGAGAAAGTGAGGTGTTCGGAAACCTTAGAAAGCGAGACATCGATACAACTGCAAACAAACCAAAAAAAGGGAAAAAGGAGAGAGGTAAATGCGTAATATAACATAAGGACATAAATAAAAATATATGCCACAGACAGACATTAGATGGACAACAAGAGAGTTACCATTCCCCTCCCCATCCTTAAAAACCGGTCGATGACCAGGATACTTCCAAATCTTTGTCAAACCTGCCTCAAAGAGTAACACCGGATGAATCGCCTGGATATCAACCATGGCGGCCGTCAAAGCCTCTACATGCTCCGGTTGATAACCACCGAACGGTGGCAATTCGGAGACACTAGAGTCCGGATGCCTCCAGAGCATAGCATGGGGAATGGCTCGACGATCGATAAGGAAAAATCTATCCTTCCAATGCTTCATGCTTGAACATGTTTCGTTGAAAATTCTGGATTGACAGTTCTTACCAGTACGACGAGCAAACGAAAACCAGTGCCCTTGTTTTTGTAACGCGTAAAAAAGGCGAAACAGGGTCAGATACGGAGCAAAATCCAAACTTCTACAATACACTTCAAACAATATAACCTTCGATAAACCGATCGGAACAAGCTGAGACAGGTGCACCCGGAAATGGTTAAGAACCTGAAGAAGGAACGTAGAAAACGGAACCCTAATCGCGGAAAACTCTAGATAGGCCTCATAAATACCGATGGCATTCCTCGGCAAACGATCCATAGTCATACCAGGCGGTGGTAGACGAGGATTCAACTCCGCCGGAATCCCATAAATCCGGGCGGCATCTCTCACGTCTTGCTCCGACATGACGGACGTGTATATATGCATATCAAATTTTGGCACAATGTCCGCCGCACCGGACGCCGAAGCTACATTTTCTTGTGAACTGGAAGCCATAACTAGTAGCTGGAGGGGAAGGCAACTCTAACAATCATGAAAGGAGGGAAAGTCGGAGGAACGCACCTGAGATGAAGATGAAGAAACCAATCGCTGACAAGAGTAAAGAAGTGAAACTAAAAACTGTGAAAATGAGAGAAACCTTATATAGGGAGATTGGGGGAACAATGAAATGTCGCTTCATGTCAGACCTACCCGTGGTTACATCAGAACCATCCACGCACGTAATTCTGGACACGTGGCTGCATCTCACACTTCTCGGTAAAACGCACATCCTCCAAGCAATGGGCTTGGGCCCATGAAAATACCATGACCCAATTATAACATAATTCAGCCCGAGATAATATTAATAATAATTATTATAATGATGCAAACAAAGAGGTAAATAAAAGCGAGAGGACTCGATTTTCCGAAGAGACAAAATATCACGTTATAACTTTGGGAAGTTGTAACATGATATTGGGGGGGGGGGGACATGATTGTGTATATAGCCGGACGGATGAACATTGCCCGGACGAATTATACCAGAAGGATTGATATCCGGACGGACTAGACATGCGCCAAATACAACCCTGATTTTATGGGCACGTGTCTCCCACGTGTTCCCTATGACTGACACTATGTGTTGGGTCACTGAATTCCCCAATCTTCCTCTAACAATGATTTGAACGTAAAATCTCCAAAGTTTAAACAAGTCACTGAGTGAACAGTAACTCAGTGAGTCATCTTCAGGATGCTTAGACCGAGCCTAAGAAGAAAGGTTCTCCATTCAGTGAGGCGGTACTCAGTGAATGTGATCTAAGCTAAGAAGAAGGTGATGGGTTCAGTGAGAATGACAATAACTCACTGAACCCCAAGACTCCTCAACAACTATTATGGTACTGAAGACTGATGACTTGAAGACTGAAGATTTGGCGGGACTAGGCGGGAAAGTTTGAACTGGTTCATTAAAGTGCTTTATCACTTTAAGGTCAAACTTTCCCCAAATGGTTAAATCCAGCCTGACATCAGAAAGTACCTTTTGGACTTAACCCAAAGAAGTTTCCCATACCAGAGAATAATATCTTTCAAGATATTGTTAAGGAAGCTTATTGTCCATTGTATATTTAGTTGTTCAATACTTGTGTATAAATAGGTATCATAAGTGAGGAGTTAAAGTTGAAAAGTTTGTGCAATTAATGCAAAACATTCACAAACCACTTTAACTCCTCCAAAGAACAACATAACCCCTGAGATAGCTCAGTGTGACCTTAGTTGTCACTCAAACATTGATTTGAGTTTAGAGAGGAGTCAATACCACACTTGTCATTTCAATCCCAAGTGTTATTCCGCAAACACTTGGGTACGATTCTTTTTGATTAATTTCTAATAAAGAATTAAACGTTGAAAAATATTGTCTCTTATGTTTACGTTTCTTTATAATTAATCATTCATACATCTTTGTTAAAAGTCATACAACTTGGTTACATTATCTATTTAGTTACTGTTAACCAAGTAAAAGGGACCAACAAGTGGTATCAGAGCCTCTGGTTTGTAAAACTTAAAACCCGTTTTCAAAACTCAAAGAGTGCTCAAGTTTTTAAAATCAATATCCCACTATGACTGACATAGATGTTCCCCAACTTGTCGACAAAAAGGGTGGAAGTTATTCAGCAACTGCCCCTCGACTTGAAGTTGGTAAATTTAATAAGTAGAAAAAGTTAATGCTTTGCTACTTAACTGGGATGGAACCATATTACATTAAGTTAGTTAATGATGGTCCATTTGTCCCAACAGCTCAAGGTTTAATCAAACCTGAAGCACAATGGACCCCAGATGACAGGAGGGTGGTCAATTAAGACCAGCGCCTGAAAAGCATCATTATATCATGTCTTCCTGATGATATAATGGAATCAGTGATCAACTGTCCCACTGCCAAGCAGACATGGACTGACCTGGTTCATAGTTATGAAGGGCCTTCTGATACCAAAGAGAATAGAATCATGGACCTGAAGCTTGAATACAACACATTCAGGGCCAAGGATTCTGAAAGTCTCTCTGAGACTTATACTCGGTATAAGACCCTCCTGAATGAGCTGACCAATGATGGTGTTATTTTGTCAAAGCATGAAATCAATGTTGGCTTTGTCAATAGTCTCCCTGAGAAGTGGTTAAACTTCTCTCAGGGTTTGAGAAATGCTAACCTCATTCAGACCCTAGAGCTCCCTGCCATCTATGGGAAGTTTGTCTATGAAGACAACCTTATCACCAGGAGATACCCTGGTAAAGCTTAGGAGACCAAAAAGCCCTTGAAAATTTCACCCATATCAACTGCTTTCTATTCTAAAGGTGTTGTGCAGAATTTTCAAGATGAGTCTGATGATGAGGTTGACCAAAGAACCAGTGAGGAGTACCTAAATGATCTTCAAATTGAATTTCATGAAAGGGCACTCCTTGTAAACTCAAAAAGGTTCTTTAAGAAAAACAAATTTCCTTCTAAAGCAAATGAGAACACTGAGTGCTTTAAATGTGGCAAAATGGGCCATTTTGCAAAAGATTGTTTTTCAAAAACAACCTCAGAACCATCTTTCAAATTTTCAGGAAATAACTCTTTTTCAGGACCCAGCAAATTTCAACAAAAAATGCTTCAATCTAGTCAAAGATTTGAAAAAGCCCCTCAAATTGGCTTTGAAGCCAAATACAGAAAGGCTAAAGCAAAACTTGCCCTTCTTGAATCATCATCAACAGTCTCTCAGCCACCTCAGGCTCCAAAGCCTTCTCAAGCCAAGAACAAAGGGATTGTTGCTGAAACTTATGACTGGGATGAGGTTGAAGTGTCCTCTGATGATAATGAAAAAGTTCACATCAGTGCCCTGATGGCCCTATCAGATGACAACAAGCTTGCTGTGGGAAAGAGTCAGGCAAGAGATGGTGAATGGGTCAACATCACAATGAGAAAGGTAAACATCTTACTTTCTATGGATGATAATGATGATTGGAAATCTTACTTAGATTATATAAATGTTGATCTTAAGTTTGTAGAAGAGCAAAGACTAAATTTGTTTTCAAAATACAACAAATTGAGTTTTGAGTTAAATCAGGGTAGAGATGAACTTCTTTCCTTAAAATAAGCAAAATTGGAAAGTGTCACACTACAAATTCAAAATTCTGAACTAGTAAAACAAAACCAAGCTCTTCAGGCAAAACTTGAAAAAGAAAGGGCTGTCTTTTGGAAATGGACTCTGTTGAGGCAACATGATCAAGATCTCTCTATGTTTTAATGATGACAAACAAACCATCAAAACATATAAAATAACAAATGTTAGCTCAAAATCGCCGGAGCCAATGTCTGCTCCTGGCGTGCTGCCCGCACGTCAACGCGCGGGTGACGCGCCAGGAGTTTGTATGGTTCCGGGTGAATTTTGAAAGTCGGCATTCCCCTTACCCGACAAATATGGATCTTTCAATACAGGTATGAATATGTTATGTGCTTAATTGAGAACACTCAAAACGAGTTTTAAGACTTGAGAGATCCCACTTTTAGAATACCCATTTACGGGAAAACGCCAACTCATGTTTACTAACTATCGCCTCTAGCCAAGGCTTTTCTAAACTTAGGGAGCTTATATATTTCACGTGACATCGTGTTAAAGCATCCATATGCTCATATCCCGTGCTTACGTCTTATCTAATTACGTAACGGGTTTACTCCTGATGCGTGGGAATTGCACCAGGCTTTACCTCTCAAGGGATCTTGAGAAGCTTACAACCCCCACCAGGCAGTGTACTTGATCGTTGTAGTATAGTATAGTGACAAGTACCGGGGGATTGATCGTTTAGCAAGGAATAGTGTCGCTAGGATTAGAAAACCTAAATACTAGTTCTAAAGATGAAAGATGATTATTTTTGTATTTTTTTATTTTCTAGAAAGCAAGTAAAATCTCGGGTTTGAAGGATTTGGGCGGAATTAGTTGCTAGTCAACTAACCCAATACTAAAGATGCAATTAAATTAAAATACTAAAAATGAAAAGAAACTAAATTATACTAAGGTTGTGAGCAAGAAGTGGAGAAAATGTGTTTACTTAGATTTCACTACTCCCTAGATATCTTTTACACGTTAATTACTTGTTATAGTTGCATGGATGACGGGTTGTATTCCTTAATACCATTCATGGGGTGATGCACGTAACTCCCCAGTTCTATGAGCTTTTATCTACTCCTATGCCATGCACAACATAACCATAGGGATCCAAAACAGTGGCTCATGCATTAAATAGTACCAATAAAGACCTAGTGCATATCGGTTCATGTTTCCTAAGACGTTCAAGCATGTTACCATTTGGAGATCTGCCAGTTTTCTTAAGCCTAACATAAAATCATTCATCCAAAACAACTACAAACAAGTAATCAACACATAATTAACATCTAGGTTTCATTAGATCCAAGCAAACACAAAGAAAGTCTAGCCTAACATAGTGGAATCAAGACAAGAACAAGATATAAAAAACCAACACATAGACATATTGATTGAATTAAAAGAGTACTTATCTCAATTACACTTGAAAGGTATCAAGGGTTTAAAACCCTTGAAAAACCTGTAAAATTCGTACCAAAATCGTGGCTAGGGTTTCTCCAAAACTTTTCTCTCCTTTTTATGTGAAAAACTAGAAAACTATATATAGGAAATTGGGGATGACGGCGTCAAGAACAAATGTGTGACGCCGTCATCTCGCCGCCAAATACTTCCTCGGACGCCCTTGATCTACTTCTGACGCCGTCAAGCCCTAGGCCGTCACACAAATTACTCTTGACGCCCTGTGTGTGACGCTGTCACCAACTCTCGGATTTTAATTCTTGATGTCTGACGCCGTCATGAATGAACTCTTGACGCCGTCAGGTACTGTTCCCAGCATGGAAAATTGAGACTTTGCCGTTTTCTTCACTTTTATGCTCCAAAAACATCCAAAATGGCTTCATTTCCAGAATTCACTCTCCAAGTACCTAAAATCACAAAAGGAACGATTTAGGGCAATATTTGATCAAATAAATTCGATTCCGGGCTTAAATGACCCCCTAAAAGTGGTTCATTTTTCGCCTTATCATATACCCTTACACTTGAGATTTGCTTGTCCTCAAGCAAATATGTTTTTATTCTAATCAAAAGACAAGTTAGAGGTCATTTAACACTAATATAAAAGTAATTACAACAAATAATCGTTCCACTAAAGACCAATAGACAAGCACGGAGGTCATACACTAGCACCTCACAAATAGTGTTTAGATACTCACATCTCTAGGGTGTAATAAAGTAATATAACAATATGGAAATGGAAGATATCTCTCACTACCTGTCATAGCAAAATAGATTACCATAGGCTTGGGAAAGGATCAAACCTCCACCACATGGCGTAAGCACCTAGGATAAACTATCAAAGAGGTCTTTTAAAGGGTTGTAACGTTAGGTATAGGGATATGAATTACACGGTTTTGTTGGATAAAGGAAGTTTTTACTGGTGGCGAGCTAACAATCTTAGTTAATTACATGTACAATAGGCGTTGCTAAGCCAAGACTAGACTCGACTTAAGCTAATAAATGAAAAATAACAAAAACATAAAATGAACATAGAATGAAACGGGATGGTAGTCCGTATGTTTTTCTCTTTTCTTTTTCTATTTTTTTTTTGTTCGGTGTTTTTTTTTTTTTTTTTTTTTTTTTTTTTTTTTTTTTTTTTTTTTTTTTTGCATACACTCTTACTCTACCATCCAAAATAATACATCATAGGGAATGTAAATTCCCCTTACACTTGAATCTTTACATACTTTACAATAAACTAATCTAATGACTCGAATTAAGAAAATCAAAACACTTGGAGCACTTTTAAGATTAACGTACATATGGGGGTAATAAATGATGTTCTTCCCCATTACTCCATAAAATAAGTACTTACCCATGAGTCCCAATCGTCCCAAAACAATATGTACAAAGATATGACTCGACTTAGCAACCATGTAATCAATTAGAAAGTTAACTTAGGGTTTAACAAATAACAATAATGCACTAAAGATGAGTGCATTCACGGAAGGCTAAGGCGATTTGGGTGTACATTTAAGTGGGGTGTAACAAATTCTTCCTTTAAGTAAGATGCTTAAACTTAGAAACGAAAAGATAGGCTCGGAGGGGTGTACTAGGGGTTTCGTGTACTAAAAATGAGTACAACGCTAAGGGTGTGGGAAAATTAGTTGACTTAACTAGCCAAGTAATATGACTTAAATGGTCAAGTAATTATGATACGGGTTTAACACAAGGGTGATCCTAATGCCTCTTATCATGTAGTAAATCCTACCACACGAATGTAGTCTCACTAGCGGTCTTGGGATGCATCACTAACGCAAGTTCTAGAATCTAAATGCTACCGGTACACTCATAGGCACTAATAGTAAATGTTTTTCCTATCAAAACTAAAGGCGAAACTCACATTTTTGGGTGGAAAATTTTTCTGAACATACGGTTATGTGCTAGTCATACAATCTCCTATCCATGAGACGCTTGCTGTGGCTAAAGTTTCACTCCTTAATGTTGTAAAAAATTTTAAATTTGGCGCTAAAATTACACTAACAAGTATTTCTCATAGTTTTATTACACATCTACCATTAAACAAAACAAACTCAAGCGAAAGTGTACATGTAAGGTATCATCGTTTTACCCTCCCCTTACACTTAAGATGAACATTGTCCCCAATGTTCAAGTAAAGAATGTAAAAGTAAAATAAGTAAAAAAGAATGAAATCAAATACTCCCCTGATTCGCTCGGTATGGATTATAGGTTGGCCAGGTTAGATCTTCCTCCAAGAAAATGAACAATCAAAGCTTCCCTTCCAGAATATAAATCATCTTCTTGTCAAACATAACCTGTAAATCCTGAGAAAATAGACAAAGCAACCTCGCGTAAAATCGGCGGAATCCTATATAAGTTACTAAATCCTAGAAAACAAAGTAAGATATAATGCTTGTAAATGAAGTTTGCAGATTTCCTGGAGATTATAAAACTTAAAAATTCACAAAAACTTAGAGACTCCGTTAGAAAAACAAAACTGGTAAAATTTCCAGATTTTTACTCGTGACGCCGTCAAGAGTAAACTCTTGACGCCGTCAGGATTGACCTGCAGAAATTCTTATGTTAAGTTTCCGGAAAATTTCTGGAAAAACTTGGTTCTACTTCCTGGAAAATCCTGCAAAACTTCATTATGACTCAATACAAGCATTTGACTCTAACAAATACGAATATACATGCTCACTTAAAATTGTGGAAAATCATGATCGTGTGTTTCTTAAAAACATATTTGGGGTTTCCCCTTACACTTATCTTTTGCAAAAATACTTTTAGGTTGGAGTTAAGACTAGGCTAAACAACATAGTAAAGTATTTCCATTTTTTTTTAGTTTAGAAACATGATCTACCAACAATAAAAATAAAGCATGCATACGGAAGCAAATAACAAACAAACAAAATGAAAATCACACAAAACATGGGTTGCCTCCCAAGAAGCGCTTTTCTTTATTTACGAGTCTTGTAGCTAGACTCAAGGCCATGGGTTAACGTGTATCGCTTATGCTCACATATCCAAGGGTGAGCCATCTAATAGTCGCCTCATCTTTCTTGTAATCATCACTTAGCTCTAAACATCTACGATAATACCTTTTGTTCTTTTCATGAGGATATTTAAGCCCTTTTCTCTTATCGTTCTCACTTAGCATTTCTATGGGCGGGTATCTACTACATTTTTCCATAGAAAAATCCTTGAACCTAGGGTGTGTTCGGGGATTTGTTAGACAAAATCCTCACCCCCATCTGAGAATGTAATTAACCCTTCCATAAGTTTTTCATCAAGGTTGGTCAACTTTTTGAAAGGTTTCCCAAACACAACTTGGGTTAAATTACTATCAATAAGTTCTCCTAGATTCTCCATAACCATGTACTCAACAAAATAAACAAAGCTCCCTACAAACACATGTAATGAAATTGCCCTAGCAACAATATTATCTCCTTTATGTTCTAACTCATCTACCATGATTTTATTGTATTCACTACGCGAAATTATGTTCATTGGTAGAGATGAGTTAAGATAAGCATCAAAGCTCCTAAATCCGATCTTACAAGAAAATTGCATGTTAAATGAGCTATTACTCTCAATCCTTGTTCTAGGGTCGACATACCTAAGTGGATTCACTTCCTCTTCCATTCTACCCTCATTAATCACATCACCATGATCAAGATCCTCATCGGAGTCTGAATAATAAAAAGGACTAGCCCTATGGTCATCATCATGGTCAGACTCCTCCATTTCAGAATTATAGTCAAAGTGGTGGTTGGGCGAGAGGTTAGGTGGGTTCTCATTCTCAACTAAAGGGAGTGGGGCGGGTATTTGAAAAATCCTACGACGAAAAACACGAATAGCAGGGATCAAACGATCAATGTTATTGTTATCCATCGAGATAATTTACGAACAAAGGAAACAAAGAAATAAGATAGACTAAAGAAGACCTACAAAATAAAAATAAAATCTTACTAGAAAGGAATCTAGCAAGTAGACCTAATAAAAAGAGATTTTAACCTAGACAATAACTATTCCCCAGGCTGCGGCGCCAAAAACTTGATGCGTGAGAATTGCACCAGGCTTTACCTCTCAAGGGATCTTGAGAAGCTTACAACCCCCACCAGGCAGTGTACCTGATCGTTGTAGTATAGTATAGTGACAAGTACCGGGGGATTGATCGTTCAGCAAGGAATAGTGTCGCTAGGATTAGAAAACCTAAATACTAGTTCTAAAGATGAAAGATGATTATTTTTGTATTTTTATATTTTCTAGAAAGCAAGTAAAATCTCGGGTTTGAAGGATTTGGGCGGAATTAGTTGCTAGTCAACTAACCCAATACTAAAGATGCAATTAAATTAAAATATTAAAAATGAAAAGAAACTAAATTATACTAAGGTTGTGAGCAAGAAGTGGAGAAAATGTGTTTACTTACATTTCACTACTCCCTAGATATCTTTTACACGTTAATTACTTGTTATAGTTGCATGGATGACGGGTTGTATAGCTTAATACCATTCATGGGGTGATGCACGTAACTTCCCAGTTCTATGAGCTCTTATCTACTCCTATGCCATGCACAAAATAACCATAGGGATCCAAAATAGTGGCTCATGCATTAAATACTACCAATAAAGACCTAGTGCATATCGGTTCATGTTTCCTAAGACGTTCAAGCATGTTACCATTTGGAGATCTGCCAGTTTTCTTAAGCCTAACATAAAATCATTCATCCAAAACAACTACAAACAAGTAATCAACACATAATTAACATCTAGGTTTCATTAGATCCAAGCAAACACAAAGAAAGTCTATCCTAATATAGTGGAATCAAGACAAGAACAAGATATAAACAACCAACACATAGACATATTGATTGAATTAAAAGAGTACTTATCTCAATTACACTTGAAAGGTATCAAGGGTTTAAAACCCTTGAAAAACCTGTAAAATTCGTACCAAAATCGTGGCTAGGGTTTCTCCAAAACTTTTCTCTCCTTTTTATGTGAAAAACTAGAAAACTATATATAGGAAATTGGGGATGACGGCGTCAAGAACAAATATGTGACGCCGTCATCTCGCCGCCAAATACTTCCTCGGACGCCCTTGATCTACTTCTGACGCCGTCAAGCCCTAGGCCGTCACACAAATTACTCTTGACGCCCTGTGTGTGACGCTGTCACCAACTCTCGGATTTTAATTCTTGATGTCTGACGCCGTCATGAATTAACTCTTGACGCCGTCAGGTACTGTTCCCAGCATGGAAAATTGAGACTTTGCCGTTTTCTTCACTTTTATGCTCCAAAAACATCCAAAATGGCTTCTTTTCCAGAATTCACTCTCCAAGTACCTAAAATCACAAAAGGAACGATTTTGGGCAATATTTGATCAAATAAATTCGATTCTGGGCTTAAATGACCCCCTAAAAGTGGTTCATTTTTCGCCTTATCAACGCCCTTATTGGTCAAACTAAGTCAAAGGTCACTTTGCGTAAACGCATCCTTTACCACTTGGGTTATGCTTTACATTAAGGCAAAGCACTTAACTTGTTTGAACCAAGGTATTAGTTGAGAACGTCGAGTCATGGAAAGTCACGAGATATGAAACTATGGGTTCTCGACGTTGTGTTACATGGGGAATTGCTTCAAACCTTTTCTTCTTAATGACAATTAGATTATGTATTAATCCTCTCTTAATCCCATTTATACAAAAGACAAAACCAATCATATCCAATCATATCTAAATCATATATTCTCTTACACAATCCCTTACACAATCTCTTACACCCTTACATATTCCCTTACACACTACATCCTAACCATCCATTCCCTTACAACACATCTCAACCCTTTATTTTCAACACATGGGGAATTGCTTCAAACCCTAATATGGCTCATCTCATCCTAGCCATTGAATTCAAATCAAACTCATCTCAACCATCCATCCAACCCCTCATCTCTATATCATCACATGGGTTTGATCTCAACCATTGAATTCAAACTAAACTCATCTCAACCATCCATCCAATCTCTCCTATCCATACCACCACATGTGATTGATCTTAGCCATTGAATTCAAACCAAAACAATCTCAACCATTGATCCAACCTTTCCCCCCAAGCAAAGGAGGCTCCCTTTGATCTCATCCATCCATTTCAAACAAACTCATCTCAACACTCCATTCACCCTTTCCCACCAAGCAAAGCATATTCCTTGGAATATCCTCCTCAATCCTAACCTAAGCATGTTTGATCTTAACCATTCATTTCAAGTGAACTCATCTCAACCATCCACATTCCACACATGCCAAATTGTTTGAAAACCAAGGGAGGCTCCCTTTGATCCTAGCCATCCAATTCAAACCATTTCATCTCAACCCTCCATCTCATTCTTCCCCCCAAGCATTGGAATATTCCTTGGCATATTCTTTCTCTCTTTTCTATGCCATGTGAGGAGATACACTTCTACCCCTTCCAAATTACCTTATCTACACTTTAAACCCTTGGTAATTTGGTTTCTCTTTAAACACTTCACAAATGATTTCCAAATTGGCTATTTGAGTTGGTAAACCTTTGAATGATTAATGTTAAGGTTTAGTGTGAAGTACAATTGGGGGTTTAGCAAGGATAGGCATTTATAAGATCCAAACACCCAACACTTGGGAAAAGTTTACAGACGCCTGGCGCGCTGCCCGCGCGTTGACGCGCGGGTGACGCGCCGGCCTCGGTAAAATTTCCCAAGTTTGGGTTCTTGGCCTATAAATACCACCCTTGCCTCTTGTATTCCTGACCTCTTGCCATTATTCTTTCTCTCTAGATTCTTTCTCTCTAAACACTCTCAAATCTCTATCTCTATCTCTAATATTGTGTTCTTGATTATCACACTAACATCTTTGGAAGAACACATCTATTTGCAAGGGAAGAATCACAAGAACCTAATCCACTCTTGTGATTGTGTCGAGGGTCTTCTTTCTTATACCCTTTCTATTACAATCGAGTCTCTAGGTTAGGTTAGGACTTGGTTCAACAAACAACTTATTCTTTCAATTGTTTGTAAGGGAAGTCTTGTGTCTTTGTGACCAACCCTAGATCATTGGGGATCTAGTTGGGGTTTGATACTTCCGGGTGGAAGTCTTGGTAGTGATCTTTGTTATCCTTAGGTGAAGTCGAATCGTGAGATTCTTTTGGGTGGATTCCGAGGGCGGAATACCGTGTGAGTAACTCCTTCTTTGTGAGCATCGATATTGGTGAATATCGGTGGAGTGAATTGTAACGGTTTGTAGTCCACCGGAAGGATTATACTAGTGAATAGTATTAGAGTCGCGGATTCGCAACTGGACGTGCAGATGGTATAAACCCCCCATCTCGAACCAGTATATATCGTTGCGTCTTTTACTTGCTTTATATACTTTGGTTGTATTCGTGGTTGTTGGATTATTATACAAACACTTGGTGATCTCTTTGGCTTAAAGTTTTTAAACATCTAAAAAGCCGAAGAAACCGTATTCACCCCCCCCCCCCCCCTCTACGGTTCTACAATTGGTATCAGAGCGGTATACTCAATTTTTTTAGCATTAAAGCCTTCCCGAGAAGCCGTTTTAAGTCAAAAACTTCTTTCCCAAAAATCTAAAAACCTATCCAAGATTTTTGGTAAAGTAGAGTATAGATCCATGGATCAAGAGAACTATGTAGAGGGATGTTCTATGCAAAGACCACCTTCGCTAGAAACCGAAGGGTTTTGTTTTTGGAAAACCCGGTTTGAGACCTATGTTAGGTCCAAGGACCTTGACTTGTGGGAGATAATTCCAAACGGAGACTTTGCTTTCATGATGCTTGATCCGGAAACCAAGTTGATGATTGAGAAGCCATATTCAGAACTCAAAGAAGATGAGAAGAAGAAGATTGTCAAAAATCAAGAGGCTAAGATGATGATCTACAATGCTCTACCTCGAAAGGAGTTCGAGAGAGTCCATGTGTGCAAAACCGCCAAGGAGATTTGGCATTCTCTCATCATCACTCATCAAGGGAACTCACAAGTTAAGGATTGCAAGATTGACTTGCTCATTCAACAATATGAGAAGTTTGTAATCTTGGAAGAAGAAACCATTGACAATGGTTATACACGATTCAATGCTATTATCACAAGCCTCACGGCATTGGATTCTAGCTTTTACAACAAGAATCATGTTAAAAAATTCCTTCGTGTTCTTCCGGTGAAGTGGCGACCTAAGGTTACGGCTATTGAAGAAGCAAAGAACTTGGCGGAGCTTCCTCTAGATGAGCTTATCAGGAATCTCAAAGTTTATGAAATGATTCTTGAAAGTGACAAAGTTGTGACCAAAAACAAAAAGGAAAATGGAAAATCCTTGGCACTTAAAGCTAAAGTCACTAAATGTCATACAAGTGAAGTTGGTGGTAGCCATGAAGATAGTGATGAAGAAGAAATGAACAATGAAGAATTCAACCTCATGGCTAAGAACTTTAGAAAATTCTTTAGAAGAGGTGGAAAGTTTCAACGAAGGAATCGGCTTGATAACCGCACTAATGATCGTAGAAACAAGAATGGTCAAGGCTCAAAGCGTGATGATGGATGCTTCAATTGTGGTGAAAAGGATCACTTCATTAGTGATTGTCCAAATCCTCTACATTACAAAGCATTTGTTGGTGATGTATGGAGTGACGATGAAGATGGCAATCAAGCAAACAAGGAAGCAACATGTCTTATGGCGATTGAGTCTCATGAGGTACAACATAACCCTACTACTAGCAAAACTTCTTTTATAAATGAATTGCAAGAGGAAAATGAGGAATTACTTAACAACTATGAGGAAGTATTTAGAAAACTAAAATTAACTATGAAAGAAAAACGCTCTTTTCAAAAGGAACTTTCTAAAGCACTTCACAAAAACAATGAACTTGAAATTGAAATAAAGAGACTTGTCACTCTACAAGAGAATGTTGAACCATGTAAAGATTGTGAAAACCTCACACTTAAGGTTATCTCTTTGAGTGAATAAGTCTCGGAACTTCAACAAAAGTCATTAAATGTTACAAAACTCAAAAAGAATGGTAATGACTTAAATGAGACGTTGAATCATCAAAAAATGTCACAAGATAAGGAAGGTCTTGAACTTGCAAACAACGAGAAAACCACTTCCAATAATATAGCTAAACCCCTAAATTTTGAGTAAGCAAACGACAGTAAAACTCTCAAATCCTCCGAATCTGACGCGCTGGTTGACGCGTCAACGCGCCAGAAGCGCGCCAGGATTCTGAGAAAAAGAGATGTTCAAACCAAAAGTTTTATCAAACCTATCATTACTCATGTTCCTCTTGCAAATACTCGACATAATCAAAGACCCATTGTATGGATGGAAACCACAAAACCATACTACAACCCTGCTCCATACAATGGTCTTAAATATACTCATGCTAGAATTGACCAAAGACCTCTCCTACCTACCCCAATCATAAGACCATATTCTTTAGATCAAAGATATGTAAGCCCCAACTTTCAAAACAAAACATATTTTCAAAACAATCTTTGGTCTACCCTTTCAAAATATGGAATTGAACAATTGCATTTATTCCTTCAAGACCCAAGAGTTTTCAACTTGGGATTTTTATGTGCTAACCATGTCGGACCCAAGAAACAATGGTTACCAAAATTTTGAGATGTACTTCAAATCTTAGGTACGCTCTAAGGAGAGGCCACCTTCAAGATCTCAACCTTGTAAAAATGTTGACGTTATGCATACCATACTTGAAATCATCTCTAAGAAAAAGGATACAAAACTAGGTAATGTGTCTTGCAACCACACTATTAATCTTGCATCCATTGTAGATAATTCCAATCTTTGGCATAGGAGATTAGGTCATGCTAACATGCGATTAATTCACAACATTGCTTCTAAGGAATTAGTTAGGAAATTTCCAAAAGAAAAATTTGATAATCATTTTTGTGATGCATGTAAAATAGGTAAGCAAGTCTGTTAATACAAATATCGCCTCAAAACGTTATTTATATTTTACGATCTTCGCTAAGTTTTGTTAACGACAAAATGTAAACTTTAGTTTTTAAGCAAAACATAATCTTAGTTTTTAAGACTTGCATAAACTAGACTTTTGCTACATTTTACATTTCATAAAACAAAACACAAGTTTATTTCTTAAAATAGAAATAGTCACATCACATTTATGGCAAGTTTTGTCATTATGCATTTATGGAAAAAAATGTGTTTGACTTGCTTTGATGTTGCTTACAAGTTTTGTGTTTGACTTGATTTAAGTGATGTGACATTGTTTGGTTGCTAGGAATTATGAGACAAGACCTTGTTTGGTTTGAAGAGTAATTGCAAAAACCTACTGCAGACCCGGCGGTACCCTGGGGGTACACGGGCGGAACCCATCTGAGGGTTCCGCCTGATCCGCCAAGCATGCAGTTTGTTGTGCTATAAATACGAAGCCATAACTTGATTTTTGGCTAACCTCTTGAGCTCATATTTTACACACACACTCATATTTTCTTCTAACCTCTTAACATTGTAAATGTGAAGTTTACTTTTGTAGCAAAGAAGCTCATAAGGTCGTCATAAGTTACAAGTTTCCAACACAACGTTGCAAGACTTGGTAGCTTAGTATTGTGTAAACTCGTGTTGTTTACACTCCATTTGTTTCTGTATATTCTGTAGTGAGTGGTTAGTATTTTAGTCCTCAAAATACAAAGAGTGTTGGGAGTTGTTGTACCCCTAGTAAAAGAACTAAACGGGAGTGGTTGTTCCCTTGTAAAAGAACTCGACATCTAGCTTTGTGTCGGTAAAAGTATAAGCGACGTGTAAGGTTTTCTCCGCCGGTGAAAGGAGCTTGTTAACTAGTGAAAGAAACTCTCGAGTTGGATACTCGGGGCGTGGACGTAGGGCAAGGAAAAAGAGTCCTTGTAGCCGAACCACGATAAATACTCGTGTTGTGGTTTGATCGTTTCTTTCCTTTACTTGCTTGTTATATATTGTGTTTGTGCATATATTTTTGATCAATCGGAAAGTTTCAAAGCTAACTAAACAAGTTAAAAATATTTTAAAACGCTAAACTATTCAACCCCCCTTCTAGTTTTCCACAATTGGCATCAAGAGCTACGTTACTCAAGATTTTAAAATATATTGTGTTTTAAAACTTGAAACGATCCATGGATTTTGAAAATTACAAAGAAGGGCAATCTATGCAAAGACCACCACTCTTTGAAGCAAATGGTTTTATTTATTGGAAAAACCGTTTTGAAACTTACGTGAAATCTAAAGATATAGATTTATGGTATATAATTGTTGATGGTGATAACGTAATTACTAACATTAAAGATGATGATCAAAATAAATTGATCGGTAAAAATAATGAAGCTAAAATGATGCTTTACAATGCTTTGCCTAAGAAAGAATATGAAAGAGTCTTTTTTTGTAAAACCGCCAAAGATATTTGGCAATCTTTAATTGTCACTCATCAAGGAAACTCACAAGTTAAAGATAACAAAACTGATCTTCTTGTTCAACAATATGAACAATTTGTTATTTCCGAAGATGAGATTATTGATAATGCTTTTGCTAGGTTTAACACTATTATTACTTCACTTAAAGCACTTGATGAATCTTTTTGTAGTAAGAACTTTGTCAGGAAATTTCTTAGAGCACTCCATCCGAAGTGGAGAGCAAAAGTGACGGCAATTGAAGAATCCAAAGATCTTTCAAGCATGTCACTTGATGAGCTTATTGGAAACCTCAAAGTTCATGAAATGGTAATGGAAAAAGATTCGGAACTAGTTAGAGGCAAGAAAGAAAAAGTTAAGTCCATTGCCTTGAAAGCTAGAGTCCAATCAAGTGATGATGAAGAATCTACTTCGGATAGTGATGATGAGGAATATGCTATGGCCGTGAGAGACTTCAAGAAGTTCTTTCATAGGCGAGGGAAGTTTTTTAGGCAACCTAAAGATGACAAGAAAACCTTCCGGAAAGATCATGACGATCGAAAAGGAAAAGTTGAAAGAAAATGTTATCGGTGTGGAGACACAAGTCATCTTGTAGGAGAATGTCCAAAACCACCCAAGAGCAAACCTCAACAAGCTTTTGTGGGTGGTGCTTGGAGTGACTATGAAGGAGATGATGATGAGCCAAAGAATGATGATATTGGTCTCATGGCTCACAACTCAAATGAGGTACTCTCCGACTCATCTTACTCCTCTATAGATGATGATACCTTACAAAATGAATATAACAAACTTTGTGAGCTAAGCTTAAAAATCATAAACAAAAATAAATTTTTGAAAACTAAAAAGGAGTTTTTAGAAAATGAAGTTTATGAGTTAAAAGAAAAAGCTAAGAGATTAGAAAAGGATAAAGGTATTGACACATCATGCAAATCATGTGAAGAACTTAAACTTGAAGTTGAGAAACTTAAAATTACTCAAAATGATCTAATCAAACAAACCACAAAGTTCAAAAAGTTCGATAAGAGCATTTCGTGTGCGGATGAAATTATGAAACTTCAAAAGTCACCCTTTGATAAAACAGGTCTAGGGTTCAGGAAAGTAGAAACCGTTAAGGGTCAAACGAAACAAGAAAAGAATGCACATGAAACAAACAAAACTGCTACAGCAACCCGCGGACCAGACGGAACCCAAAATAGGGTTCCGCCCGTTGGCCCCGAGGGTTCCGCCAGGTCTGCTGCAGAAGTAACTCCATCCACATCGGATCGTTCAAAATTTGTTAAAGTTACATATAAAAATGGAACAAAACCTGCCTTTAGAACTGGAGTAGGACTTAGTAAAAATGAATTTAGAGCTAAGACTACTCAACCAAGACCTAAGACTCCAATTCCCAAACGTCCCTTTCCAAAGAGCAACTTCAACGCTCGACCAAACTACCAACATGTTTGGAACCAAAACACTCCAGGACATTACCAAACTTCAAACTACATGCCATGGAACCCTTATGCTCTATTTTCATATTTGGGACAAATTAATGGTATGCTTAACCAAAATGGACCCATGAGAAATTGGGGACCAAATGTTTGAGTGTTTTTCGTAAAATAGGTGTGCCTCAAAGTTTGTTTGGATCCGGATGAATGGATCAAGGATAGCGGTTGTTCAAGGCACATGACGGGTAATAAAATCCTCTTCTCAACATATCACAAATGTGATGGAGGTAATGTTACGTTTGGTAGTAATGCTAAGAGCAAAATCATCGGAAAAGGTACAATCTCTCATGAGTCCCTTTCTATAGATGATGTTGCTCATGTTGATAACTTAGGATTTAATCTTCTTAGTATTAGTCAACTTTGTCGTAATAAGTATAATGTCCTTTTTAGTGAAAACGGTAGTAAAATACTTAAAGATGGTATAACCGTAGCCAAAGGTGTCCTTAAGAACAACGTATACGTCATGAAGTTGGATTCAACATCTAGAGACAAACTTTGTCTTACCTCATTAGATGAATCTTCAACTTTATGGCATAGACGTTTAGGACACGCTAACATGAGACTAATCCAAAACCTCTCCTCCAAAGACTTAGTTCGAAACCTACCCAAGTTGAAATATGACCAACACTTTTGTGATGCTTGCAAAGTCGGTAAACAAGTCCATAGTAGCCATAAGGCTAAAAACTTGGTGTCTACATCTAGGTGTCTTGAACTTTTGCATATGGATTTATTTGGTCCATCCGCTATACAAAGTTATGGAGGTAACTTCTATACTTTGGTTATAGTAGATGATTACTCACGTTATACTTGGACAAAGTTTTTGAAAAGTAAAAATGAAGCTTTTGATAAATTTGAGATTCTAAGTAAGAAAATTCAAAATCAAGTAGGGTCTAATATTGTGTCCATTAGAACGGATCACGATCGTGAATTTGATAATTAATTTCAATTTGGAAAATTTTGTGATAATAATGGAATTACTCATAACTTTTCGGCTCCACGTACTCCTCAATCTAATGGTGTAGTAGAACGTAAAAACCGGACATTGCAAGAGATGAGTAGAACAATGCTTAATGAACAAACTATTCCACAAAAGTTTTGGTGTAATGCCGTTGACACATCAACGTACATTTTAAATCGAGTCCTAATTAGACGATTTTTGAATAAAACACCTTATGAACTTTATAGAGGTAAAAAGCCTACATTAGGATACTTTAGAGTGTTTGGGAGTAAATGCTTCATTCTTAACACCAAGGATTATCTCACCAAATTTGACCCAAAGTCTTATGAAGGTGTATTTCTTGGATATTCACAAAATAATAAAGCTTACATTGTTTTAAACAAAGAAACCTTAAGAGTCGAGGAATCGTTGAACGTAACATTTGACGAAAGGCCACCTCCCTCTAAGACATCACCTTTGGTAGATGATGACTTAGTTGAAAGCCAAGCAATTGAAAGTCAAGAAAATTTAGATAATGACAAGGAAGATGAACTATTAAACTAAGAACTTGTTAATGTCAAAGAATCTAAAAGTCATCCATTAGATAGTGTCATAGGCAACATTAACGAAAGAACACTTAGATCAAAAGTTCAAAATGAAAGCAACTACTTTTGTTTCGTGTCAACCATTGAACCTAAAAACGTTAATGAAGCCATTAAAGATGAATCTTGGGTAATTGCAATGCAAGAAGAATTAAACCAATTTGTTAGGAATGATGTATGGACATTAGTTCCTCAACCAAAGAGTCAAACAATAATTGGAACGAAATGGGTCTTTCGAAATAAAATGGATGAAAATGGAATTGTGTCTAGAAACAAAGCTAGGCTAGTAGCACAAGGATATAATCAACAAGAAGGCATCGACTACGATGAAACTTTTGCTCCGGTAGCTAGGCTCGAGTCAATTAGAATCTTACTTGCTTATGCGTGTGCACATAATTTTAAACTCTTTCAAATGGACATCAAAAGTGCATTTCTAAACGGAGTCATTAATGAAGAAGTGTATGTTGCTCAACCACCGGGCTTCATCGATTTTGAAAAAACCTAATTATGTTTACAAACTTAAAAAGGCTCTTTACGGTCTTAAGCAAGCTCCAAAAGCATGGTATGATCGACTTAAAACCTTCTTAGTTGACCATAAGTACACCATGGGCTTAGTTGATAATACTCTCTTCACTAAGAAGAAAGATTCACATATTATCATAGTCCAAATCTATGTTGATGACATTATATTTGGATCAACTTGTCAAGAATTATGTGTGGATTTCTCAAAAATCATGCATGACGAGTTTGAAATGAGTATGATGGGAGAACTCAACTTTTTCCTAGGACTCCAAATTAAACAACTTGAAGATGGTATCTTCTTTAACCAATCTAAATACATTAAGGATATGCTTAAAAAATTTGGATTAGAATATTCGAAACCTATCAAAACTCCAATGTCCACGGAAACTAAACTCACCAAGGATGAGGAAAGTGAATCCGTAGATAGCACTAAATATAGAGGTATGATTGGTAGTCTACTTTACCTTACGGCTAGTAGACCCGACATTATGTTTAGTGTTTGTCTATGTGCTCTTTTTCAAGAAGATCCTAAAACTACCCATCTTGAAGCCGTTAAAAGGATATTTAGGTATATTAAGGGCACTACACATTTAGGTTTATGGTATCCCAAAGGAACAGGAATAGACACCATAGTGTATGCCGACTCGGATCATGCCGGTGACTATGTCGATAGAAAAAGCACAAGTGGTATTTGTACTTTTGTTGGACATTGTCTCACTTCATGGTTCTCTAAGAAGCAAACGGCCCTTTCTATCTCAACAACGGAAGCCGAGTACGTTTCGGCCGGAAAGGCATGTCAACAAGCTCTTTGGATGAAGCAAGCTCTTGTCGACTACGGAATTCAACTCAACGACATCACAATTCTTTGTGACAACAAAGGTGCCATTGATCTCAGCAAAAACCTGGTTCAACATGCTCGTACCAAACATATTGAAATCCGTCATCATTTCCTTCGTGACAACGTTCAAAAAGGAAATATCTCAATTGAGAAAGTTTCTTCCGAAGACAACATAGCCGACATTCTCACCAAACCTCTTAAACGTGAACCTTTTAACCTTCTTAGGCTAGGCTTAGGACTCATGGAACCTACACTGTAGTTCTGGATATTAGACAAAAATAACAAAAATCAAAACAAATCCATAACCATTAATACAAATATCGCCTCAAAACGTTATTTATATTTTACGATCTTCGCTAAGTTTTGTTAACGACAAAATGTAAACTTTAGTTTTTAAGCAAAACATAATCTTAGTTTTTAAGACTTGCATAAACTAGACTTTTGCTACATTTTACATTTCATAAAACAAAACACAAGTTTATTTCTTAAAATAGAAATAGTCACATCACATTTATGGCAAGTTTTGTCATTATGCATTTATGGAAAGAAATGTGTTTGACTTGCTTTGATGTTGCTTACAAGTTTTGTGTTTGACTTGATTTAAGTGATGTGACATTGTTTGGTTGCTAGGAGTTATGAGACAAGACCTTGTTTGGTTTGAAGAGTAATTGCAAAAACCTACTGCAGACCCGGCGGTACCCTAGGGGTACACGGGCGGAACCCATCTGAGGTTTCCGCCTGATCCGCCAAGCATGCAGTTTGTTGTGCTATAAATACCAAGCCATAACTTGATTTTTGGCTAACCTCTTGAGCTCATATTTTACACACACACTCATCTTTTCTTCTAACCTCTTAACATTGTAAATGTGAAGTTTCCTTTTGTAGCAAAGAAGCTCACAAGGTCGTCATAAGTTACAAGTTTCCAACACAACGTTGCAAGACTTGGTAGCTTAGTATTGTGTAAACTCGTGTTGTTTACACTCCATTTGTTTGTGTATATTCTGTAGTGAGTGGTTAGTATTTTAGTCCTCAAAATACAAAGAGTGTTGGGAGTTGTTGTACCCTAGTAAAAGAACTAAACGGGAGTGGTTGTGCCCTTGTAAAAGAACTCGACATCTAGCTTTGTGTCGGTAAAAGTATAAGCGACGTGTAAGGTTTTCTCCGCCGGTGAAAGGAGCTTGTTGACTAGTGAAAGAAACTCTCGAGTTGGATACTTAGGGCGTGGACGTAGGGCAAGGAAAAAGAGTCCTTGTAGCCGAACCATGATAAATACTCGTGTTGTGGTTTGATCGTTTCTTTCCTTTACTTGCTTGTTATATATTGTGTTTGTGCATATATCTTTGATCAATCGGAAAATTTCAAAGCTAACTAAACAAGTTAAAAAGATTTTAAAACGCTAAACTATTCAACCCCCCTTCTAGTTTTCCACAAAGTCCATGCAAGTCATAAGCTTATAAACATGATTTCTACTTCAAGAGTTTTAAAACTATTACATATGGACTTGTTTGGACCATCCGCTATTCAAAGCTATGGAGGAAACTTCTACACTTTGGTAATAGTAGATGACTACTCAAGATTTACTTGGACACTATTTCTAAAAACGAAAAATGAATCATTTAATAAATTCAAAGCCTTAGGGAAAAATTTGCAAAACCTACTTGGATGTTCAATTGTTTCAATTCGAACGGATCATGGTAGAGAATTTGTTAATGAAATTCAATTTGGAGTCTTTTGTGATAAACATGGTATATCTCATAACTTCTCGGCTCCTCGCACTCGTCAATCTAACGGAGTGGTTGAAAGGAAGAACCGGACGTTACAAGAAATGAGTCGTACTATGTTAAATGAACAATCCATACCTCAAAAATTTTGGTGTCATGTCGTACAAACCGCATCTTACATACTTAATAGGGTCTTGATTAGAAAAATCATTAATAAAACACCTTATGAGATTCTTAGAGGTAAAAGACCATCTCTAGAATACTTTAGAGTTTTTGGTTGTAAATGCTTAATTATCAACTCATTAGAAAACTATAACAATACTAGTAAGTACAATGGGATCTTTCTAGGTTATTCACTAACATCAAGGGCTTACATTGTGCTAAAAAAGGAAACCTTAAAAGTTGAAGAATCATATAATGTAATCTTTGACGAAACTCCCCCTAAATCTAGAACATTTCCTTTAGTTGATGATGTCATCATAGAAGAAGATGCATGTCAAAATAAGATAGAATTGTCTAACAATGATCTAGAGGAAATACTACCTAGAGTGGAAAATATTAAGGAAATTAGAGATCATCCCATAGATCAAGTCATAGGAGAATTAGATGAAAGAACCCTTAGGTCACATGCACAAGACAAAAGCAATGACTTTGCATTTTTATCAACTATAGAACCCAAGAATATTAAGGAGGCCATAAAAGATGAAAATTGGGTCATGGCAATGCAAGAAGAACTAGATCAATTCTTAAGAAACGATGTTTGGACTTTAGTCCCATGTCCTAGTGGTTACACTATTATAGGAACTAAGTGGGTCTTTAAAAATAAACTTGACAAAAATGGTGTAGTATGTAGGAACAAGGCTAGGCTAGTAGCACAAGGTTATAACCAACAAGAAGGTATTGATTATGATGAAACATACGCACCCGTTGCACTATTAGAATCTATAAGAATTTTGCTTGCGTATGCTTGTGGTCATAATTTTAAACTTTTTCAAATGGATGTGAAAAGTGCTTTTTTAAACGGAGTCATCAAAGAGGAAGTGTATTTTGCACAACCTCCCGGTTTTATTGATTTTCAAAAACCTAATCATGTTTATAAGCTCAAAAAGGCTTTGTATGGACTTAAACAAGCTCCTAAAGCTTGGTATGATAGGTTACAATCTTTTCTCTTGCTTAATGAATATAAAATGGGTATGGTAGATAATACTTTGTTCACTAAAACAAAAGTACAACATCTTATTATTATTCAAATCTATGTTGATGATATCATTTTTGGGTCAACATGCCAATCGCTTTGCGATGAATTTGTAAACCTAATGCATAATGAGTTTGAAATGAGCATGATGGGTGAACTCAGTTTCTTTCTAGGATTACAAATCAAGCAATTAAGTGATGGGATATTTTTCAATCAATCTAAGTATATTGGTGAAATGCGTAAGAAGTTTGGCTTGGTAAATTCCAAGGCTAAAAAATCCCCTATCTCTAGAAAAAGAATTCTCACCCTAGACAATGACAACAAATCCGTTGATAGTACTAAGTATAGGGGTATGATAGGAAGTTTGCTCTATTTAATGGCAAGTAGGCCTGATATAATGTATAGTGTTTGCCTTTGCGCTAGGTTTCAAGAAAATCCAAAAATTTCCCACTTAGAGGCTGTTAAAAGAATATTTAGGTATACTAAGGGAACTCAACATCTAGGTCTTTGGTATCCAAAGGATTCAGGGGTAAAATTATTGGTTTATGCCAATTCGTATCATACGGGAGATATAGTTGATATGAAAAGCACTAATGGAATATGCACATTTGTAGGTGCTTGTTTAACATCATGGTTCTCTATGAAACAAATTTCCTTTGCCAACTCCTTAACGAAATCTGATTACGTTGCGGCCGGAAGGGCTTGCCAACAAGCGTTATGGATGAAGCAAGCATTTGTCGATTATAACATCATGTTAAACGAAGTACCTATAATATGTGATGATACGTGCTCTATCAATCTAGATTCAAGCCCAATTGATTACCCTCGCACGAAACACATTGAAATTAGACATCACTTTCTTAATGACTACATCAATAAGAATCATATCACCATAGAGAAAATTCCTTGTGATGACAATATCTCTAAGATCCTAGCAAAACCCTTAGATAAAGATCAATTCAATTATTTAAGATTAGGATTAGAGATGAGATTACTAGAAGATGATGAGGATGTTAATGGTAAATAGAAAATGGTGTAAGAATCTTTAGTACAAGTCTTTAATTATGATCCACCAACTCATACTTTTTCACAAATATTCATACAACCTTTTGTATTAACCATTGGATAATAACTCCTTTTTCACATATTCATCCTCTTTTTAATCCCTAGAGACTTCTCTTAGAACACATAACTTCCTCCACCATACTTTAGAAAATAACTCTCACAATAGGAATCATGTCTCATTCGGAAGGATCCGTTAACAATAATCAAGGAAATCAATACCCGGAGAGCTCTAAGAGATTGAAAAGGTCATTCACGGATATGATGAAGAAGGAAGGTGATGATAGGATTAAGTTTGAGTATGAGTTAAGGACATTCGCGGAATGTGAAGTGTGGGACTTAATCAAGGAACCATTAAGTCCAAGGTTGTGTGAAGATAAGTACTCCATTTGTTGTGAAAACACCGCACACATGGTCAATGCTCTCAAAGAATCAAGGATTGAGATTAGGGTAATGCTCTTGTCCATCCATGAAGGAATCATAGAATTGCTTGCCACTATGTCCAAAATGAATAGGAAGTTGGAAGATGATAATGTGAATGGGAAAGGGAAGATAGTGAAAGAAGAGTTTAACCTAGGCACAAACCTAGGAATCTAGACATCACATCTTTTTATTGCCATCAAGTACTAGTATAGTGCTTTTAGATAAAGTACTAGGATAGTTCTTGTTTAATAAAATGTGTAGCATATTTTGTTCATGTATGCTTGGAATGAAATGCAATCTTTTGGGACTTATATAACTTGTCATATTATTGTGAACTAACACATGTTGCAAGTCTCCAAATGGTAACCTAACCCATTTTGGAACTTTCACATGTGAGGATTTCTTGTTGGTTGTATGTTGTGATGTCTATGTGTAGCTAGGCCACCGCAAAGGTGAGGCTCTTGACCCATGGATCCCCGCCTTGTGACTAGGGGGAGCAACGATCTAGGGGGAGCTATGTTCAAGGGGGAGCACATTTGGTCTCGCCTTTTTGATTCAACAAAAGGGGTAGAAAGAAAGAAAGAACGTGAAGACCATTCATGTTATGTTAAAGGCTTTACCAAATTACAATACAAAGGTCAAGACGCAAGCTACACCAAAGGCGCGCTTTGTCTTCGCTAAGTTTGGTAATTTTATTTGCTTTCGGTTTTTATTTGTCATCATCAAAAAAGGGGAGATTGTTGAGGCAACATTATCAAGATCTCTCTATGTTTTAATGATGACAAACAAACCATCGAAACACATAAAATAACAAATGTTAGCTCAAAATCGCCGGAGCCAATGTCTGCTCCTGGCGCGCTGCCCGCACGTCAACGCGCGGGTGACGCGCCAGGAGTTTGTATTGTTCCGGGTGAATTTTGAAAGTCGACTTTCCCCTTACCCGAAAAATATGGATCTTTCAATACAGGTATGAATATGTTATGTGCTTAATTGAGAACACTCGAAACGAGTTTTGAGACTTGAGAGATCCCACTTTTAGAATACCCATTTACGGGAAAACACCAACTCATGTTTTCTAACTATCGCCTCTAGCCAAGGCTTTTCTAAACTTAGGGAGCTTATATATTTCACGTGACATCGTGTTAAAGCATCCATATGCTCATATCCCGTGCTTATATCTTATCTAATTACGTAACGGGTTTACTCCCTTATTGGTCAAACTAAGTCAAAGGTCACTTTGCGTAAACGCATCCTTTCCCACTTGGGTTATGCTTTACATTAAGGCAAAGCACTTAACTTGTTTGAACCAAGGTATTAGTTGAGAACGTCGAGTCATGGAAAGTCACGAGATATGAAACTATGGGTTCTCGACGTTGTGTTACTTGAACTTATAAGTAACCTATGATTTTCGCAACTTATAATCTTAATTGTCTAAACCTTTTCTTCTTAATGACAATTAGATTATGTCTTAATCCTCTCTTAATCCCAGTTATACAAAAGACAAAACCAATCATATCCAATCATATCTAAATCATATATTCTCTTACACAATCCCTTACACATTCTCTTACACCCTTACATATTCCCTTACACACTACATCCTAACCATCCATTCCCTTACAACACATCTCAACCCTTTATTTTCAACACATGGGGAATTGCTTGAAACCCTAATATGGCTCATCTCATCCTAGCCATTGAATTCAAATCAAACTCATCTCAACCATCCATCCAACCCCTCATCTCTATATCATCACATCGGTTTGATCTCAACCATTGAATTCAAACTAAACTCATCTCAACCATCCATCCAATCTCTCCTATCCATACCACCAGATGTGATTGATCTTAGCCATTGAATTCAAACCAAAACAATCTCAACCATTGATTCAGCCTTTCCCCCCAAGCAAAGGAGGCTCCCTTTGATCTCATCCATCCATTTCAAACAAACTCATCTCAACCCTCCATTCACCCTTTCCCCCCAAGCAAAGCATATTCCTTGTAATTACGTCCTCAACCCTAACCTAAGCATGTTTGATCTTAACCATTCATTTCAAGTGAACTCATCTCAACCATCCACATTCCACACATGCCAAATTGTTTGAAAACCAAGGGAGGCTCCCTTTGATCCTAGCCATCCAATTCAAACCATTTCATCTCAACCCTCCATCTCATTCTTCCCCCCCCCCCCAAGAATTGGAATATTCCTTGGCATATTCTTTCTCTCTTTTCTATGCCATGTGAGGAGATACACTTCTACCCCTTCCAAATTACCCTATCTACACTTTAAACCCTTGGTAATTTGGTTTCTCTTTAAACACTTCACAAATGATTTCCAAATTGGCTATTTGAGTTGGTAAACCTTAGAATGATTAATTTTAAGGTTTAGTGTGAAGTACAATTGGGGTTTTAGCAAGGATAGGCATTTATAAGATCCAAACACCCAACACTTGGGAAAAGTTTACAGACGCCTGGCGCGCTGCCCGCGCATTGACGCGCGGGTGACGCGCCGGCCTCGGTAAAATTTCCCAAGTTTTGGTTCTTGGCCTATAAATACCACCCTTGCCTCTTGTATTCCTGACATCTTGCCATTATTCTTTCTCTCTAGATTCTTTCTCTCTAAACACTCTCAAATTTCTATCTCTATCTCTAATCTTGTGTTCTTGATTATCACACTAACATCTTTGGAAGAACACATCTATTTGCAAGGGAAGAATCACAAGAACCGAATCCACTCTTGTGATTGTGTCGAGGGTCTTCTTTCTTATACCCTTTCTATTACAATCGAGTCTCCAGGTTAGGTTAGGACTTGGTTGAACAAACAACTTATTCTTTCAATTGTTTGTAAGGGAAGTCTTGTATCTTTGTGACCAAGCCTAGATCATTGGGGATCTAGTTGGAGTTTGATACTTCCGGGTGGAAGTCTTGGTAGTGATCTTTGTGATCCTTAGGTGAAGTCGAATTGTGAGATTCTTTTGGGTGGATTCCGAGGGCGGAATACCGTGTGAGTAACTCCTTCTTTGTGAGCATCGATATTGGTGAATATCGGTGGAGTGAATTGTAACGGTTTGTAGTCCACCGAAAGGATTATACTAGTGAATAGTATCGGAGTCGCGGATTCGCAACTGGACGTACTGATGGTATAAACCCCCCATCCCGAACCAGTATATATCGTTGCGTCTTTTACTTGCTTTATATACTTTGGTTGCATTCGTGGTTGTTGGATTATTATACAACCACTTGGTGATCTATTTGGCTTAAAGTTTTTAAACATCTACAAAGCCGAAGAAACCGTATTCACCCCCCCCCCCCCTCTATGGTTCTACAGACTCAAAAGAACCCCAAACTCTTTGATACACTGAGTATCTCACCTAGCACCAAAAGGGCTGGCATGGGTGAAGACCAACTCACTGAAGAGTCAGGGGAGAGTAGCCATTCAAAAACTTTTCTATCAGCAAACATACTCTCTAGCAAAGAATTAACTCCCATACCCAGTGAGTGGATTGAAAGACACAATCCTGACAGTAAATTGCCAAATTTTGACACTGGAAGAATTATGGAGCCTGAAAGTCAGGTTATCAAGGAGTTGCTAGGAGTCACTGATGAACCCAGTCCTACTGAGTCCATCACTGAGTCTAAGTCTAATTCTCAATCACCACTCCCTCCACTGAAGCAACTTCAGGGAGCTGAACCCAATTCTGACCTTGCACCATTAGTCTATCGACCCCACTCTCCAAAGGAGAAATCGAGGTTAGGAAGGACTATTCTGAAGAAACCTACTCCTGCACCCACTGAACACCACACGCCTTCAGTACCTACTGAGGTGAAAATTGAAAGCACTGATTCAAAGGTTGATCACCTTACTGAATTTGTCAGGATGCTAAGTGAGAAAATTGAGTCCACTGAAAAACCCTCAGACTCAAAATCTAAAAAGCCCTCAGTATCCTCAAGTTCTTCTAAACCAAAAACAACACCCAGACCTTCAGGGAGATGTGAGCTGTGCAATTATCCAAATCACAACACTGATAAATGCTACAGAGTCCTGTTTTGCATGATATGCAAACAAGAGGACCACAGAACTTGTGATCACATCCCCCACACTGTTTCTTTAAAATCAAGAGGTCTATAGAAAACCCAAGGCTATCAGTATGCCTCACCTTCCAAACAAAGACTGAAGGCTAAGCCTTTCTTGCCATGTCCTCACTGTGGTTTCAATAATCATCTTCCTGATGATTGTATGATGAAAAATTGTTGTGATATCTGTGGAGATCCCTCCCATGAAACTAAGGGAGATGACAAAGTCATTCAGTCCATAGGAGAAACGCCACCAACACTTCTCAGTCACCTGAGGCATCAATCTCCACAAAATGTAAAACATGTGGAAGCTCAGGCCACACAACGTCAGACCATGATTCATTAGCTATGTTCAAAAAGTCCCTGAGGACTAAGCCCACTAGAAAGTGGGTCAACAATAAAAACTAACCCAGTTTACTGTTTGTGCAGAAACACATCAAGGATCCTACTTGGCATCTCGACAGTGGATGCTCTAGAAGTATGACTGGTGTGAAAAGTTATCTCCACAAATATGTGGAAGAACCAGGACCTAAGGTAGTATTTGGTGATAACTCATCAGCTCCCACTGAAGGTTATGGTTCAGTAAACTGCAATGGTATAGTTTTTACAAGAATAGCTTATGTTAATGGTCTCAAGTACAATCTGATAAGTGTTTCCCAACTATGTGATGCAAAATACATAGTTTAGTTTGATGACAGGAGAGGGACCATCTTTAATGCCAACAAGGAAGTAGTCTTGATTGCTCCCAGAAGGGATGATGTCTAAGTTCTAGATATGTCATCCCTGACTCAAAATGGGACTTGTCTATTCTCAAAGGCAAGTGAAACAATCAATTGGCTATGGCATAAGAGACTCTCTCATATCAATTTCAAGAGCATCAACAACCTGGCCAAACAGAACAAAGTTCTGGGCCTCCCATACATGGTGTTTACCAAAGACAAGCCTTGTTCTGCTTGTGAAAAAGGAAAACACCACAGGGCATCATTCAAAACCAAACAAACTTTTTCTATCAAAAGCTGCCTACATCTTCTCCATATTGACCTTTTTGGACCAGTCAGTCCAATGTCCATTCACCATGAGAAGTATACTCTGGTCATAGTGGATGAATACTCAAGGTACACTTGGGTTTACTTCCTGAATAAAAAGAGTCAGGAAGCTGAAACCATCATGTCATTTGTCAGGAACATTGAAAATCAAAATGATGTCAAAGTTAAACAGATCAGGACTGAAAATGGCACTGAATTCAAAAACCAAGACCTAGAGTGTTTTTGTGATGAGAAAGGAATTTCTCAAAATTTCACTTCTCCCTATACTCCTGAACAAAATGGAGTAGCTGAAAAGAAGAATAGAACACTCATTGAGGCAGCTAGGACTATGTTAAATGGCTCAGTCCTCTCAAAACACTTCTGGACTGAGGCAGTCAGAACAACCTGCTACACTCAAAATAGGTCCATCATTGTGAAAAGGCACAATAAGACTCCCTATGATATATTCAAAGGAAGGATCCCTGACATCATCTATTTTCATGTATTTGGGTGTCCACTGTTTATTCATAATCACAAGGATCACTTAGGTAAATTTGATGCCAAAGCTGATGATGGATACTTCCTGGGATATTCTCTGGTTTCCAAAGCCTTCAGGGTGTTCAACGCAAGGAGACAGCAAACTGAGGAAACTTATCACATTACTGTTGATGAGAGCACTGAAGCCATCAGGTTCTCCAATTCCTCAGTTGATGAAATTGGTATTGATGACTCATCAAGGTATCCTCCTGATGTGTATCATCCTGAGAACAACCCCTCAATCCAATACCAAGCTAATGCTGACATCTCCTATTACATCATCCCTCACAACCTACCCCAACCACCCATCAGTGAGTTCATTGAAACTCCTCAAGTCTCTAATGAGACTGCCAACACAGAACAAATTGTTAAGGAACCCTCAGAGCAAATTGTTCCCACAATTGTCACTGAAGCACATATTGATGAGTCACCTCAAGTTCCTGGGCCTGAACCTAATCAGGCTCCTACAAGCTCAAATTCCTATCCCAAACCCCAGGATAGCTGGACAAGATCCAAAATTATTGAGCTTGTGAACATCATTGGTGAACCCACTGAAGGCATGCTCACAAGAAGCAAAGCTGCTAAACTCAAGGCAACCTCTACCAATATATGTCTTTATGCTGACTATCTCTCTGAAATAGAGCCTAAAAATATCAAAGAAGCCCTGACTTATGAAAGTTGGGTTCAGGCCATGAGAGATGAATTGGAACAATTTGATAGAAATGATGTCATGACCCTTGTTGAATGCCCCCAGGGTGTTTTAATCATTGATATGAAATGGGTCTTTAAAAACAAGACTGATGAGAATGGCACAGTCATCAAAAACAAAGCAAGACTGGTTGCCAAAGGATATAATCAACAGGAAGGTATACACTATGAGGAAACCTTTGCACCTGTTGCTAGAATGGAAGCCATCAGGATCTTCCTAGCCTATGCAACATACATGAACTTTAAAGTTTACCAAATGGATGTCAAAAGTGCATTCCTAAATGGTAACATCAAAGAAGATGTCTATGTGCAACAGCCTCCTGGTTTTGAAAGTAGTAAATACCCCAACCATGTGTACAAGCTTAATAAGGCCCTTTATGGACTAAAACAAGCTCCCAGGGCATGGTATGAAACTCTTTCAGCCTTCCTGATCCTAAACAAGTTTGTTAGAAGAAAGATTGACAACACACTGTTCATCTACAGAACAAAAAGTGATGTCATTCTTGTCCAAGTATATGTTGATGACATCATCTTTGGCTCCACAAGCTACAAAATTTGTAAACAGTTTGAGAAACTGATGACCACAAAGTTTGAAATGAGCATGATGGGTGAACTCACATACTTTCTTGGACTCCAAATCAAACAAATTGAAAAAGGAATATCCATTTGCCAAGAAAAATACCTGAGGAACCTACTGAAAAAGTATGAGCTCACTGACTGCTCTTCAGTAAAGACTCCTATGGTTCCTCCAAACAACCTTGGCCCTGACCTCACTGGAAAATCAGTGAACCAAACCCAATACAGGGGAATGATAGGCTCCCTGATGTACTTACTTACCTCACGGCCTGATATCCAATTCTCAGTCTGCATGTGTGCAAGATACCAGGCTGATCCTAAAGAATCACATCTCACTGCTGTCAAGAGAATCATCAGGTACTTGAAGGGTACTCCCTACCTTGGTTTGTATTACCCAAAATGCTCAGGATTTGATCTCAAAGGGTACACTGACTCTGACTATGCAGGATGTAATATGGATAGGAAAAGTACTTCAGGGGCCTGCCAATTTCTTGGTGGTAAACTTGTGTGTTGGAGTACAAAGAAACAATAATTAGTGGCCATGTCCTCAGCTGAAGCTGAATATATGGCTGATGCAGGATGTTGTGCAAATGTACTATGGATGAAGAGCCAACTGAGTGACTATGGTATTCAGTATAAGATGGTACCTATCTTTTGTGATAATACTAGTGCCATAGCCATCTCAAATAATCGAGTACTTCATCAAAGAACCAAACACATTGACATCAGATACCACTTCATCAGGGACCACATCACCAATGGAGAAATTGAATTACATTTCATCCCTACTGAGTATCAGTTAGCTGATATCTTCACCAAACCCTTGGATGAACCCACTTTCACAATACTGAAAGCTGAATTGGGCATGTTGGACATTGAATCAGGCAACTGATAAAAAATGCTCCAACCTGATGTAAATTCTCTAGGTCCCTGATCACACTCTTCCTGAACAACCCTTTAAACCCATTTTTAATGAATGAGAAATCATTCAGGGGGCTCACGATGAAAAATGGCATTGAATACCCTAACTAAATGCTCCAAGTACTTAGTTAGTAAATGTCCCAGGTAGGTAACTGATTTCTATTTAATATAGGAATATATTTTTGCTTACACAACTGGAATCCACCACTTGAGCCCTCACACCTTCCTCACCTAACCACTGAGCATTAAATGCTCTCTCACACAAGTATTTTATGTGATGACATCACTCTGCAAAAAGTGCCTCTTGCAGAGTCACGCAACTATTCATGTAATCATGTTGCGAGAAAATAGGGCAATGGGAATCGTGATATTAAATGCGGATATCAAACCCACATTATTATGCCGTTTTGGTTGAATAATAAAAACCGTTGGTATCCGCAACATCACACCCTAATTCCTTTCCTATAAATACCCCCACAAAGAAGAACACACACATGCTTTCAAAAACCTTAACAAAACTCTTGCAAAATTATTTCAAGAATCAATTTGTTTTCAAAAACTGTGTGCTTCTTCTTTAATCAAAACCTTTTCAAAACCCAAACCATTTCTTTAAATGGCTTCTTCTAAGGTCATAAAATACGCACCCAATGTGGATTTCCAAATGGAAAGCGTAGACCTCACCAAAAACAATGTGGTGGGGAAATTTGCCTACCCTGAAGGGTTCCCTGAATACAGGGATGTGGTGAAGTTCCTTCAAAACTGTTTTCTCACCACCTCATTCACAAAGACCCCCTCAATCATCTATCATGACTACTGGAGGGAATTTTGGTGCACAGCGGTGGTTGAAAACCCTGATGCGCCAAAGGAGGCCAAAATAAGGTTCTCAGTGAAGAATGGAACTAAGTTCCTAACCCTTGACTAAAAAAGCTTTGTCAAAGCCACTGGCCTTGACTACACTGAGACCTTCACTACCCAACCCACTGAAGAGGAAGTTAAGGAACTCCTCTTGAGACTTGGGCCCTATGATAAACTTCAACCTTAAGTGTCTCCAGGGGCCCTTCTATCCAAAGCCCCCATCATAAAAACATGGTTTCCAGCCCCCTGGAAGATTCTGATAACCTTTGTCATTCAAGTCCTTGGGGGTAATAAATCCTCAACTGAGCAACTGAACAATACTCAATCAATGATAGTGTTCTGTCTCATGGAGGGTAAAAAGATTGACCTTGGAGAAATAATCTTCAGGGACCTCATAGCAAAGTTGGGTGGGAAGTCTAGGCAAAAACTTATGTCTTACCCTAGATTCATTTCCTGCGCCCTACAAGACTTGCTTGGGTCTGAGTATGCTAAGCCTGATGCAGGTAGGTTTTGAGCCTGATGTCTTACACAAGGCTAATTACTCACGTGACCCTATTGAGGTTACACCTGTCACCCTGACCCAATATATGCGTACGACTATCCAGCGTGACAATATTGTTTCACCAATTCCCTCTCCCACCAAGAAGGTGAAGAGGAAGAAGGGACAGGGGTCCAGGAAGGTGACTCAACCCAAGTCACTCGCCACTGACTCTGCCCCTAAGCCTGACAAAAGGGGGCAACAACAACAACAACAGACCCTGACTGCCAACTCCCTTAGAATCATTAGCCAATCTTTGGCCCCAAAACAACGGCCAACGGAGGGAACTGAGACATCACACCCAGTGTCCTCGGGCAAACCCGTTCCCAAAGGCCCTGCTGACATATACAAGTTAGTGGATTCAGAACCAACTAAACCTTCACATCCTGCTAAAGGCTCTGGACAATCACAACCAGAGTTTCAGGGAGTAAGGGGTCCTAAACCCTCGATGGGGCAGCACTACTCCACTGAGAAAGGGACCGACAAACAATCACATCCTGCTAAAGGCTATGATAAATCACAATCAGGGTCTCAGGAAGAAAAGGGTTCTAAATCCTCAGTAGGGCAGCAATACTCTACTGAGAAGGGGACCCATAAATATTCACATCCCACTAAAGGCTCGGGTAAATCACAACCCAAGCATCAGGGAGTTCTCGCCCATAAACCTTCGACAGGCCTGAACAAGCCTGTTGGAAAGGGGGCATAACCACTCAGGTGCCTGATGAGGACATTCGCAAATCCAAGCTTTTGTATGAGGGCACAAAAACTCATCCCCAAGACTCAGAGGGAAACATACAACCCGCTGATAGGGAAACAACAATCACTACTGGAGGTACCCAATACTTGGGAACTGACTCTGAGGACCAGGTAGATAAAACCCAATCTACCGGATTAGAGGGGTCAGGACCTGGCCAAACCGAAGGCAAGTCTTCTTATGGAGAGGAGCCTGATAACCTTGTTTTGCAGATTCAGTCCCTAGCTGATGCACAGGCTGTCTTGTATTCTGATAATGAATTTAACAGTGATGAGGATGTTTTTGCGGCCGGAGATGATATGGAGTTTGAGGAGACAATCCCTGAGCCAATCCGTCAGTCTCCTCAATCTTCTAACCATGATGCAGCTGACACACATTTCGAGCCAGAATCCTAAGGAGATGATCAAGCTCCTCTCACTGAAAAAGTGTTCACAAAATTCATCAAAAATGCAACCAATGCACTGTTTCGAGGGGTCACTGACGAAGTGTTCGACATGCATACTGAGCAAGCTGCTCATTATCACAATCTCAAAGATGTTGTTGAAGATTTCAATGAAGATGTCAGGGAGCAGAATGCCTCTATTAACCACTCCCTGACAAAGATGATCACTCGTCTGAATCAGTTTTTGATATCCCTTAACCAGCTGAATGTAGGGGTTCAGTCTGTTCAAGAATCGGTCAAGGATGATCCTGAGCTGACCAGGAAGCTTCTTCAGGCATCTGAGACTTATCAGGTAAACTCAGTAACCCTCACTGAGTTACTTGACTTGCTAAAGGGATCGAATGTTCAGGGTCTTCACCACAACTGTGGAATCTCTTAAATCTTCCTTCACCAAGATGGAAGAATCAGTGGCAGCTCAATCCCAAAGGTCTACTTCTCTGGCATGGACTTTGGGATCCAGGATGACAGCCCTTGAAAACGCTCAGGCTGCACTTGACTCCAAAGTATCTAACATTCAACAGCATACTGAAGAGATCAAGTCTATGATGAACGACATTTTTCAAGCCTTCAAGGGTACATCTTCTTCGTCAGTTCCTCCAACACTTGCCATCACTGTTGTTCAGGAAAATGTTGAGGGGGAGAATGTTCCTGAAACCCCTGTTACTGACGAATAAGAAACTGGACAACCCTCTCACACTGAGGGGGAGCATGTTACTGAATCCACACCAATCACTGAACCCATCAGAGTCCCGTTTGAAATAAATGGAGTTGTGCATCATCTCACCAATGCAGAAATTCAAGCTCACATGGAAAGAGTTGAGATTTTGGCAAAGGTAGCTGAAGAAGAGAGGATGCGCAAGCTTGCTCTCATTAAGGTTGTTCATGAGGAGGCTGAAAATATTGGTTTGGATTCTGAGGCACTAGCAACTGAGCAAGCTGGTGCAGCCTTAAAAAAGGCTCAGGAAGAAGAGTTAAATGCTCTCAAAAAGGAAAGGGAAAATAAGCTCAGGAAGGACGCTCAAATCAGAAAGCACAGGATCGAAAGGTATACTTGGGTGATGAAAGAAAGGCTAAGACCTGAAACCATCACTGACATTCAAATCCACAGAAACACCGATCCTGCAGTGGTCACGGTCTTCAGGGGACCTGATCAAAGAGTAATGGACATCCACAAGCCATTCATGTTTGTTGAGTTTGGCATCACTGAACTTGATGAGCTTCGTCCTATCATTGCCAAGAAGAACAATGTTGTAGTTCCCACCCTTCTCAAGTCACTGAAGGAAAGGTACGACAGACTAAGTGCAATGCCCGAAGCTCTAAACATTCCCTCCCTTCTTCCTGCTCCAACAAAAGAGATTGCTCCATCAAAGTCTTCAAGGAAGAAAAGGAAGCTTATTGTGATGGAGCCTGAGATCAAAGTACCAGGGCTAGATTGTGTCAGGTCGCTTCCTGAAGGGATCACGTTTGTGAACAACATGGTACTTAAAGCCCCTGAACGAGGCTTATGCTTCACTGATGAGTATGGAAACTTAGCTTTCTAAAGATGGTCTGATATGGAAAAGGCAGGAATCAAAGCAATGCTCATGTATCTCATATTGACGTCCCCCATCAAGAGAGCTGAGAACAAAATATTCTGCCAGGACTTAGAAAGAATGATCAATGAACATCCTGAAAGACATCTACTCAGAACAAAGAAAGTAAATATTGAAGCCCTTGGTTACCACCTGAACATCTAATCAACAACAACTATCCTTTTATTTTTGTAATTTGTAGGACTTGTAATAGCTATGAATAAACGTTGATGTTTTGTTTAAAGTTATGTCCTATTTATAATTACATCTACATTTAGTAAGACATGAAGACCCCTGCCAACTCACACTGAATCAAGAAACACTTAGGCTATTTGTATGTTCAAATAGGGGGAGATTGTTGGGTCACTAAATTCCCCAATCTTCCTCTAACAATGATTTGAACGTAAAATCTCCTAAGTGTAAACAAGTCACTGAGTGAACAGTAACTCAGTGAGTCATCTTTAGGATGCTTAGACCGAGCCTAAGAAGAAAGGTTCTCCATTCAGTGAGACGGTACCCAATGAATGTGATCTAAGCCAAGAAGAAGGTGATGGGTTTAGTGAGAATGACAATAACTCACTGAACCCCAAGACTCCTCAAGAACTATTATGGTACTGAAGACTGATGACTTGAAGACTGAAGATTTGGCGGGACTGGGCAGGAAAGTTTGAACTGGTTCACTAAAGTGCTTTATCACTTTAATTTTAAACTTTCCCTAAATGGTTAAATCCAGTCTGTCATCAGAAAGCACCTTTTAGACTTAACCCAAAGAAGTTTCCCATACCAGAGAATAATATCTTTCAATATATTTTTAAGGAATCTTATTGTCCATTGTATATTTAGTTGTTCAATACTTGTGTATAAATAGGTAGCATAAGTGAGGAGTTAAAGTTGACAAGTTTGTGCAATTAATGCAAAGCATTCACAAACCACTTTAACTCCTCCAAAGAACAACATAGCCCCTAAGATAGCTCAGTGGGACCTTAGTTGTCACTAAAACATTTATTTGAGTTTAGATATGTTGGGAATTCTGCTAAATAAGAATTCTGCTGACGGTTACTGCTGAAGGATACTGCTGAAGAGCTGGTTCCTGCTGAAGCAGTGTATCTGCTGAAGTCTAGTTTCAGCATTATTAGTTTCTGCGAATATAGTTATTCTGTATTTTATGTAATATAGTTAGGATATGCATGAGTTTATTTAGGAAGTGATAAGGCATATCTTTTAAAGTTTTTAGAATATACGTTTCTTCAGAAATGGTTTAGGGTTCCTTGTGTATAAAAGAAACACACGTTTATGTATTGAAAACAGTTTTTAGAAAACACTTTCATTATTATTAAAAGATCCATAGAGGATCAATTGTTATTAGTATTCAGTTGTTAATACTTGTGTTTGTTTCCGCTTTAAAATACAAGTTACAGAGATTATCTTTTAGTGTGTTAGTGATTACATTAACATAACTAACGGTCCACGAGTGCTCAAAGATCTATCAAGGTCTTAGGTTCAACAAGTGGTATCAGAGCCTCGGGAAAGTCTCTGTGATACTAAGATACACCAATCTTACACCCTCTCAATAAAAAACAACCAAAAACAATGCCTGGAACAGATGATGAATCTGATGCAACTCAGAACCAGAACACCACTTCTCTCTAACAACTCACTCTCTCAAACAGTAATGCCAAATTCCCATACCTTAAGAATGCAGAGGAGTATGAATTGTGGTCCATGAAGATGCAAAACTGGATTACAAACATTGACTGGAATCTTTGGGAAGTTGTCCGTAAGGGTAACAGTTTGAAGAAACATGTCAAAGATGCTGATGGGATTGTTACCATTGTAGGTCCCAAAACTGCTGAAGAAGTTCTAGCCGTGCAGAGGGAGAATAAAGTCAGAACAATTCTCCTTCAGGCTATACCAGATGACCACATGGGTGACTTCCACTTCATGGAAGATGCCAAGGACATTTGGATGGCCATCAAGGCTAGATTGGGTGGGAATGAAGAGTCAAGAAGGATGAAGAAGTCAATGCTGAAGCAACAGTTTCAAGAGATTCAGATATCTGAGGAAGAAGGAATCCACAAGGGTTATGATAGGTTCCACAAGATCTTGAGTCAACTTAATCAGCTGAAGGCTAGGCCGGATAATGAGGACTGCAATGCTAAGTTTCTGAGATCTTTGCCACCATCCTGGTTGCAAGTTAGCATTGCTCTCAAAACTAAAGGTGGATTGGACATGATCTCTTTTGATGACCTCTACAACAAGCTTAAATCTCTTGAGCCTGATGTTAGAAGTCACATTCGTCCATCCACTCACTCAGCATTTGTTAGCACTACATCCAAACCGGTGCATCATGCCTCAAGCTCTTACACCTCAACATCATCTTCTCATACCCACTCTAAACCAACTCCTAAATCAAAGTCCAATAATATAATGGAAGATGTTCTTCACTCTTTTGTTGTTGAATATGAACATCAGCAGTTTCTAGCTTATGAGGATTTTGAACAGGTGGATCCATTGGAGATGGAGGAGATGCACTTGAAATGGCAGTTGGCAATGATTTCTATGAATATCAAAAGGTTTGAGAATAAGTCTGGAAGAAAGTTTGGTTTTCAGGGAAGAGATGCAGCAAGATTTGACAGAAGGAAGGTTCGGTGCTACACTTGTGGTCAGATGGGCCACTTCTTGAGAGAATGCAAGGAGAGAAAGCCTGGTGATGAAGTTAGATATGGCTCATATCTATTGGAATCAGGAACTTCTAAAACTGGATCTTCCAAAGCTTTGGTGACTGTAGATGACCATGTTGATTGGACTGTTCATGAACCTACTGAAGAGGAAGCTTCTACTTCTGAACAAGTGAATATGCTGGCATACTGCCCCACAAAGGATAAGAAGGATCAAGTTTCCTTCATGGGCATCTCTCAGGTACATAACTGTGTTTTTGGCTGTAGTGTAAGATATAATGAACTTAAACAAGAATATGATGAATTGAAACCTAAATACAATGACTGTTATGTAGAAGTTGAGGCTTATAAAAAGGCTTTAAAAACTTTAGAAAGACAGAAGGTATGGTTTCAAAAGAATCAGCTTAAATATGAAGAAAAGATAAGAGTTTTAGAAAGTGATTTAGAATGTGCTAAGATAGATTTAAGGCGTACTGAAAAAGAAAAAACTGATGTAGAACTAGAAAAACAAGAATTACAAATAAAGTTTGATAAAGAAGTGGTTGGTCGTAAGAAGTGGCAAGAAGGGGCTTCTCATTTAAACAAATTGCTTGATAGTAGTCAATCTGTTAGGTCTAGAAAAGCATTAGGATATGATAAATATATAGATCCTGAGGAATTAACTTACCCTGATATATCCAGTGTTTTTGACCCTGAACCTGCCCTAGAATTTAAAAAACCTATAAAATATGTTAAGGAAGGGGGATTGAATGTTTTACCTGGACCTATTAGAGGAGAACACATGCCCACAGACCTGTCCATACCTGTTGACTTTGATGGATCACACCATCTTTATGGCAAAAAGTCAATTGACTTGCCAGACCCTGTTTCTAAATCTACTGACTTTGTCTCGTGTTCTGACAGTGACAAGTCTTCTGACCAAGGGTCTACTGCATATACCAGTTGTGATTCAAGTGAAAAGTCAGACCTTCCCAAGACCACACCCAAGACATCACCCAAGACTCCCTACAAGACTGTTAGAGTTACTGCTGATAACAAGACAGTTTCCTCTGAAGACTTGTTATTTAATTCTTTGCAAAACAATGTTTCTAGTTCTGTTAAAAACAATTCTGTTAATGTTTGTGGTTTGAATTCTTTTTCATGTTATGGAACATCTTTCACTTTGAATAAATCTTCTAAAATGAAGAAATGCTTTGTGTGTGGAAGTAAATTTCATTTGATTAAGGATTGTACTTTTCATGAGCAAAGAATGGGTGTATGTGCTAGTCAAAGAAAACCTAGGCAAATGTGGAAAAATGTTAATGAAATACCATCTTCTGTTCCACATCAGCAGAAATACAATTCTGCTAAAAAACATTCTTCATGGATAAGAAGTGGTACTAGATCTTTTGTGCGACCCACTAGTTCTTACTTTCATAATGGTTATTGGCCTAGACAGTTTGACTCTATGTATGTTGGTGGAGGGTATTGGGATACTGCTGTGAAGCCCTCAGCAGGTTGTTCTTGGACAAAGAAGGGACCTAATTTGAAATTCAGGCCCAAGAACAATGGTGGATCTAAAACATCTACATGGCCTACCTCTTATGATCCACAAGGCAGGCTCAAGTCAGCAATGACTTGAGTCTCCAATGTGTACTAATTTTTGTAAATTATGTTGTTGTTGTAGGATCATCCCCTGAAGAGTACTGAAGTAGGTATAGTAGATAGTGGTTGTTCCAGAAGTATGTCAGGGAACAAGGATAAGATGCATGACTTTGTGCCTATTGAAGGAGGAGGCAATGTGACTTTTGGTGGAGGAGATGGAAAAATCACTGGGAAGGGCACTATTAAAACACCTCTGTTAGATTTTGAGAATGTATATTATGTGAAGGAACTTGAGCACTTTAATTTGTTCTCTGTATCACAAATATGTGACACCAAGAATAAAGTTTTCTTCTCTGAGGATGAATGTCTTGTGCTCTCAAAGGACTTCAAACTTCCAGAAGATACAACTGTTTTGCTAAGAGTTCCTAGAACCTTCAATTTGTACACATTCAATCTGAATGATGTTCAACCAGAAGGTGATACAACTGTTTTGTACACATTCAATCTGAAGATACAACTGTTTTGCTAAGAGTTCCTAGAACCTTCAATTTGTACACATTCAATCTGAATGATGTTCAACCAGAAGGTGATCTAACATGTTTGGTGGCTAAAGCTTCCCTGGATGAATCTACAAGATGGCATAGGAGGACGGCTCATGTGAATTTCAAGACCATTAGCAAGCTTTCTAAACTTGGTCTGGTTCAGGGACTTCCTTCAAAAGTCTTCACCAATGAACATAATTGTGTTGCATGCAACAAAGGAAAGCAACACAGAGCCTCATACAAAGCCATAACAGCTGTGAGCACCATTTCAGCACCTCTTCAGTTGATGCACATGGATCTCTTTGGTCCAACTCCTATCAGAAGTATTGATCATAAGTACTTCTGCCTAGTTATCACTGATGATTATAGCAGGTTTTGCTGGGTATTCTTTTTGAAAACTAAAGATGAAACAACTCCTATTTTAAAAGAATTCATTACCCTGATTGAAAACCAGCTAAATAAAAAGGTTAAAGGCATTAGGTGTGACAATGGGACAGAGTTCAAAAATGTTGTATTCATAGAATTCTGTAAGTCTAAAGGGATAAAAAGGGACTATAGCAATCCAAGAACCCCACAACAAAATGGGGTTGCTGAAAGGAAAAATAGGACCTTAATAGAGGCAGCAAGATCCATGCTTGCAGACTCTAAGTTACCCACTATGTTTTGGACTGAAGCAGTAAGTACTGCTTGCTATGTCTTGAACAGGGTATCGATCACTAGACCTCATGTCAAGACACCTTATGAACTTCTCACTGGGAAAGTTCCAGACATTCATTACCTTAAACATTTTGGGTGTAAAGTGACCATTTTGAACACTAGTGATGCATTGGGAAAGTTTGATGGCAAGGCTGATGAGGGGTATATTGTGGGTTATTCAGCTCATAGCAAGGCATATAGGGTCTACAATTTGCATGCTAAAACAATTGAGGAAACCCTTAACCTGAGATTTCTAGAAGATCAGCCTAATGTTCAAGGACAAGGTCATTCTTGGTATTTTGACCTAGATTACTTGACTGATTACTTGGGATACACTAGACATGTCTCTAATTTAAATGCAGGTACCAAAGATACAATTTCTAACCCTGCAGGTTCCCTGGATGATGACTCAGAGAGTGACTCTGAGAAAGATGAACAAACCATTGTTGTACCTTCTTTTCCACCTAACCATTTTGCAGGTGATCATTCTGCTGCTGAGCATGAAGATGAGTCACATTATGCAGAGGATCTTGCTAGACTCAAGAAGCAAGAACATGCAGTCACTCAGGAAGCTAAGAGACTCAGTGAAAAGTTTGCACAAGAAACTGATGCCTTACTTCAACAATCAGCACAAGTAGTCAGTGGAAACAAGGATGCTGCTGACAGTTCTACTAAAGGCTCTCCAGTTCCTGCTGATGTGATCAAAACTGCTGATAGTCCTGCTGCACAATCTCCCATTTCTACTGAAGTGTCTACAGACTTTGAAAAGCCATTTACAAGATTTCCAAGTCCTTCTGATCTTGGTAATTATCAACCCAAGACTGGTATCTTCAACTCATCTTCCTATGATAGTGAGTTTGGTCCCACTGTCCACAACCTTGATACCACAATAAATGTCAACCCCACAGCAACAAAGAGGATCAATATTGCTCATCCCCTATCAAAGGTTATTGGAGATCCTCAAGCACCTGTTAGAACTCGAAGTACTGTGAAGAACACTAAATATGGTGAAGTTGCTTTCATTTCCTATGTCTACAATCAACAAAGGGGCAATCATACAGACTTCAAACATTGTCTGTTTGCTTGTTTCCTTTCTCAAATAGAGCCAACCAGTGTTCCTCAAGCACTTGCTGATTCCAGTTGGCTTGAAGCAATGCAAGAAGAGATGTTGCAATTTAAGAATCAGCAGGTTTGGATCCTGGTCCCTCTTCCTGATGGTAAATATGCAATTGGGACAAAATGGATTTTGAAGAATAAAAGAGATGCAAGGGGTATTGTGGTGAAAAACAAAGCAAGGTTAGTGGCTTAGGGGTTCAGGCAAGAGGAAGGCATAGACTATGATGAAGTCTTTGCACCAGTGGCTAGAGTTGAAGCAATTAGGATATTCTTGGCCTATGCATCTTATATGGGTTTTATGGTATATCAGATGGATGTAAAAGGTGCTTTTCTGTATGGTGAGATTGAAGAGGAGGTTTATGTGACTCAACCCAAGGGTTTTGAAGACCCAGATCATCCTGATCATGTTTATAAGGTGGTTAAAGCTCTCTATGAACTACATCAGGCGCCTAGAGCTTGGTATGCTAGGCTGTCTACATTTCTGCTGAAGCATGGTTATAGAAGAGGTGCCATAGACAAGACTCTCTTCCTTAAGAAAGACTCCAGGGATATCATTCTAGTGCAAATTTATGTGGATGACATCATATTTGGTTCCACTAAAGAAGAATGGTGTAGAGAGTTTGAGGATTTGATGAAGGGAGAATTTCAGATGAGTGCCATGTGGGAGCTCACTTTCTTTTTGGGTTTACAAGTTCAGCAGAAACCTGATGGTATCTTTATCAGTCAGGATAAGTATGTAAAAGATATGTTGAAGAAATTTGATATGGATAATGTCAGAACTGCCACTACTCCCTATGAAGCTCCCAAACCAAAGAACAATCTTGAACCTGATCTTCCTGTGAATGTCCATTTGTACAGGTCCATGATTGGTTCTTTGATGTATTTGACTGCTTCTAGACCTAATATTACATTTGTTGTGAGTGCTTGTTCAAGGCACCAAGTCACTCCACTTACTTCTCACTTGAATGTTGTCAAAAAGATATTCAAGTACCTGAAAGGCCAACCCAAATTAGGTCTTTGGTACCCAAAAGAACCTCCTTTTAAGCTGGAAGCATATAGTGATAGTGACTATGCTGGTGCCAATATGGATAGGAGATCCACAACTGGAGGTTGCCAATTCCTTGGAAGAAGATTGATTTCTTGGCAATGCAAGAAACAGACCATTGTTGCTACCTCTACTACTGAAGCAGAGTATGTTGCTGCTGCCAATTGTTGTGGACAGGTTTTATGGATTCAGAATCAATTGCCGGATTATGGGTATAATTTCATGAATACCACCATTTTTATTGACAATCAAAGTACCATTTGCATTGTTAAAAATCCGGTTTTTCATAATAGAACCAAACATATTGAAATCAGGCACCACGTTATCAGGGATGCTTATGAAAAACATTTGATTAAAGTGGTTAAAATTCACACAGATGATAATGTGGCAGATTTGTTAACTAAAGCTTTTGATGGACCTAGGTTTCAACACTTAGTGGTCCATATTGGTATGCTAGACCCTTGAATGCAAAGTTTGAGGGGAGGCATAAGCCTCAGGGGAGGATTGTGATTGTAAACTTTGTATAATTTGTGTATATTATTGTTTGGCTAACACTAACCAACTAATGTTTCTGTAAGATTTGTTTGTCTTGTTACTCTGTATTTGATTTGCAGAATGTCCTCATTGTTTGAAATTCACCAAGAGCTGTCTCAATGGGAATATGGTCTTGTATGCTGAGTATTGTTTCTACTGAAATGTCAATGATACTGAAACACATTGTTTCTACTGAATAATTACACAAGAATTGACAAATAAGGAAAGTTCATTCATTCAAGAAACAATTTACAGCTTACATACAACTTCAAAGTGGATTACAAAGATCATTCCTATGCTAAGACTACCAAATCTATAATAAGCTTCTATCATCTATTACAAAAAGGGACTGGTGGATATGCATGACCAGTACGATGAAGAAGCTAAAGGTGAAAATGGAAAAGAAGAGGAGGAAGAATGATGATGATGACGACGAAGATGCTCAAGTACCTAGTTTTATAACTTCAATTCAAGGCAAGAATATGCTCAAGAACCTAGTTTTACATCTTTGGTCCTTGGCAACATCCCATCATCACCTACTCCATTTTCCCTTTCCCTTTACCCACCACCTCTGCTTTCTTGCCCTTTCCCCTGCGTCCATGGTATGAAGCACCAGATCCTGGAGCAGGAATACCCAACACCACACCCCGTGATGTTGGAAGAGATGGATTTCTCTTCCTTGGCCTTGGTTGGGATCTCTCTGGTGTGGAAGGAGGAAGAAATGATGGATCTTCTAAAGTGACTAGTGGTGATGACATTCCTATGACAGATGATAATGATACTCTTCCGCAGACTGAACAAGCTAGTGATATTGTTGCGGCAAGGACTACTGATGGGGATCATATATCAGTAGATACATTCTTTGTAGCTGGCAAGGAGTATATGGCTTCACCAAGCACTGCTCCATATGTTCCTGAACAAGTTTCTCCTAAAGACACCACTGCAACTCTTAATGCTACAGGATCTGCTGATAATCTAACTGCATTAGATGATCAAGATATTTCTGTTGATCCTATGGAAGAGTTAGTCATTCCTGATGATGATTCTGCTAAAGTTACTGAAGAATGTGCTGATGCTCTTATCTCAGAAAAGGAGAGACTTGAGCAAGAAATACTTTGGAAAGATTGGGAAGATTATAAGAAGAGTGCAAAATTGGCAAAGGAAGATCAAGCCAAATATGATTCAGAATACCAATCTGCTACCCAAAGATATGTTTCTACATTGCCAATTGAAAGACAGAGAGAATTGGATGCTGCTATTCCAAATTTTGATGAATCAGACTGGCATATTGGAGAACAAGTCATTGCTACTCCTGGATTAGCTGAAGATATTCTTGGCAAGGATGTGAAGAAAGAAGATTGGGTTCCTGAAATTGTTGAGAGGATGAAACAGAGAAAGAAAGAAGATGCTGAGAGAATTGCCAAAACAAAAAGGGACAAACCAATGACTCAAGCACAGTAAAGGGATTTTATGAGAACTTATGTGAAGAATCAAAGCAGTGCATTATATAATAATGCTTGGACAAGGAAACAAGTTTGGAATCTTTTAGATGAACAATTGGTTATTCAGTATAACAGAATCAAGTCTAGATGTGAAAAGGATGGACTAAGTACTAATAAGTTTGTTCCTAATCTACTTGTTGCTGATGCTGCATCACATTCTAAGAAAGTCAAACTTGCTACGAATTCTACTATGGATGTGGATGTTTCTGTTGTGGATCAAGTATCTTTACCTGATACTTCTGCTGATGTGACAACTGTTGCTGCTTCATCTGTTGTTGATAAGGGAAAAGCCAAAGTTGTAGCAGAAGTACTTCCTACAAGAAAGAGAACAAGAAGAGAACTGGAGGAGGAGAGATTGGGTGAAGAAGCTGCAAAACGATTACATGATGATCAACAAGCTGAAATGGCAAGGTTTCATGAGCTTAAAGCAAGAGAGGTGGAACTTGCAGCTGCTAGAGCTAAACAGATAAGGAAGGATATGGATGAACAATATGCATCAGCTGCACTTGCTTCTCCTCAGGATTCTACTGATGAACACTTGGATATTCCATCAGTGGAAACTAATGCTTCAGAAGATATATCTACTGATGATGTAGTTCCTGAAGAACCTTCTTTACCTCATGCTGCTATGTACATTCCTGGTAGAAGGGCCAAGAGAATGGACAGAGTGAGAACTTCCCATTCAACACAGATATTGGTAGATGTTCATGCTCCTGATGCTTCATTTATCAAAGAAGGATCCCCTAATGATTAGCCAGAGGGTGTTAGAGATGTTTTGGTTCATTGGGAATTATCTAAGAATGGTCAGATCAATACCATTTACAGACTTGATAAAACTTCTCTATCATTCACATTTCTACAAGAAATACTACATCTTGTGGATCATCAGTACTTGCTCACTCTCAATGATTTGGTTCACAAATATTATGCAACTCATACTCCTACAGGTTCAGGATTGTATCTATTGGGTGACCTCAGAGTGCTTTTGGATTCTTCTACTCCCACTGGTGCTGGTTATGATGTGTGGAAAAACAATCAGAGGTGGAAAGTTCAGAGTTGGAAGTTTTACCCTATGCCCTATGTTCATGTGTTGGAAACTACATCTGGACTCAGGCTTTTTATGATTCTTGGGAAAAAGTATCCTCTGACAGTGCCTCTCATGGAGAAAATGCTTCAACAGAAGTTGGAGATTCCTCCTGATCCAGTTGGGAATGCTAGGTTGTTTGCTGAATCTCTGGTGAAATTATTCAAACTCAGGATCAGGACTTCCAGAGCTGGTGATATTTGATGGTATTATGTTGTATATTTTGTTTTTCAATTTTATTATTAGTTTAAAAAAAAAAAAAAAAAAAAGAAAAAAAAAAAAAAAAAACAACTAACAGATTTGTATAGTATTGTGTATGTTGTATGCAGGTTTGGTGTTGATTCTTTCCACACCTTCTCTGGTTATCAACTTACCTGATGTTGACTATTCCATCAAAAAGTTGGCTAGTCCAAAGGGTACAGCTTTGGTAAAGACATGTCAAATCTGTTGATAGCTGTAATAGTTTGCTAAAAACTATTGGGTACTCAACTCACCCATGCTTAACAGCTGAGAGTTGAATGGTTGTCAATTGACCATGGATTTTTCCTTTATGGATTCCCAATAATTGGCTAGCCCACAAGTGTATGGCTTGTGGTAAAGGCAGTGGAAAACCATATTTGGTATTCAATTGACCAAGGTGATTAAATCAATCAAATAATTGACTAGTCCTGAGCAAACGGCTACAGGTAAAGACAACTCAAATCCGTTTATAGCTGATGATTTGCTAAAAATCATATGGTCATCAGTGTACCATAGTTTTCGAACTTAAACATTTGGCTACTCCAGTAGTGATGGCTATTGGTAAAGAAACATCAAATCCATTATTTTCAATGGTTCACCTCTCACAGGAGTTAACACACCTGGACGTGATGAGAATAGTATGAAACTAAGTTGTTTTGATGTATATCTAGTCATTTGTTGCTGCAAAGAATGGAGTTTTCAACTATGTGCTGATCATAGAGATCCTGCTGATGGTGATTTTTTGCTGATGATGTTCGACTTCAATCCTCTTGGTATGTAACTTTAAAGATCTATCAAGAATCTTGAACTTAACCATGTCAAATTCAAGATTAGGGGAGGATTGTTGGGAATTCTGCTAAGTAAGAATTCTGCTGACGGTTACTGCTGAAGGATACTGCTGAAGAGCTGGTTCCTGCTGAAGCAGTGTATCTGCTGAAGTCTAGTTTCAGCATTATTAGTTTCTGTGGATATAGTTATTCCGTATTTATGTAATATAGTTAGGATATGCGTGAGTTTATTTAGGAAGTGATAATGCATATCTTTTAAAGTTTTTAGAATATACGTTTCTAGAGAAATGGTTTAGGGTTCCTTGTGTATAAAAGGAACACACGTTTATGTATTGAAAACAGTTTTTAGAAAACACTTTCATTATTATTAAAAGATCCATAGAGGATCAATTGTTATTAGTATTCAGTTGTTAATACTTGTGTTTGTTTCCGCTTTAAAATACAAGTTACAGAGATTATCTTTTAGTGTGTTAGTGATTACATTAACATAAATAACGATCCACGAGTGCTCAAAGATCTATCAAGGTCTTAGGTTCAACAAGAGAGGAGTCAATACCACACTTGTCATTTCAATCCCAAGTGTTATTACGCAAACACTTGGGTACGATTTTTTTTGATTAATTTCTAATAAAGAATTAAACGTTGAAAAATATTGTCTCTTATGTTTACGTTTCTTTATAATTAATCATTCATACATCTTTGTTAAAAGTCATACAACTTGGTTACATTAGCTATTTAGTTACTGTTAACCAAGTAAAAGGGACCAACACTATGACATAGGGGTGCCCCACTACGCCACTCCCTATATGTCAGGAATAGTTACCTACTCGTACTACGCACAGTGCCGAATAGTAAAAAGGTACAGGTTTAAGGTAGTATAAATACTTCTCATTTACTCATATAGTTTTTTAGCATTTACTGCATACTTACACACATACCCTTTACAAAACCCAATACTTACTCTCACGCCGGAGCTTGGTCCTGGGATCACACCCGGGGTGAGGCTAATGCGTTTCCTTGTGTATCTACATGTCCGAAGAACTCTCAGGATCCTCAGCTGGAAGATTCTCACAACCTTCCAAGAGGTAACGGGAAATTACTCAAACAGGCGGCCTACTAAGAACTTGCTTTCTACCGATGAGTTGTACGGGACCATCTTCGGCAAGTTAAGGACGTTAGAAACCAAACCTCTTAAGAATAAATACAAATGGAAATAACCAAAAGCGAAAACTCACTGAAATAGGAACTATCAACCCCATCTGCTGCAATTTCACCAATGCTCAAGACTGCTATCATAAACATCTGGAAGATCGTATCAACTATCATCGTCACCTGGAATACAAACAAAAAGCTAGTTAAGGCTGCCTCGCCACACCTGTTACTAAAAGTGGTTATCGTGGAAGTCAACCCCTGTGTCAAAAATGCGAGAAGGATCACGTAGGAATCTGCATTGTTAAGTGCAGGAAGTGTCAGAAATCAGGTCACAAGGAAAATAGCTGTAAGACTCCGGACAGAAAAGGACAACCAACAACTATAGTATGCCACGGATGTGGTGCAAAAGGGCACTACAAGGGCCAATGTTCAATCTACAATATCAATTGGAAAGCCAAGACTTTCGCAAGAGAATGAAGAATCTCTAAAGACTTCGATAGTATCAAGGGAATGGCAACTAGATTTAAGCAGATGAATAAAATTCCTGTTGTAAATAAATAAATTCTAGTTCAAAAATTTCCTAAGTTGTATCTCTTTCTTGTATTTTACTTTAAGTTACGATGGATGTAACCTAAGTATAACAACTATCTTTCTACAATATCGAAAAATCTACCTTGTAATATTTCCATAATAATCATAATCTACGGCAATTTCAATTTCTATTCCATTTACAAAATAACAATATACTGTTATTACTCTAGAAATTTCCGACTCATTATTATAGTATGAACAAAAAATTTCTACTTTATTCTTAAAAGAAATTGCGTGTTATATTATAAAAACAACACGTTGAACACCATCTAAAACAATATAGAGAAATATATGATTGAGCCAAACATCACATCATTTAGTCCTCAATTATACATAGCTTGATCAACCATGTCTAATTTAGGAAGAATCATGTTATGAAGGGAACAGTCATGATTTCAGATTTTCTAAATAACAATCTTCATTTAAAAGCAAAATGTAGAGATAAAATGAACTGTTCATAAATATATCATTGGACAAATCACAATAAATATCTATCTTATCCACTCATAATTATGATGAGAAACCGACAAAAATTACAAATAGGAAAACACTAATAATTCACAAAGAATGATAGAAAACTTAAATAGCGAAAATTTTATTCAAATCCTTAGAAATTAATAAATAAACAAATAATTAGCATCGGAAGTGCTAATGTTACAATAATTACAAAATAAATCAGGGAATCTTCAATAGGTTGATCCGCAATGGGAACAAAGACTCCCACCAACACAGCAATAGCAAGAGCCACCACAGGATGAATCACTCTAATTATGCTGAAAAATAAGTATAAACAAATCATTAAAAACAATAACGAGACAAATTCCTAAACATAAAAACAAAACGAGTTTTATTCCATATTCGTTACAGAGTACATAAAAACATAACAAGAACTTAAAACAACCCTAGCTCAAGATTATTACCCCTATATCTTGTCTACGGTAATGGCTAGGACCGTGACGGGTACGGCAAACAACAAGATCGCGACCAAGAATCCAAAATCTTCATCAGGAACATATGCTAAGTAGAAAGCGGCAAGGACGACATACACAATCGCTAACATAGTGATGAGGTGCGGCATTTTTGAAGACGGGAAATGAGAGGAAAAATCCATAATATTAATATCGGTTAATTATATATTAATCTCTGTCATTATTTTAATCACCATTTTTACAGAAAAATTTGAAAATTTTCTTATCATATTAAATGGTCATGATTACGATATTGGAAAATTCACCAAATGACGAAACAAGCTCTCGACACGTTTAACGAAAACTAAATAAATCACTAATCCTACTTAACACTAAATACAACCAAACTGACCCTTAATATTTTCAGCCCATTTCATTCCATAGTTACTATTCATCAGCCCAGGTTTTAAAAGCCCAAAATCCATTTTATGATTTTATGTATTATTCGACTAGAAACCATCCTCCAAAACGCTCCTCGTTCTCTCAAATCTTAAACACGACACCTATATATTTTTGCACCACCTCGTTCCTCACCTGGTAAACTATTAACGTGTCCAATCTCAGAATCACATGTCGAATCTTGATATGTTTTTGAAGGGCAAAGTGTTTGGCAAAAACTTAACTATTCGATATATATAATTATCCAAAACTTAATAGTTTTGACTCAGGTTCGTTTCTATGCAATCCTAATAATATTTCTATCATAGTTTCATGTTAAAAGTCGAGTTCCATCCTCAAATATCAAAGGTTACATGATTTTTCCAAATTGTGTACATATATATATGCTTGTCGACATACATTTTAGTCACCAAGTCAAAAGCCAACTTCTATACCCTCACACAATCCTTCTAAAGTCTTAAAATGTCATAGAGATATCTTAGAAACCTTCTATTCACTGACATGAATAGTTTCTTATGTTTCCTTGAAAAATATTACACCATACGTGTTATGAAATTGTTCTATATGTACTCCATACCCATTCTCTCGTTTCTCTCATTCACCATACGCATAATAAACTTCATTACTTCCTAAAACTCACCTCTGATCGACCAGGAGCTGTTGCATGAACGTTTGGAAGCAAGAAAGGAGCTATCGAGTTTAAGTTACACGTTTATTATTTTGGTTTATAGTCGAACGAATTGTTTCTAGTATTTCCTTCTTCACTCTCAACTCTCTACCACCCTAGAGGTGTAGTAAGTTATTTTGATCCCTTGTGAATTCAGGTTACACGTCTAATATGTTTCATGCATCATGTTATAAGTTATGTCGAGTGTATATAGCTTCATATATTTTTATACGTACATACAAGCATGTAGAATCACGAACGTGACTAGCCTCTATCTTGGAAGGCCTAGGAGTCACGTAGCACACATATTTCGCACTTAGTTTTACTCTTCATGCATAACGAGCATATTTTGGAAACTTACTTAATTGGACATAACACCTAAAAATATTCCAAGTCTTTTACATATAAATAAAACGTCCCATACAAGCTAAGGAACCATCGTATATCTTTAAATATTATGTAACAAGCCTACCATATTTTTACACGATCTATTAGACCACCAAGCTAGCAAACAATTTCGTATATAAAACATGTAGAAATAAGTTAGTCTCGACACTCTATGTTAGCATTAAAATTATATTAAAAAGTGATGGTCATTCTCATTTATTGTAACGTTGTAATGTGTCGTAGTTTATGTTATTAGAATAGTCAATGGGCCTTGGTCTTGGTAAGCTAATATGCTACTAGTTATGTTTCATAAGCCTTTATAAGGAAATAGAAACCAAGCCCAAGATCAAGCCCATGGAAAGCCTTTTAGGGCATCTTGTTAAGAACTATAAATACTCCTCAAAGCTCATTTGAGGAGTGTGCTTGTGTGTGTATTGTGTGTGTTTTTAATAAAAGTTCTCTTCATCTCATATCTCTATTTTATACATATTAACGCCACACCATATTGCATCAAGTCACCATCTTTACTTCATATTGTTCTCATATTGTTATTAAAGTTGATATATCTAAGGTCTTACAAGTGGTATCAATCGCCAAACAATGATTTAGGAGTGTTTTTATCAAGTTTTTTTGTTAAAAAGTTACACTTTTCATTCATTTTGTGTACTTTTTCTTCAAAAAGTTTTGATTTTTACGTGGTTTTAGTGTTAAAGTTGTTGCTTTTATTGAAGTTTTAGTGATTCTAAGTGTTTTGGGAAAGATTTGATCATTAGAAACAAGTGAAAAAGGAGTTTTTGGGTGAAAAAATCGTATTTTTGAAGTTTTCTGGTCATCCTACGCGTAACTTGGGTGAATAGTACGATCTACAGCTGTCTCCAGTACTATCTACGCGTAAGTTAAGGTCAAAACCCTTTTTCTACGCGTAACTCTGGTCAAAACCCTCTTCTTACGCATAAGATTGAGTTTCTATGCACAAGTTGAAGTCTACGCATAAGATCCTACGCCTAAGTTCAGTTTCTACGCAGAAGTTTGTTCTTACGCGTAAGTTTCAGAAATCTACGCATAAGTTTCTTCAAAGGTCTTCTCTTCGTGCATCGGTGACTCAGTACGTCCCTGACTTGGATAAGTTTGTGGAATACTTCGACACGGGATATCTTTCAAGCTTGGATAAGTTTGAGAGATCAATTTGGTTGAAAAAACCTTACGCGTAAATTCTTACGCATAAACTCTAAGTCTACGCGTAACATCAAAGTCTACGCATAAACAATGTTGTTTACGCATAACTTAGATCTTACGCATAACATCTTACGCGTAAGATTATTCAAGGTTTACGCGTAAGTTTTGGACTTTTGACTACCAAACTTCAAACGGTCATAACTTTTGAACCGTAACTTCGTTTTCGACGAATCAGCTGTCAAAACGACCGTGAGACAGAGGAGAACGACACGCTAAATGATTTATCGATTTAGGCAAAGTTTCGAGGACTAAAAACGCTCCGAGAAGAAGTTATTGAGGTTTTAAGGTTTTAGATCAAATTTTTCACCATAAAAACTTGCATCAACTTACACTAATCACTACTCCTACTTCGTTGGAACGATCCAAGAATCAACTTTATCAATCTACACTTCATCAATGGCTACTCAGCAAGATATTCATGCAGCAGGTGCGGAAAACCGACCTCCAATGCTTGAAAAAGGTAGATATCTCCCATGGACAAGCCGCATGCTTCGTTACATCAAAACAAAGCCTGATGGTAGATTAATGATTCAATCCATTGAAAAAGGTCCATTTCAGCCAAGAAAAGTTCAAATCGAAGGTAATGCAAATTCAACACCTCCTACTCAACCATTCGTACGTGAACAAACAGAAGCAGTCGACAGCTGTGAAACTGCTTATGCTATGTGGGAACGTGTTAGAAGGATATGTCATGGAACAGAGATTGGACAACAAGACGTTGAGAACAAACTTCTTACTGAATGGGAGAACTTTACATCCACTAAAGGTGAACAGATTGAATCTTACTACACAAGGTTTTGCACTTTGATGAATGAGTTAATCAGGAACAAGTTGACACCTCGAACAATTGCAACAAACATCAAATTCATCAATAACCTTCCAGAAGAATGGGGTCGTTATGTTACAATTGTCAATCAAACAAAGGATTTACACAAGGTGAATTATGATCAACTCTATGACTTTTTGAAGCAAAACCAAGCTGAGGCTAATGAAGTAAGGAAAGAAAGATTGGCAAAGAATCATGATCCTCTTGCATTAATTGCTACTACACCAACACCGCTACCAGTGAACACACAACAATCATCATCATCTTCCACTCACAACTACTTGCAACCATCATACGTTCAACAACCAACACCGGTCTACCAACAACAGTTCTACCCACAGCAACAACATGATTTTCCACAACAGCAATACCAACAATTCCAGGAACCGGAATTCACAGACAATGATGAAGCTTCTGCAGCATTGACCCAAGCGTTTGCTTTTTTGTCAAAGGCATTCCAAGGACGCTATTCTACACCAACAAACAACAACCAACGGATTTCATCGAATACTCGCAACAAGCAGATTGCTCAGCCGAGTTTCAATATGGGCAATGGAGGCCAAATGGTTGAAGTTTATGGGAATCAGCAAGGATATGCTACTGGATTTCACATGGGTAATCAGAATATGCAAAATGCAGGTCAGTATGCAGGGAATCAACATGGTCAGTATGCAGGGAATCAGAGGGGTCAGAATGTTGGTAATCAGGCAATGGGTAATCAGAATAGGAATGTTGCAGCTCCAGTTGTTGGAAATTTGGGAAATGTGAATCAGGGTAATCCGATTAAGTGTTTCAACTGTCAGGGTGAAGGTCATATGGCAAGGAACTGTCCTACTAAGCCGAACAAAAAAGACACAGCGTACTTGCAGAAAGCACTGCTCTTGGCACAAAAGAATGAGGCAGGGTTTCAGTTGAACGCAGAGGAGAATGATTTTATGGCTCTTATGGATGACATGGAAGACAGAGAGGATATTGATGCGAACTGCATTTTTATGGCAAATCTTCAAGAGGCAAAGTATGACACAGATTCTGACACACCTCCGGTTTATGACATCAATGCAGTTTCTGAGGTATCAAACTTCAACACATGTCACAATAATGATATATTTGATATGTCTCCTCATGAGGAACAGCATTCTGAGAAGCTAGCACCCACTTATGATATATACCTGGACACGCCAAGTAGTAGCAATACTCCTTCAACAACTCCAGATGTGAATCATAATGGAGGCTTCGTTTCACAGCATGCTGAGAATGATGAGGAAACACGTGCTTTATTTGAATCATTATTGAATAATTGTCGTATTGAAATTGAGAATGTGCAAAAGGTCAATCGCGATGTTAAGGCCGCGAATGTTAAATTGACCACTGAGCTTGAGAGTTACAAGGAAATCGTTAAAGCTTTTGAATTTCATAACAAAAGATTGTCAGAACTAGAAAATGGTTATCAAAATTCCGTTTCAAGGGAAAAACTTTTACAAATCAAGTTTGATACACTGGATGTTAATTCATTCAAAAAGATAAAATCCTTAAATGCGGAAATTTCTGAGTTACAAAACCAACTTTCTAAACAAAAAACAGCTTATACCAATCTTGAAAAAGAAAGGGATGAGTTAAAAAAGGACTTTGCAAAGAAAGAAGACAAACTTTTGGAAGAAATCGTAGAGTCAGAACACATGATTGCTCATTTAGAAGAGTTAGTGGTTAAGTCGGGACAATCAAGTCAAACAATGAAAATGATTTCAACTCAAACTAATCCGATTTACCACACGAAACATAAAATGGCTCTTGGTAACAAAAATCCTTGCAATCTCAAGAAAGCTCAGCAAGAACAGAATGTTTTGTATAATGGTAATATGATTTACACCAAACATGATCCTCCCGTCGTTCGGGATTCGGTGGAAACGATAGAACATGTCGAAGAGAGCATTTCTAAAATGAAACAAAAGGATTTGAAACCAATTGATTACAACAAATTGAACAAACTTTCGGGAATTACTTTTGTTCCACAAACAGAACCATCTGTGTTTTCCATAAAATGACCTTTCGCGAAATTCTTGTCCAAAAAGAAAGTTGTTTCCAAATCTCTTTCAAAAATGGAACAAATTTCCTCTAACAACACTTTTAATACAAGTGAGGCTAGAGAAATTCTGGATGACGTTAAAAAGAGAATTCAAGAACTTCAAAATATTGTTGCTTCTAAAACTACAATCAATATTAACAACTGGCATTCCAGTTTTCATATTGAGCAGAAAAAAGTTTTTGAAAACGAAATTACTATCCCACTGAATAACATCAATGCGAGGGTAATCCACTTTGAAAATGCTTTCTTAAAAGAAACGGCCGACTTTGTCAAGGACCACAAATCCCTAGTAAACGAAGCTAATGAAAATCGTGAAAACATGAATGTTTTGGAAAGGTTAAATGATTCTCTCTTCGAAGCTGTTATGACCACTGATATTATGTCCATCATTTTACAAACATATTCTGTTCAAGACGATGAAAGACTGAGAGCTGAGACCTCCGCAATTGTTTCAAAATATGAAAATGCTCTTATTAAACTTGAAAAAGAAAATGTGTCATATTTCAAACAACTTGATCGAAAAAGCGAAGAATGCAAGTATGACAAATTGTCGTATGAGCGTGCCTTCAAGAACATGAAAGAGCAAAATGATCTTTTGAGGACTCAGCTTGAAAGTCCAAAAGGAAAGGGTGAGGAAACTAAGTTTGCAAAACCGTCAACTTCGGAGAAACCAAATGTTTCAAACACGGTTCAAAAACCAAAGATGTCAATTTCAAGGTTTGCTCCAAAAGTCGATGAGAAAAAGAATTTGACAAAACCAGTCACTCCAACACCCTTGCCCAAGAAAAGTGAAAATGATAAGATTGTTGATAAAGGAAAAGCGGTTGTCGATACACCTAAAGTGATAGCACCTGGCCTTTTTAGGATTAGTCCCACTAATGCGTCTGCCTCCACATCTAAGACAAATGCATGCAAAAAGGATAATTCTAAAGAGTCTAGTGATGCTAAAAAGCAAAACAATATAAATCCTAACGCGTGTGCCTTACCTTCTACAGGATTAGAAAGCACCTCTAGGAGCAGCAGACTAAAGCCTAGGAGCAATACAAGGAACAATAGAGTCTCGTCTGCCTCTAAGAGTAGTAGCAAGAATAAAGCTGAAGAAGTAGAAGAACACCCTAGGAATTTATCACTTTGTAATAAGAAACATGATTCATCTGAATGTAATATCGAAAGTACTGGTTCTAATGCATGTAATGACTCTGTTTGTTTAATATGCAAGAAATGTTTAATTAATGATGTTCATGATGAATGTGTTTCTAAGAATGTGAATGTTACGCCTAAACAGAAGTATGTTCCAAAGGGAACTAGTGCTAGATCTAGATCCATAGAACGATTAGCTGCACGCTATAGGTCTACCACTAGTAGTCTAATGCCTAGGAACTACCTTAAGTTTTGTATGTGGATACCAACAGGTAGAGAGTTCATTCTTCAGAATGGCAAATTGGAAGTTGTTAAAAATAATCATGTAGCAACATCTGATGTGTGTGATTCAGAATTTACTCCTAACCCCATGGAACCTAATTTCAAACGGTTTCCAAATACAAACTCTTCTGTTCTTGGCAGGTTATCGAAATATGTCTTTGGATCGTCGACTCGGGTTGCTCCAAGCACATGACCGGGAATTTAAAGTTGCTGATCAATTTCATCTGGAAATTCATGGGAACTGTACGCTTTGGAAATGATCATGTAGCAGCTATTCAGGGTTATGGAGATCTTCGGTTTGGGAATTTTTTGATCACTCGAGTTTACTACGTCGAAGGGTTGGGACACAACTTGTTTTCAGTTGGGCAGTTTTGTGATGCAGATTTAGAAGTTGCATTCAGGAGAAACACGGTTTTTATTAGACATTTGGTTGGTGATGATCTCTTAACTGGTAATCGTGGTACAAATTTGTATGCTATCGACATCAACCAAATGGCTTCTACATCACCAATTTGTCTTATGACAAGGGCATCCGATACTAAGTCTTGGCTGTGGCATAGACGTTTATCCCATCTCAATTTTGACACCATCAACAAGTTAGCCAAAGACAACATCGTCACCGGACTTCCTAAGTTCAAATACACCAAGGAACACCTATGTCCATCATGCGAACAAGGAAAAAGCAAAAGAGCATCATATAAACCCAAAACCGTACCTAGTTCGGAAGCAAGGTTACATATGTTGCACATGGACTTATGTGGCCCAATGAGAGTTGAAAGCATTAATGGAAAGAAGTATATTCTTGTTATTGTTGATGATTATTCAAGATATACATGGGTAAAGTTTCTGACGTCAAAAGACGAAGCACCAGGTACCATCATCACCTTTCTGAAGCGTATCCAAGTTCTACTTCAAGCTCCAGTAAGGATTGTAAGAACAGATAATGGCACAGAATTCACAAATCAGGAGTTAAGAACTTACCTCAAAGATGTTGGTATTACACATCAAACATCAGTTGTTAGAACTCCACAGCAGAATGGGGTAGTTGAAAGAAGAAACCGAACTCTTGTGGAAGCTGCTCGCACAATGCTAATTTTTTCTAGTGCACCACCATTCTTATGGGCTGATGCTGTTGCCACTGCTTGTTTTACTCAAAACCGATCCCTAGTACATCCAAGATTCAATAAAACCCTATATGAGCTAGTGAACAACCGTAAACCTGACATCTCTTACCTTCACGTGTTTGGCGCTTTGTGCTATCCAACGAATGACAGAGAAGATCTAGGAAAGTTAAAAGCTAAGGGTGATATTGGAATCTTCATTGGATATTCAGAAACCTCGAGGGCATTCAGGGTGTATAATAGAAGAACGAAAAGGATAATGGAGACGATGAATGTGAAGTTTGACGAGATTTCACAAATGGCTTCTGAGAGATACGCTCTAGAACCCGCGCTTAATCCGATGGCTTCTAATCAATCAAGATTAGGACCCGCACCAAACCCGCAGACTTCTGGACACATCAGTTCAGGACTCGTGCCTCAAGGAGCTCAGTCAACAAACACTGGAAAACCTTCAGAACAAGAACTGGAAAATTTCTTTGAGTTAATGTTTGATGAATACTATGGTGTAACTTCGACAAATGCATCTCAACAACATTCCGCTGCACCCGCTCGAAACCATCCACCACCACCACCACCATCACAAGATGCATCTACTACAGTTGAAGCTGAAGCACCAACGACCTCAAAATCATCAACATCTACTCAAGCAACTCCAGTAATTGAATATGTTCTACAAAGAGTTGATGAGCAAAATCAAACTACAAATTTTCAAGAAGAACCTACAAATAATTCAAACGATGTTACGTTAGAAAAAGAAGAAGCATTTGAAAACCCGTTTGCAACAAACTCTGCTGAATCTTCTTCAAGGTTTCAAGAACCATCTAACACACATTCGTTCAACCAAAGGTACCCTTCTACGTTTAAATGGACAAAAGACCATCCGTTAGTACATGTTATTGGTGAACCTTCAAAGCCAGTTCAGACAAGGAGACAACTTGCCACCGATCTCGAATTGTGCATTTACATTTGCTCTATCAGCCTCAAAGAACCAAAAAACATTCGGGAAGCAATGGCAGAAAACCCTTGGATAGAAGCAATGCAGGAAGAATTTCTTCAATACCAGTTACATGATAGTTGGGAACTTGTTGAACGACCACTTGATATACGTGTTCTTGATCTCAAGTGGTTATGGAAGAACAAACTGGATGAGGAAATGACTGTTATTCGCAACAAAGCTCATCTCGTGGCTAAAGGTTATCCACAAGAAGAAGGGATAGATTTCGAGGAATCATTCGCGCATGTAGCTAGACTTGAAGCAGTCCGGATTTTCTTAGCCTATGCAGCTCACAAAAACATCACAGTCTATCAGATGGACATTAAGACAGCTTTCTTGAATGGAACTCTGAAAGAAGTAGTGTATGTGAGTCAGCCAGAAGGATTCGTTGACAAAGAACATCCAGACTACGTCTACAAGCTTAAGAAAGCCATTTATGGTTTAAAACAAGCTCCAAGAGCGTGGTATGACGAACTATCATCTTTCTTACTCAATAACAATTTCACCAAAGGAACAGTTGATGACACCTTGTTTATCAAAAAATTCAAAGATGACATTTTGATTGTTAAGATTTACGTGGACGACATTATCTTTGGGTCCACTAATCCGAATCATTCAAAACATTTTGAAAATCTCATGAAAAGCAAATTTGAAATGTCCATGATGGGGGAACTCAAATTCTTTCTTGGTTTACAAATACATCAATCCCTCGTGGTATTTTTATCAATCAAGCTAAATATACTATAGAGATTTTGATAAAACATGGAATGGAAAACTGTGATTCCGTTGGTACACCTATGGTCACCACACCTAAAATAGGTGCTGATTTATCTGGGAAACCCATCGATCCGAAGAAATATCGGAGCATGATCGGTTCTCTCATGTACCTAACTGCTAGTCGACCCGATATTCAATTTGCTGTTTGCTTGTTAGCACGGTTTCAGGCAAAGCCTGCCGAACTTCACCTCAAAGAGGTTAAATGGATCTTTCGGTACCTACGAAGCACCATTAACATGGGACTTTGGTATACGAAAGATTCGGGGTTTAATCTAACAGCATTTTCAGATGCAGACCATGCCGGTGATCAAGTTTCAGCAAAGAGTACATCAGGTGGAGCACAATTTTTGGGTGAAAAGCTAGTAAGCTGGTCGTCAAAGAAACAGGATTGTACTGCGCTATCAACCACCGAAGCCGAGTATGTGTCTCTATCTGCGTGTTGTGCCCAAGTTCTTTGGATGAGGACACAGCTCACAGATTATGGCTTTACTTTTGACAGAATACCTATGTATTGTGACTCAAAAAGTGCCATAGCCATCTCGTGAAATACCGTACAACACTCTAAGACGAAGCATATCAAAGTCCGCTACCATTTCATCAAAGAGCACATAGAAGAGGGTACTGTTGAATTATTTTTCGTTAAGACTGATTACCAACTCGCCGATCTTTTTACTAAAGCCCTTCCAAAAGAAAGGTTTGACTATTTAGTTCGACGAATTGGCATGCGAAGCCTAACTCCTGAGGAGCTAGAACATCTTCTTGAATCTTCTTGAAAAATGTTTTCAAAATCGCTTCGCTGTAAATATTTTTGAAAAACAAAATACAAAATTTGAAAAACCATCAAAAACAAAATACAAAAATATAAAATTTCAAAAAATACAAAAACAATATAAAATCAAAAAATCCAAAAATATTCTTCTCACGACATGTCTCTTGTATAATCGATATTCTGTACGTTTCTAGAAATGTCATTCAACAATGATACGGATATGTACAGATGCTTGAGCAAGAGTTCTTTTTAAAGTTTTTCTAAAACATGTCGTTTCTCAAAACTTTCTTTACAATGGCTTTCGTGTACTTCAGTACGAAACCCGGACTTATATGATGACTTCTGATTATTTCAAATCAAGGACTCGTATTTTCAAGGACGAAATCTTTTTCAAAAAGTTCGAGTCTAAACAAACGAAAAAGACTTCAAACAATAACTCGTTTTTCAAAAAGAATTCTTGAGCACTTTTTCAAGATTGTTCAAAAGATTTTTCAAAATCTCTCAAAATTAGTGCTCAAGATAACTCCCTCCAAACCCTTAAATGATTTTAAAATATGCTATCATTAAGGGGGAGTACAAAAACTAAAATGTTCCGATTTCATGCAAAAACAAATCTGTCTTTCTCTCCAAAAAGCTTTTCCTTAATCAGTTGATATCAAAAATATCACGTTATGCTATTTTTGAGGGGGAGAAGACATGATTAAAATGTGATCAAAGATGTTTAAAGTTTGTGACGGAATCTCAAAAGAGCTCGACTCAGAAAGTACCAATGAATTGACGAAGCTTAAAATGTCAGTAATCGAAAAGACTTGTCCTGGACGGGTAATAATTTCAAGCTAGTCTAACTAGTGATGTAAGCGTGTCTCGAATAGGACTTGTCTGAGTAGAATGTACCGTATCGAGATACTTTCTTTGGACATGACCAGGACGGGTAATAATTTCAAGCTAGTCTAACTAGTGATGTAAGCGTGTCTCAAATCGGTCATGTTCACTGAAAGTGGATCAATTCAAAAGTGCAAACTCCTCGCGCATGTGCAAATTTCTTAAAAATTATATGAGCACATGTAAAGGGGGAGTCCTTCAAAAGAAACAAAAACTCTCAAAGTGGTAACAACAATGTGTTTTATTATCATAAACACTTTGAGAGATTTTCAATAAATGGTTTCATGGCAATGATAGGATAGTCATGGTGTTATAAGGTGACTAAGGTTAGGAAAAACTGTCCTATGATCCGCCAAAGCCGGAGGGATCTACCCAAGGACAATTCCAATAGATTAGAATTAGAAGTCCTTAGGTATGATTGAAAAAAAAGAGAAAATGAGAAAGGAGAAAGAAGGGGTTGAAGAATTAAAAAGAAAAGTTATGAAAAAGGGTGAAAAGAAATAGCCCTCCATATGTTCAACCTTAGGGCAGACACCGGGTACAATTCATATGCTACTGGTTGTTACTAAGGTGACACCGGTATTGAAGACAAGACGTCATGGACCCAGTGACGCACTGCACTAAACCTTCATAACCACTCAAGTTCTCTTAAAAGAATTTGTTTCATTCTCACGGGGAACCAGTGTAATCTAGCAGGAGACCCCTCCCTAGTCTCCGCATAAGAAACCTAAGTATGCACTTATAGAGTCTAGAGCCTTGAGATACATCAAAGATCTCTTAGGAACACATAGTATTTCTACAACTGGTGTTCTACATCAATGGACACTAGCTGTAAATTATCAAGTCCTTCGCAGATCTTTGCAGTCTACAGTCGTGGAGTGATCCCCAGCGACTCACCCAGTCATTGAGCTACTTAGTAGGTCTTGTAAGCTCCTTCGGGGGTATCTGACATGGGAATGGCCTTGATAAGGGTTAGAAGGAGTCTTCACACTATGCTGTTGACGATCTCTAATTCTTTATCTGTAAGTACCGGTTGATTTATTGCTAACTGTTTACCTACAGGTACATATCACCTCCATGGCGACGGATTCCACATGCTCATACATGCTTCACAAAGTCAAAGGAAAGTTCTTACAAAGATCAAAGGATAGCAACAGTCAAAGAAAGATTCTACGTCATAAAGATGAATCTACAAAGTCTAATGACAAAGATCTATGCTAAAGAACAGGAACAACTAATGCATGTATCACAAAGACTGAAAGTGTATGAGCATGATGGAATGGCAGACAACCACCACAGACGCAAAAGTGACAAAAGGCAGACAAAGAATGATGAAAAGTCAGTCATCAAAGATCACAAAGCATGAAGGAACAAAGACTTAAGACTATTCTACTACGACACACAATGATCAACAACTAAGAACAAAGAAGACCTAATCACGTGGAGCATCATTCGAATGACCACCCCTTAGGGGGAGATTGTTAGCATTAAAATTATATTAAAAAGTGATGGTCATTCTCATTTATTGTAACGTTGTAATGTGTCGTAGTTTATGTTATTAGAATAGTCAATGGGCCTTGGTCTTGGTAAGCTAATATGCTACTAGTTATGTTTCATAAGCCTTTATAAGGAAATAGAAACCAAGCCTAAGACCAAGCCCATGGAAAGCCTTTTAGGGCATCTTGTTAAGAACTATAAATACTCCTCAAAGCTCATTTGAGGAGTGTGCTTGTGTGTGTATTGTGTGTGTTTTTAATAAAAGTTCTCTTCATCTCATATCTCTATTTTATACATATTAACGCCACACCATATTGCATCAAGTCACCATATTTACTTCATATTGTTCTCATATTGTTATTAAAGTTGATATATCTAAGGTCTTACACTCTAAATTCACCAAAGTGAAACGCACAAACAACCCTTTGAAAACTAACCATAATAACGACTTGGGCCTAAAAGCCCAATAAGCTGTTTTAAGCTCTTGGAATAAGCTAGCTTATCTAAATCTTTTTGATATGAAAATAGAACATGAAAAATGATATTTTTGATGAGCTCAACTCGTCTCACGATGTACGGATTTTAAAACGTTATTGGACCATGTTTTTAGCTCGTTAAAAGCCCATTTATTGAAAATAAGCTATCTTTACCAAATAAGCTGTTGAAATATTCTTAATATTAATTAAATAAGCCTCGGAAATTTTTATATAATTTTTCTCATAATTTTTGTAACTTTGGACTAAAAATGTAACGCGACGACACCTAGAAGGACTAAAACTATCAACAATGAAAAGTAAGGACTGAGATAGTAAAAACATAATCATAAGGGTAGAAATTGATAATATCTAATATTCCAAGCTCAAAAATTATTATTAGACAAGTAGAGGACTAAAATTGTAAATTATATATAAAAAGGACTAACGGTGTAACGCTAACGTCGTTAGAGTAAAAATGGTAAAAATTGGAAAAGGACAAGGACTAAACATATTCTATTTAACATTCTTAGTTATTTTTTTATTTTTGTAAACTTGATCACATAGTATGCATATAAACTTTCATTTTTATTTATATATTATATAACGTAACGTTAATAATATATATAACGATAATTCAAACTAAATATTATTACTTATGGTTAAAAAGGGAAAACTTTGGGAAATAATTTAAATAACATATTTTGTCATATCATTTATAAAAATAAGAATTTCATTTGCATATCATCTATTCATCATAACGATTATTTATTATTCGTTATTCGTTTCATATTTACTTAATAGTATTTGGTCAAATTCTCAAAATAATTTATTTATCAGTTTGTATATTGAAGCCGTTATCATAATCTCATCTGACTTTACTTTGCATCATTTCAGTATTAATCTAGGTGAGTCATAGCCTATTTCCAATACTTGTTTTAACTCCTTGGGGGAGATACATGCTTACATATACTTTGATAATTTTATAAGTATATGAATAAATTACATGATTCAAATCAATTTCCTTATTAATATTTACCTGATGAAGTTTATGACTTAAGATGTGATATATATATGTTACTGGCAAATTGCTTAACTAGAATACTTAACTCAGATGATAATGTTTCCAAAATGATTACTGGGGCATGATACTTGACTATACTATAACATCCTGAATGATTCCATTATCTCTATATGATATTTCTATGTTTCAACAGAAATAATTGCTAGGAAGAGCACAAATACTCTAGTTACATCATTACCTTGATATTGCCTAAATTACCCTTATAGCCATAAAGTCCCTCTATCAAGAGCCATTAATCACTTGATGTGAGCGCGAATATAGTGAACAGCTTCGAAACATGTTAAGGCTTGACCTCCTATCCCACTAATACTTGACGGAATGCCTCGTGCATGTGGTTAGTCGTATTAGTCGTGATATACTATATTTGAGTAAAAATAGGAATTGGCAAATCACCTATTACACGAGGGCAATATTATCGTTGACTTGATAATCACCTCCGTTTTTACGGTATTTTGTTAACGTTTTGCGTGTCATGAGGCTTGGGGCAATATCCATAAGAAAATATATGTATTCAACATATATTAAGATACAGCTGTATAGGAAATTGACCAGATTTGAATGATAAGTCTCACTAAATTAGCATCATGAGTTTCCATCTCATGTTAGGATTATGATCCAATACTTGAATTTGATTGTATACATATATGATTTATCTGTGATTATAATCAACATCACTCAATACTTGTTTTATCACTGTTAGTATTTATTATAATTATTACTAAATATTCCTGAATCTATTCAAATAAATGGTTTTCCATTAAACTCTATGAACTCACTAACCTTTGTGTTGACACTTTTAAGCATGTGTATCTCAGGTAATTAACGGAGTAGGACAAGACACGGAGCGGGCATTTATTACTCTGATAAATTAAAATGGTGTAAAAATCAAATATGTCATTCTTATAAATCTTTATATCTTTTAATGTGATTTTAAATCAAAGGTTTCATCTTTTATCAAAAATATTATTTGAATGACAAATAACTTACAAAACGTTCTTTTAAGCCATTTTATGTGATTATGACTTCGATCCTCCCCGTAACACCCAAATTACTTTTCCGCTGCTAAACCATAATTTTGGGGGTGTTACAGATTGGTATCAGAGCTAAAGTTATAGAGAACTAAATGTTTTCAAACATTAAACTATAACTACACTTTCAAAATGAATGATTGTACACCATATCATTTTATGCCCTCCGTGTCTACAGACTGTTGTGCTCAATACATTATCTGTTAAGATCATTTTACATGTTTAGAAATTACTCTTATACAATTATTATTTTATTCGTACTGTTACATCTTTAACGTAAAAATTACTCATAAAATTCTATTCTCGGTTACTACAGTAACATGTTTCCTGAAACTCCCGTGAATGTCGAAACTACTCTCCGTAATACTAGTACATCACCTATCAATCAAAATTCTCCAAATACTGAAGACCCTTATGTACAAATATAACAACTCCAGCCTGATATAGAACTTACTCAGAGATCATTTCCATCGTCACCTATTTGTTCACCTTTACGTCAAAAACTCACGTGAATGTCGAAACTACTTTCCATCGTCACCTATTTGTTTACCCCTGAATCATATGAAGATTTGATTGGTGGTCAGGCAAAATTCGAAGTTGGACAAAGTTCAAGCCAAGAAATGTCGAGGAAGGATGTTGAGCCAAATTCTCTGTTACCTTATACTTCAGATTCCTCAATACCAGATATTCCAAATAATTTATCCTCACCTAATTCACCCGCCTACAATATAAGCACTCTTGATTCAATATGGACTCTTATTTATCGACAAGCCAACATATTAGATGCTCACACTGAACAGCTAAAAGATTTACAACCAACGCGATTTGAATGGTACGACCGTAACCTTGACACGTTGTTCAAAAGAGCGGATGATGAAAAACGAGCAATGTTTGAATTAGGAATAAAGACTGGAGATATAAAGGACAACACCAACCAGGAATTTGGAAACTTGGACTCCAGGATCCGTTATGCAACAAGAGAACACGGTCATACACATAGTAGAGTTGAAGATATTGAAAGAACCCTATGGATGGCCAGAGACACAGCCAGAACCCAGGGTCAAAAGATTTCCTCATTAGAGACTATGTTGGCTAATCAAATGAACATGTGTCAGGGACGTTTCTCAAACATGGAAGCTGCACAACTTGAACTTGAGAAAGAAGTTAGATATTTACGTCAGAGGCGTAACAAATCTTAAGTTTACAAGTATCCTTGTGATTGATGCTAAACCGTCAACTTATATTGACCAAGGAATGGTCAACAAAGTCAAATAACCTAGATCAATGCTCCGCGGAAGTATAGTGTTTCCCCGGGTCGTTATGTCCCGACGAGGTGTGGATGGTTATCAAACGGGTTTGTGATCGGGTGAATTTGGATGAAAAAGGGTTTGTGTGTGATTAAGCTAAGGAATATACGAAGAAATAGCTTAAGTAAGCTATATAAATAAGACTGGAAAAGTAGAAAAACCAGAAACGTTTAAACCTAAAAACGCGTACGTTATATTTAAATTTACGTTAACGTACGAGATAAAACGTGAAAATTGAAATCTGAAAACCCACAGGGGTGAAAATGAATTTTTTACAAACTAAAAGATAAAAGAAAATTTTTAGAAAAAGAAAATAAATTTTAACACTAATTAATTATTTATTATTAATTAAATACTAATTATTACTTATTATTAATATTTAAACAACTTAAATATAATACAATATTAATTAAATACTAAAAAGGTGAAAATAAAATTTCTAAAATTATAAAATAACTAAAAATAAGTTTTAAAATTAAAAATATGTATTTTTGTCTTTTTGTGATTTTTTCTATTAATTAATTACTAATTAATTACTAATTACCTAATTAAACTATTTTAAATTATAAAAAATACTAAATGAACAGTAAAAATTACAAGAAAATTTCTAAAATTATTTTATAACATATAAAAGCTATAAAAAATATAAAAACTAGGTTTTACTTAATAAAAACTAATTATGCTATTTTAAACTTAATATTAATTAATAACTTAATAAAACTAAAATTAATTCTAATAAATACCAAATGATAAAATAAAAATCTGAGAAAATTATTATAAATACTTTAACTTAAGAGGAAATTAAGAAAAATATAAAAAAGCTAAGTTCTTAATAAAAATATAAAAATTAAAATTAAAATTAAATAAAATTAAATAGAAACTATCACTTGAAATTACTTTTGATTTTCTGGATTTTCTTTTTGAAAACTTGTTTTACACCTAAAAACATGAACTTTTTGTAAAAGCAAACTTTTTAGAACTCAGAAATAAGCTAGAATAAGCCAAGAAGTTGAGACAGTTGACTTTGGTCAACTGTGGAGGGAAATAAGCCAAAATGGGCCTAAGTGGGATCCACTCCTGCTAATTCTGATCTAAATAAGCTAATGGAACATGAATAAGCTGTAAAAAGTACTAGTGGACCACAGAATAAGCATTTAACACAAATTAAGCACTTAGTAACTTATTTTAGAACTGAAAATGGGGACAGATTTTAGGGACTAAATTAGGTGGGGTCCACAGAGTTTTAGGTCAACCCAAGGGTTAAAATGGAGAGAGGGGTAGGAGGAGGGTTGAAAGGACCAAGGAGGGGGGGCTGGGGACCACTGTGGTGGGCTACAGCCACCACCAAAGTGGTGGTGTTGTGGAAGGGACTGCTGCAGCAGGGGGGTAGCAGCCCTGCAAGTGAGTTTGATGCCAAGTGGGGCCCAAGAGAAAGTTAGTGAAAATCAGATGATCATGTGAACTTAAAGTTGAACTGGTAGGCAACAATTAGAAACAAAATTCAAGCTCAGAAACCTAATACAAAATTCAATTAAATTCTTAGAAGTTTTGTAAAAATCTGAAGTGCTAACTTTTGACGTTTGAGAAAAACTTGAACTTTTGACTTTTTCCAACTTTGGATGATCACTACTGATTTAGTATGATATTATAAGCTACTAGAAAATGAAATTAAGTTAGAACACCAACTAATGAAAGGATTTGGGTGGGTTTGAGGTCTCAAAGCTCCAACAGTTAACTGTTGGAGGCTTTGGAGATGATGTTTGACTTTGTTATGAAAAAGGTGTGGTTTTTATGACTCCCCAGGCCTAACTAATCCTAATGCAAGTTGTCTCAACTAATAGCAATCACTGAAACACAGATATTGGCCCAGGATGCCTTTGTGCCAAACACACCCTTAAAATTATGACAATGAGATTTCCAAAAGATTTTTGCTGATTCATGCCATGAAACCAGTACACAAGGGTACAATATGGTGAGGTAAGTTCACAAATTCACACAAGTACCAATCCCCACAATAGATTACCACTAGAATATGAAATGCTAAAATTGGCAGTTTGAAAGAAACAATGGGAAATAATGGAAACTAATTTACAAGCTAATGACTTAAAGCAATTTCACCACTAACAATTACCAAATGAACATTAAGAAACAAGAATAAGCAGATAATGAGCTATAACACAATATAAAGCAAAAAAAATGAGATTATAAGCTTACAAATGAACCAAGCTTAAACTGATGAACCAGGATCCAAGAACACTCCTAAGTGGTCTCCACAGACCTCTATTACCACAATCCAATTCAAATTCAGCTCTGCTTCCCCTTTTTCTTACTTCTTCTGCTTTTTATTATTTTTATCTATTTTATGCTTTATTTTTGATATTTTTGGATTTTCCCACTAAAACTTGTTTAAATGTTTTCTAGTCTTCAAAAACATATTCACAAGCTTGACTGAGCTCAATCAAACAGAAATGAACAACCTTCAACTTGTTAAAGCCAAAATGAGATTTTTGATGAAAATGGTAAAAACTGAATTCCATAAAATCAACTGAACTGAAACTTAAATCAACTTTAGATTACAATGAAATACTTGATATTACACTTTTAAAGCTGAGTTTACACTAAGAATTTTAGAGTACAAGAAAATGATAAAAACTACACTAAACTACTGAGCTGCTACTACACTCCTCTTTTCTCTTTATTTTTCTTGACTTTTATAGAACTTGTAAGCCTTCTCTTTCTTTCCCACCATCTCTCTGTTGGATATCTACTTTTCATCTGAGCTGTTAAATCTGCTTTTGGCGGGAAAAGGGGAGTGGGCAATTTTGAGTGGATTAGGTGTAGTAGCTGGGTGCATTAATTGAGGAGGGGGAATTAGAGTGGTGTGGTTGAGTGTTTGGTGGAAAATGAGAGGAGGGGGGGAACATGTTTACTGGAAATTAGGGAGGGAATTAGAGGTTAGGGTTGAATGGTGAGGGTTGACTGGTCAACGACGGGGGGTGGGGTTTTTATTTAAAATGTGGGATTGGGCTTGTTGTGGGCTGAGGGTTTTGTGTTGGACCAGGCCAAGGGTGTGGGGTGGTATTTGGATTTGGGTTAAATAATTAAAAGGGTCCGTTTGATTAATTTGCAAAATACCACAAGGACCATTTTTGTAATTTACCAAAAGATGGGGGACTGAAAATATAAATGTTCTAAAGTTATCACAAGGATGAAAATTGACAACTTTAATAACCCAGGGATCCTAAATGTATTTTTTTTTTTTCAATATTAAATTTCCCGGGGACCATTTTTGTAAAATTTCCAAACTCCGGGGACCAAAAGTGTAAATTCTCAAAACTTTTTACCCAAGTGTTATTTTTGATAACTTTTTATTTTAAAAGGACTTGGGTTGACTTTTCTTGCAAAATAAATGCACAGGGACTAGTTTTGTTAATTTTTGAAAGTTGGGGGACTGAAACTGCCTATTTTGCAAACTTTGTACGTTTTTCATCTGTTTTTGCTCATTTTGCATCTAAAACATATAAAACACAATTTTGAAATATTTTTAGTATTTTGATGCATTTCTGAGTGTTTTTGTATGTTTTGCAGTTCAGATTAGACCAAAAATGATGAGTGTTTGAGCACTCATCACCTTGTTATACCTACTAAACCAAATAGTTTTGGTAGTATTTCATGTAATATCCAATAAATCTAAAACTTTCTGAACTTGTAATCGAATTATAATGTATAATAACCTCCTTTTCTGTTATATCTCTCTGTTATGAATCAATCTTTTCTTTCATATCAAACATGCATGTAATGAATCCTCATATCTTCATGCAAAAATCTCATCATTTGTTATTTTCCTTGATAAACAGATGACTTCATGTAGATCAATGACATATTAATAAAAGACCTTGTACTATTTGTTTTACAAAAACAATCAATCAAGTTATTGATATTATGTTAACTTTTGCAATGTTATTCAAATCTACCGTAAGATTTCTTACAATTGTTAAGATTTCTTAAACATACTATAATTAACCAAAAACCAAAGAATTGTCTAAAAATAAATTTTCAAGAGAGAACTTGAAAAATGAAGAGAAGTTTATTTAAATAGACAAATCCGTTTGATCCTTAGTAATCACATATCAAGAGTTGAATATTTATCTATGATACAACACAGGCATATCTTGAAATTAGATTACAGTAAGGAGTCAATTCAGTCTATCATCAATGAAATAATTAGCTTCATTATTTAAATTATTCTGACATTAGATGAATTCTAAATTGAGCTTCATTAATGATTTCAGAAGATGGACAACATGAACAATACATATACTCCATTATCATCTAAAATCACCATGACTACTGAAGCCGTCAAGAAATTGGTAAACAACATTCTGTCAGTAGTACTCGAGGGGACTACCATAGTTTATCCGAGAAGAGAGACGGGTATACCTGGTAAGGATAACCATGAAAGTTTTATGGAATATAGGCCAGCCCACTTTAAAACTCCAAAAAGAATGATTAACCCTACCATCAACCCTAACCAAGGGATTAGGCAAGGAATTATATCTAATGGAAATAACCAAAAGCGAAAACTCACTGAAATAGGAACTATCAACCCCATCTGCTGCAATTTCACCAATGCTCAAGACTGCTATCGTAAACATCTAGAAGATCGTATCAACTACCATCGTCAGCTGGAATACAAACAAAAAGCTAGTAAAGGCTGCCTCGCCAAACCTGTTACTAAAAGTGGTTATCGTGGAAGTCAACCCCTGTGTCAAAAATGCGAGAAGCATCACACAGGAATCTGCATTATTAAGTGCAGGAAGTGTCAGAAATCAGGTCACAAGGCAAATAGCTATAAGAATCCGGACAGAAAAGGACAACCAACAACTGTAGTATGCCACAGATGTGGTGCAAACGGGCACTACAAGGGCCAATGTTCATTCTGCAATACAAATTGGAAAGCCAAGACTTTCGCAAGAGAATGAAGAATCTCTAAAGACTTCGATAGTATCAAGGGAATGGCAGCTAGATTTAAGCAGATGAATAAAATTCTTGTTGTAAATAAATAAATTCTAGTTCAAAAATTTCCTAAGTTGTATCTCTTTCTTGTATTTTACTTTAAGTTACGATGGATGTAACCTAAGTATAACAACTATCTTTCTACCATATCGAAAAATCTACCTTGTAATATTTCCATAATAATCATAATCTACGTCAATTTCAATTTCTATTCCATTTACAAAATAACAATATACTGTTATTACTCTAGAAATTTCCGACTCATTATTATAGTAATGAACAAAAATTTTCTACTTTATTCTTAAAAGAAATTACGTGTTATATTATAAAAACAACACGTTGAACACCATCTAAAACAATATAGAGAAATATATGATTGAGCCAAACATCACATCATTTAGTCCTCAATTATACATAGCTTGATCAACTATGTCTAATTTAGGAAGAATCATGTTATGAAGGGAACAATCATGATTTCAGATTTTCTAAATAACAATCTTCATTTAAAAGCAAAATGTAGAGATAAAATGAACTGTTCATAAATATTTCATTGGACAAATCACAATAAATACCTATCTTATCCCCTCATTATTATGATGAGAGACCGACAAAAATTACAAATAGGAAAACACTAATAATTCACAAAGAATTATAGAAAACTTAAATAGCGAAAATTTTATTCATATCCTTAGAAATTGATAAATAAACAAATAATTAGCATCGGAAGTGCTAATGTTACAATAATTACAGTATAAATCAGGGAATCTTCAATAGGTTGATCCGCAATGGCAACAAAGACTCCCACCAACGCAGCAATAACAAGAGCCACCACAGGATGAATCACTCTAATTATGGTGAAAAATAAATATAAACAAATCATTAAAAACAATAACGAGACAAATTCCTAAACATAAAAACAAAACGAGTTTTATTCCATATTCGTTACAGAGTACATAAAAACATAACAAGAACTTAAAACAACCCTAGCTCAAGATTATTACCCCCATATCTTGTCTACGGTAATGGCTAGGACCGTGAGGGGTACGACAAACAACAAGATCGCGACCAAGAATCCAAAATCTTCATCTGAAACATACGCTAAGTAGATAGCGGCAAGGACGACATACACAATTGCTAACATAGTGATGAGGTGCTGCATTTTTGAAGACGGGAAATGAGAGGAAAATGGTTGATGGAAGAAATGGAAATTAGAAAGGGGTATTTATAGGCTAAAATAGAGCCGTTAGGGCACTATTCATGGCCGTTGGAATTCACTATTCCCGACCATTAGAATACTATGCACTAGCTGTTATTTTACTATTCATGACCACTATTTTCAATATTCACAGCCCTTAAATACATCAAATACTCTGTCTTGTCTAGTACAGATAAATCTAACTGAATCACGTTTCCTTAATTTATGGAATAAAAATCTCTCGACAATCCTCTGCTCATAAATTCTCTACTCTAGTAATCACGTTAAACTTGAATTTCGGGACGAAATTCAGAGTGACGGGTAAGTACTGTAGAAAACTGCAAAAATCGATAATATTAATATCGGTTAATTATATATTAATCTCTGTCATTATTTTAATCACCATTTTTACAGAAAAATTTGAAATTTTTCTTATCATATTAAATGGTCATGATTACGATATTGCAAAATTCACCAAATGACGAAACAAGCTCTCGACACGTTTAACGAAAACTAAATAAATCACTAATCCTACTTAACACTAAATACAACCAAACGGACCCTTAATATTTTCAGCCCATTTCATTCCATAGTTACTATTCATCAGCCCAGGTTTTAAAAGCCCAAAATCCATTTTATGATTTTATGTATTATTCGACTAGAAACCATCCTCCAAAACGCTCCTCGTTCTCTCAAATCTTAAACACGACACCTATATATTTTTGCACCACCTCGTTCCGCACCTGGTAAACTATTAACGTGTCCAATCTCAGAATCACATGTCGAGTCTTGATATGTTTTTGAAGGGCAAAGTGTTTGGCAAAAACTTAACTATTCGATATATATAATTATCCAAAACTTAATAGTTTTGACTCCGGTTCGTTTCTAGGCAATCCTAATAATATTTATATCATAGTTTCATGTTAGAAGTCGAGTTCCATCCTCAAATATCAAAGGTTACATGATTTTTCCAAAGTGTGTACATATATATATGCTTGTCGACATACATTTGAGTCACCAAATCAAAAGCCAACTTCTATACCCTCACACAATCCTTCTAAAGTCTTAAAATATTAGAGAGATATCTTAGAAACCTTCTATTCACTGACATGAATAGTTGCTTATGTTTCCTTGAAAAATATTACACCATACGTGTTATGAAATTGTTCTATATGTACTCCATACCCATTCTTTCGTTTCTCTCATTCACCATACGCATAATAATCTTCATTACTTCCTAAAACTCACCTCTGATCGACCAGGAGCTGTTGCATGAACGTTTGGAAGCAAGAAAGGAGCTATCGAGTTTAAGTTACACGTTTATTATTTTGGGTTATAGTCGAACGAATTGTTTCTAGTATTTCCTTCTTCACTCTCAACTCTCTACCACCCTAGAGGTGTAGTAAGTTATTTTGATCCCTTGTGAATTCAGGTTACACGTCTAATATGTTTCATGCATCAGGTTATAAGTTATGTCGAGTGTATATAGCTTCATATATTTTTATGCGTGCATACAAGCATGTAGAATCACGAACGTGACTAGCCTCTATCTTGGAAGGCCTAGGAGTCACGTACCACACATATTTCGCACTTAGTTTTACTCTTCATGCATAACGAGCATATTTTAGAAACTTACTTACTCGGACATAACACCTAAAAATATACCAAGTCTTTTACATATAAATAAAACGTCCCATACAAGCTAAGGAACCATCGTATAACTTTAAATATTATGTAACAAGCCTACCATATTTTTACACGATCTATTAGACCACCTAGCTAGCAAACAATTTCGTATATAAAACATGTAGAAATAAGTTAGTCTCGACACTCTAAATTCACCAAAGTGAAACGCACAAACAACCCTTTGAAAACTAACCATAATAACGACTTGGGCCTAAAAGCCCAATAAGCTGTTTTAAGCTCTTGGAATAAGCTAGCTTATCTAAATCTTTTTGATATGAAAATAGAACATGAAAAATGATATTTTTGATGAGCTCAACTCGTCTCACGATGTACGGATTTTAAAACGTTATTGGACCATGTTTTTAGCTCGTTAAAAGCCCATTTATTGAAAATAAGCTATCTTTACCAAATAAGCTGTTGAAATAAGCTTAATATTAATTAAATAAGCCTCGGAAATTTTTATATAATTTTTCTCATAATTTTTGTAACTTTGGACTAAAAATGTAACGCGACGACACCTAGAAGGACTAAAACTGTCAACAATTAAAAGTAAGGACTGAAACAGTAAAAACATAATCATAAGGGTAGAAATTGATAATATCTAATATTCCAAGCTCAAAAATGATAATTAGACAAGTAGAGGACTAAAATTGTAAATTATATATAAAAAGGACTAACGGTGTAACGCTAACGTCGTTAGAGTAAAAATGGTAAAAATTGGAAAAGGACAAGGACTAAACATATTCTATTTAACATTCTTAGTTATTTTTTTATTTTTGTAAACTTGATCACATCATATGCATATAAACTTTCATTTTTATTTATATATTATATAACGTAACGTTAATAATATATATAACGATATTTCAAACTAAATATTATTACTTATGGTTAAAAAGGGAAAACTTTGGGAAATAATTTAAATAACATATTTTTTCATATCATTTATAAACATAAGAATTTCATTTTCTTATCATCTATTCATCATAACGATTATTTATTATTCGTTATTCGTTTCATATTTACCGAATAGTATTTGGTCAAATTCTCAAAATAATTTATTTATCAGGTTGTATATTGAAGCCGTTATTATAATCTCATCCGACTTTACTTTTCATCATTTCAGTATCAATCTAGGTGAGTCATAGCCTCATTTCCAATACTTGTTTTTAACTCTTTGGGGGAGATACATGCTTACATATACTTTGATAATTTTATAAGTATATGAATAAATTACATGATTCAAATCAATTTCCTTATTAATATTTACTTGATAAAGTTTATGATTTAAGATGTGATATATATATATATATGTTATTGGCAAATTGCTTAACTAGAATACTAAACTCAGATGATAATGTTTCCAAAATGATTACTGGGGCATGATACTTGACTATACTATAACATCTTGAATGATTCCATTATCTCTATATGATATTTCTATGTTTCAACAGAAATAATTGCTAGGAAGAGCACAAATACTCTAGTTACATCATTACCTTGATATTGCCTAAGTTACCCTTATAGCCATAAAGTCCCTCTATCATGAGCCATTAATCACTTGATGTGAGCGCGAATATAGTGAACAGCTTCGAAACATGGTAAGGCTTCACCTCCTATCCCAATAATACGTGACGGAATGCCACATGCATGTGGTTAGTTGTATTAGTCGTGATATACTATATTTGAGTAAAAATAGGAATTGGCAAATCACTTATTACACGAGGGCAATATTATCGTTGACTTGATAATCACCTCCGTTTTTACGGTATTTTGTTAACGTTTTGCGTGTCATGAGGCTTGTGGCAATATCCATAAGAAAATATATGTATTCAACATATATTTAGATACAGCTGTATAGGAAATTGACCAGATTTGAATGATAAGTCTCACTAAATTAGCATCATGAGTTTCCATTTCATGTTAGGATTATGATCCAATACTTGAATTTGATTGTATACATATATGATTTATCTGTGATTATAATCAACATCACTCAATACTTGTTCTATCACTGTTAGTATTTATTATAATTATTACTAAATATTCCTGAATCTATTGAAATAAATGGTTTTCCATTAAACTCTATGAACTCACCAACCTTTGTGTTGACACTTTTAAGCATGTGTATCTCAGGTAATTAACGGAGTAGGACAAGACACGGAGCGGGCATTTATTACTCTGATAAATTAAAATGGTGTAAAAATCAAATATGTCATTCTTATAAATCTTTATATCTTTTAATGAGATTTTAAATCAAATGTTTCATCTTTTATCAAAAATATTATTTTAATGACAAATAACTTACAAAATGTTCTTTTAAGCCGTTTTATGTGATTATGACTTCGATCCTCCCCGTAACACCCAAATTACTTTTCCGTTGCTAAACCATAATTTTGGGGGTGTTACAGATTGGTATCAGAGCTAAAGTTATAGAGAACTAAATGTTTTCAAACATTAAACTATAACTACACTTTCAAAATGAATGATTTGACACCATATCATTTTATGCCCTCCGTGTCTGCAGACTGCTGTGCTCAATACATTATCTGTTAAGATCATTTTACATGTTAAAAATTATTCTTATAAAATTATTATTTTATCCGTACTGTTACATCTTTAACGTAAAAATTACTCATAAAATACTATTCTCGGTTACTACAGTAACATGTTTCCTGAAACTCCCGTGAATGTCGAAACTACTCTCCGTAATACTAGTACATCACCTATCAATCAAAATTCTCCAAATACTGAAGACCCTTATGTACAAATATAACAACCCCAGCCTGATATAGAACTTACTCAGAGATCACTTCCATCGTCACCTATTTGTTCACCTTTACGTCAAAAACTCAGGAGAGCTACTGAATCATATGAAGATTTGATTGGTGGTCAGGCAACATTCGAAGTTGGACAAAGTACAAGCCAAGAAATGCCGTGGAAGAATGTTGAGCCAAATTCTCCGTTACCTTATACTTCAGATTCCTCAATACCAGATATTCCAAATAATTTATCCTCACCTAATTCACCCGACTACAATATAAGCACTCCTGATTCAATATGGACTCTTATTTATCTACAAGCCAGCATATTAGATGCTCACACTTAACAGCTAAAAGATTTACAACCAAGGCGATTTGAATGGTACGACCGTAACCTTGACACGTTGTTCAAAAGAGCGGATGCTGAAAAACGAGCAATGTTTGAATTAGGAATAAAGACTGGAGAGATAAAGGATAACACCAACCAGGAATTTGGAAACTTGGACACCAGGATCCGTTATGTAAGAAGAGAACACGGTCATACACATAGTAGAGTTGAAGATATTGAAAGAACCCTATGGATGGCCAGAGACACAGCCAGAACCCAGGGTCAAAAGATTTCCTCATTAGTGACTATGTTGGCTAATCAAATGAACATGTGTCAGGAACGTTTCTCAAACATGGAAGCAGCACAACTTGAACTTGAGAAAGAATTTAGATATTTACGTTAGAGGCGTAACAAATCTTAAGTTTACAAGTATCCTTGTTATACCTACTAAACCAAATAGTTTTGGTAGTATTTCATGTAATATTCAATAAATCTGAAACTTTCAGAACTTGTAATCGAATTATAATGTATAATAACCTCCTTTTCTGTTATATCTCTCTGTTATGAATAATTCTTTTCTTTCATATCAAACATGCATGTAATGAATCCTCATATCTACATGCAAAAATCTCATCATTTGTTATTTTCCTTGATAAACAAATGACTTCATGTAGATCAATGACATATTAATAAAAGACCTTGTACTAATTGTTTTACAAAAACAATCAATCAAGTTATTGATATTATGTTAACTTCTGCAATGTTATTCAAATCTACCATAAGATTTCTTACAATTGTTAAGATTTCTTAAACATACTATAATTAACCAAAAACCAAAGAATTGTCTAAAAATAAATTTTCAATATAGAACTTGAAAAATGAAGAGAAGTTTATTTAAATAGACAAATCCGTTTGATCCTTAGTAATCCCATATCAAGAGTTGAATATTTATCTATGATACAACACATGCATATCTTGAAATTAGATAACAGTAAGGAGTCAATTCAGTCTATCATCAATGAAATAATTAGCTTCATTATTTAAATTATTCTGACATTATATGAATTCTAAGTTGAGTTTCATTAATGATTTCAGAAGATGGACAACATGAACAATACATATACTCCATTATCATCTAAAATCACCATGACTACTGAAGCCGTCAAGAAATTGGTAAACAACATTGTGTCAGTAGTACTCGAGGGGACTACCATAGTTTATCCGAGAAGAGAGACGGGTATACCTGGTAAGCATAACCATGAAAGTTTTAAGGAATATAGGCCAGCCCACTTTAAAACTCCAAAAATAATGATTAATCCTACCATCAACCCTAACCAAGGGATTAGACAAGGAATTATATCTAATGGAAATAACCAAAAGCGAAAACTCACTGAAATAGGAACTATCAACCCCATCTGCTGCAATTTCACCAATGCTCAAGACTGCTATCGTAAACATCTGGAAGATCGTATCAACTATCATCGTCAGCTGGAATACAAACAAAATGCTAGTAAAGGCTGCCTCGCCACACCTGTTACTAAAAGTGGTTATCGTGGAAGTCAACCCCTGTGTCAAAAATGCGAGAAGCATCACACAGGAATCTGCATTGTTAAGTGCAGGAAGTGTCAGAAATCAGGTCACAAGGCAAATAGATGTAAGACTCCGGACAGAAAAGGACAACCAACAACTCTAGTATGCCACGAATGTGGTGCAAAAGGGCACTACAAGGGCCAATGTTCAATCTACAATATCAATTGGAAAGCCAAGACTTTCGCAAGAGAATGAAGCATCTTTAAAGACTTCGATAGTATCAAGGGAATGGCAACTAGATTTAAGCAGATGAATAAAATTCCTGTTTTAAATAAATAAATTCTAGTTCAAAAATTTCCTAAGTTGTATCTCTTTCTTGTATTTTACTTTAAGTTATGATGGATGTAACCTAAGTATAACAACTATCTTTCTACCGTATCGAAAAATCTACCTTGTAATATTTCCATAATAATCATAATCTACGTCAATTTCAATTTCTATTCCATTTACAAAATAACAATATACTCTTATTACTCTAGAAATTTCCGACTCATTATTATAGTATGAACAAAAATTTTCTACTTTATTCTTAAAAGAAATTACGTGTTATATTATAAAAACAACACGTTGAACACCATCTAAAACTATATAGAGAAATATATGATTGAGCCAAACATCACATCATTTAGTCCTCAATTATACATAGCTTGATCAACTATGTCTAATTTAGGAAGAATCATGTTATGAAGGAAACAGTCATGATTTCAGATTTTCTAAATAACAATCTTCATTTAAAAGCAAAATGTAGAGAGAAAATGAATTGTTCATAAATATTTCATTGGACAAATCACAATAAATACATATCTTATCCCCTCATTATTATGATGAGAAACCGACAAAAATTACAAATAGGAAAACACTAATAATTCACAAAGAATGATAGAAAACTTAAATAGCGAAAATTTTATTCAAATCCTTACAATAATTACAATATAAATCACGGAATCTTCAATAGGTTGATCCGTAATGGCAACAAAGACTCCCACCAACACAGAAATAGCAAGAGCCACCACAGGATGAATCACTCTAATTATGCTGAAAAATAAATATAAACAAATCATTAAAAACAATAAAGAGACAAATTCCTAAACATAAAAACAAAACGAGTTTTATTCCATATTCGTTACAGAGTACATAAAAAAATAACAAGAACTTAAAACAACCCTAGCTCAATATTATTACCCCCATATCTTGTTTACGGTAATGGCTAGGACCGTCAGGGGTACGACAAACAACAAGATCACGACCAGGAATCCAAAATCTTCATCTAGAACATACGCTAAGTAGATAGCGGCAAGGACGACATACACAATCGCTAACATAGTGATAAGGTGCGGCATTTTTGAAGATGGGAAATGAGAGGAAAATGGTTGACGGAAGAAATGGAAATTAGAAAGGGGTATTTATAGGATAAAATAGAGCCGTTAGGGCACTATTCACGGCCGTTGGAATTCACTATTCCCGACCGTTAGAATACTATGCACTAGCCGTTATTTTACTATTCATGACCACTATTTTCAATATTCACAGCCCTTAAATATATCAAATACTCTGTCTTGTCTAGTACAGATAAATCTAACTGAATCACGTTTCATTAATTTATGGAATAAAAATCTCTCGGCAATCCTCTGCTCATAAATTCTCTACTCTAGTAATCACCTTAAACTATAATTTCGGGACGAAATTCAGAGTGACGGGTAAGTACTGTAGAGAACTGCAATAATCCATAATATTAATATCGGTTAATTATATATTAATCTCTGTCATTTTTTTAATCACCATTTTTACAGAAAAATTTGAAAATTTTCTTATCATATTAAATGGTCATGATTACGATATTGCAAAATTCACCAAATGACGAAACAAGCTCTCGACACGTTTAACGAAAACTAAATAAATCACTAATCCTACTTAACACTAAATACAACCAAACGGACCCTTAATATTTTCAGCCCATTTCATTCCATAGTTACTATTCATCAGCCCAGGTTTTAAAAGCCCAAAATCCATTTTATGATTTTATGTATTATTCGACTAGAAACCATCCTCCAAAACGCTCCTCGTTCTCTCAAATCTTAAACACGACACCTATATATTTTTGCACCACCTCGTTCCTCACCTGGTAAACTATTAACGTGTCCAATCTCAGAATCACATGTCGAGTCTTGGTATGTTTTTGAAGGGCAAAGTGTTTGGCAAAAACTTAACTATTCGATATATATAATTATCCAAAACTTAATAGTTTTGACTCCGGTTCGTTTCTATGCAATCCTAATAATATTTCTATCATAGTTTCATGTTAAAAGTCGAGTTCCATCCTCAAATATCAAAGGTTACACGATTTTTCCAAATTGTGTACATATATATATGCTTGTCGACATACATTTGAGTCACCAAGTCAAAAGCCAACTTCTATACCCTCACACAATCCTTCTAAAGTCTTAAAATGTCAGAGAGATATCTTAGAAACCTTCTATTCACTGACATGAATAGTTGCTTATGTTTCCTTGAAAAATATTACACCATACGTGTTATGAAATTGTTCTATATGTACTCCATACCCATTCTCTCGTTTCTCTCATTCACCATACGCATAATAAACTTCATTACTTCCTAAAACTCACCTATGATCGACCAGGAGCTGTTGCATGAACGTTTGGAAGCAAGAAAAGAGCTATCGAGTTTAAGTTACACGTTTATTATTTTGGGTTATAGTCGAACGAATTGTTTCTAGTATTTCCTTCTTCACTATCAACTCTCTACCACCCTAGAGGTGTAGTAAGTTATTTTGATCCCTTGTGAATTCAGGTTACACATCTAATATGTTGCATGCATCATGTTATAAGTTATGTCGAGTTTTTATACTTATAGGAATTGCTTCTATATAGCTTCATATATTTTTATACGTACATACAAGCATGTAGAATCACGAACGTGACTAGCCTCTATCTTGGAAGGCCTAGGAGTCACGAAGCACACATATTTCGCACTTAGTTTTACTCTTCATGCATAACGAGCATATTTTGGAAACTTACTTAATCGGACATAACACCTAAAAATATTCTGTCTTTTACATATAAATAAAACGTCCCATACAAGCTAAGGAACCATCGTATATCTTTAAATATTACGTAACAAGCCTACCATATTTTTACACGATATATTAGACCACCTAGCTAGAAAATAATTTCGTATATAAAACATGTAGAAATAAGTTAGTCTCGACAGTCAAAATTCACCAAAGTGAAACGCACAAACAACCCTTTGAAAACTAACCATAATAACGACTTGGGCCTAAAAGCCTAATAAGCTGTTTTAAGCTCTTGGAATAAGCTAGCTTATCTAAATCTTTTTGATATGAAAATAGAACATGAAAAATGATATTTTTGATGAGCTCAACTCGTCTCACGATGTACGGATTTTAAAACGTTATTGGACCATGTTTTTAGCTCGTTAAAAGCCCATTTATTGAAAATAAGCTATCTTTACCAAATAAGTTGTTGAAATAAGCTTAATATTAATTAAATAAGCCTCAGAAATTTTTATATAATTTTTCTCATAATTTTTGTAAATTTGGACTAAAAATGTAACGCGACGACACCTAGAAGGACTAAAACTGTCAACAATGAAAAGTAAGGACTGAAACAGTAAAAGCAGAATCATAAGGGTAGAAATTGATAATATCTAATATTCCAAGCTCAAAAATTATTATTAGACAAGTAGAGGACTAAAATTGTAAATTATATATAAAAAGGACTAACGGTGTAACGCTAACGTCCTTAGAGTAAACATGGTAAAAATTGGAAAAGGACAAGGACTAAACATATTCTATTTAACATTCTTAGTTATTTTTTTATTTTTGTAAACTTGATCACATCATATGCATATAAACTTTCATTTTTATTTATATATTTATAACGTAACATTAATAATATATATAACGATATTTCAAACTAAATATTATTACTTATGGTTAAAAAGGGAAAACTTTGGGAAATAATTTAAATGACATATTTTGTCATATCATTTATAAACATAAGAATTTCATTTGCATATCATCTATTCATCATAACGATTATTTATTATTCGTTATTCATTTCATATTTACCGAATAGTATTTGGTCAAATTCTCAAAATAATTTATTTATCAGGTTGTATATTGAAGCCGTTATCATAATCTCATCCGACTTTACTTTTCATCATTTCAGTATCAATCTAGGTGAGTCATAGCCCCATTTTCAATACTTGTTTTAACTCTTTGGGGGAGATACATGCTTACATATACTTTGATAATTTCATAAGTATATGAATAAATTACATGATTCAAATCAATTTCCTTATTAATATTTACCTGATGAAGTTTATGACTTAAGATGTGATATATATATATATATATATATATATATATATATATATATATATGTTACTGGCAAATTGCTTAACTAGAATACTGAATTCAGATGATAATGTTTCCAAAATGATTACTGGGGCATGATACTTGACAATACTATAATATCCTGAATGATTCCATTATCTCTATATGATATTTCTGTGTTTCAACAGAAATAATTGCTAGGAAGAGCACAAATACTCTAGTTACATCATTACATTGATATTGCCTAAGTTACCATTATAGCCATAAAGTCCCTCTATCATGAGCCATTAATCACTTGATCTGAGCGCGAATATAGTGAACAACTTCGAAACTTGTTAAGGCTTGACCTCCTATCCCACTAATACTTGACAGAATGCCACATGCATGTGGTTAGTCGTATTAGTCGTATTAGTCGTGATATACTATATTTGAGGAAAAATAGGAATTGGCAAATCACCTATTACACGAGGGCAATATTATCATTGACTTGATAATCACCTCCATTTTTACGGTATTTTGTTAACGTTTTGCGTGTCATTAGGCTTGGGGCAATATCCATAAGAAAATATATGTATTCAACATATATTTAGATGCAGCTGTATAGGAAATTGACCAGATTTCACTAAATTAGCATCATGAGTTTCCATCTCATGTTAGGATTATGATCGAATACTTGAATTTGATTGTATAAATATATGATTTATCTGTGATTATAATCAACATCACTCAATACTTGTTCTATCACTGTTAGTATTTATTATAATTATTACTAAATATTCCTGAATCTATTGAAATAAATGGTTTTCCATTAAACTCTATGAACTCACCAACCTTTGTGTTGACACTTTTAAGCATGTGTATCTCAGGTAATTAACGGAGTAGGACAAGACACGGAGCGGGCATTAATTACTCTGATAAATTAGAATGGTGTAAAAATCAAATATGTCATTCTTATAAATCTTTATATCTTTTAATGAGATTTTAAATCAAATGTTTCATCTTTTATCAAAAATATTATTTGAATGACAAATAACTTACAAAACGTTCTTTTAAGCCGTTTTATGTGATTATGACTTCGATCCTCCCCGTAACACCCAAATTACTTTTCCGCTGCTAAACCATAATTTTGGGGGTGTTACAGCCACCGGTGGGATGAATACTTAGCATTCATATTAATAGTACGTTACAAATTAAGCATTCAATATTTTACTTCATGTAATACCGATGAACGGGCTAATACTATTGATTCATTAGCAAGTAAGTTTATTGAAAATAATTTGACGAGTATTATGTGGAAAACTAGAAGGGGGGTTGAATAGTTTACCGTTTAAAATCTTTAAACTTGTTGTATCAAATGTCCATTTTTAGCTTGTTCTAGTATAAAAGATGTTACTTGTAGTTTATGACTAACATAACTTAAAACATGTTATCACACAAGTACAATCAACAAGTCACAACACAAACAATCACACAATGCAAACATTAAAGTAAGGCAATAAGTAAAAGGAAAGTGCAAACCGAACACGAGGATTTATATTGGTTCGGTCACGGATCTCCTCTCCGCCCTACTCCACTCCTCGAGTACCCAACTCGAGAGTTACTTCACTAGATCAACAACCTCCCTTTTCGGCAGAGAAAACCTTACAATCGTCGCTTACACTTTTACCGACACTAGGCTAGATGTCGAGTTCTTTTACAAGGGTACAACCACTCCCGTTCGCCGCTTACACTTTTACCGACACTAAGCTAGATGTCGAGTTCTTTTACATGGGTACAACCACTCCCGTTCGTCGCTTACACTTTTACCGACACTAAGCTAGATGTCGAGTTCTTTACCAAGGGTACAACCACTCCGGCTATGTTTTGTGGCCCAACATAAAAACCTTGGGTTTTATGGCACAAACACATAAACCATCTAATCTATATTGTTATAATACAAAGATGATCCATGACATAAAAGTCTAATGGATATGCATGCCTAATCTACATGAACTTCTTGAATAAGAAGTCTTCAACCATTGAGGATGTCAAGTGCCCTTGAATCTTCATATGTTGGAATGCTTCAATGAATGATGACTTCAAGATCTTGTGACCTTCTTGGTGGATCATGAAGTATGATATGCTTACAACAAAGATGAATGTTAGAAGCATTATGATCATTATTGAAAGGGTGATCTACATGGTTTCCTACTTATCTATGTGTGTGTTTTTTTTCATCTTTTCATCACACTTCTAAGTAAAACATAAGCTTCTATTTATAGGCAAAACAAAATAAGAAGTTTTCCAAAACCATGTTCAATATACCATGTTCCAAAACCATGGATTACTATTTACAATAACTTTTCATATCTAACAATGTTACATCAAGTTACTTCTAGTCAAATACACAATAGATAAATCCAAAATGTGTAAGAGTTCTTATGGAAAGTCAAACACTCAACCTTTCCATAAATGCACATGATGTGATGTATATATATTTCTATTTAAATATTAAGATATATATGAAAGTAAACTTGTATATATTACCTAAGTAATGTTGTTATATTAAGTTAATGAGTTACTAAAAATGTTTGATTCCTAATGTCATCACATTTTTATCATTCGTAAAACTTATTAATATTACTTAAACACCTAAAGTGGCACTTATTCTATTTGACACCTAAAGTGCACTTTGACACCTAAAATACTTAAATACCCTAAAAGTATTTTAGTCATTCTAAATGGTTGGTCAAGGGGTTTGATCATAATGCTACATAACAAACATGTACGAACCTGTGTTGTAGCATACGATGACTCGAGACGTTGAGATGTGTTGAATGTTTGTTGAGACAAAGTATTATTACAAGTAACTTGTACATTTTACGTTATGTATCAAGTTATACGTTTGTCATCAATCAAAACAAACGAGACTGTATAGATTAAATATCGTAATATTTGCACTAACAATATCCCCCTTATTTATGTTGACAAAATATGTAAACGTGATGGAACACAAAATGTAAAAAGTTACTTGTGTCCGTATAACTTACTTGTATCCGCAAGTATCCGCAACACCTTCTACATTTCCTTCTCCGTTTACACTCTTCTCCCCCTTTTGTCGAAACAAAAAGGGGTGTGTCCTTGGAGTTAACTTAGGTTCTCCCCAAAATGGCGAGCTTGCATCATCCCCAGTGAAGTTAATTCTTCAACTCTAATTTCCTAAGGTTGTTGCGTCCCTTAGGTTGTTAGCGGATCCATGGATCAAATAAAGTTCCTTGACCTACATCAAGGTTAGTGTTGTGCAACATAAAAATTATACGAAAAATGCATGATGAATAAAAAATATTTTGGACTATGTTGACTTATCTCCTTCTTTTTGTCGAAACACAAAAGTGCGTCGAAGAATGAGAATAAAGAAAAATGCATGCATGCATCCCCTAGATTGTAGCTCCCCCTTGATCAATACTCCCCATTGCTAGGGTCCCAACGTATATGACACAAGAAATAAGAAAGCTACAAAAACAAAGGTTAGTGCATGATTAGCTCCCCCTTGATCAATACTCCCCTTTGCTAGGGTCCCAACGTATATGATACAAGGATAAGAAAGCTATAAAAGACACAAAGGTTAGTGTATGATTGACTCCCCCTTGATCAATACTCCCCATTGCTAGGGTACCAACGTATATGATACAAGGATAAGAAAGCTACAAAAGACACAAATGTTAGTGTTTGATTGACTCCCCCTTGATCAATACTCCCCGTTGCTAGGGTACCAACGTATGTGATGCAAGGATGAAGAACCCTACAAAATAAAGGTTAGTATAAGACAATAATTTTCCTATGCTTGACGGAAGCTCCCTTTGTTAAAGGGCGTCAATATGAATCCTACAAAACAAAAGTTAGTATAGTGAAAGTTTTGTCTTTAGACAAGCATGTACTCTACAACAACGTGTATAGACGATGCAATAAGAGTGCTTGATGGATATTCCTCCTACGTCAAGAAACACCTAAAATGAAAGAAGGAAAATATTCAATGCAAACATCATCCTTAGATGATAATGCTATATACGATCTAGCGTATATAATGGTGAACCTACAATGAAGGAGTTAGTGCAATATATTTCATCTCAAAGAAAAGTAAGATGTAAATATATAAATGATATAAGCGACTCAAAGTAGAGAACCATGAAACCAAAAAATCTTATGAGGTGTATGCTTCTAAAAAGAAATGCAATCATAAGAAAAACGTGAATATACTATGATAGGAACCTACTAAGCAAAGCCTAGAAGGAAGACATGAGGTTGAAATGCTTAAAGAGGATGGTGCTAATGGTGTTAGAGAGAATGCGAATATGAGAAAAATATAGAAATTTCTGCAGGTCTGGCGGCACCAAACGAATACACGGGCGGAACCCTGGTTTTGGTTCCGCCTGGTCCGCTGGGCCAAAACTGGGACTACCCAGAAATTACACGGGCGGAACCCAAAATTTGGTTCCGCCAGACTGCAAATTCTTAACAGACCAGGTTTTCGACGGTCGAAACGATTTTCTAATTTCAAAATTTTTCCTAAAACAGAAGCACACTATTAAATCTGATTGGGAAATGACAAAGAGGCAAGTAAAAACACGCGTATCGATAGAGTTTGAATGAGGGCTAACGATTTTCATTATACTTTAGTAAAAGTATAGAAAATTTGACAACATCACAAGATTAATAGGAATAGGTTTTACACTAATCCATGGTGGTGATGATTAGTGAGAGAGTTGATAAAGGTGGTGGTTGTAATGCATGAATTTAGAAACTCGTATGTATAGCGAATGCTATGACGAATGAGCATATGGACTTATGCAATCTAAGATTCACAACTTAAAGGGACAAAGGAAAAAGTGAATGGGCATTGATATTCAATGACAACTATGGGTTATGATTTGATCGATTAGGATTGACGCTAATGAAAACGAAATACGTTTAGAAGTAGTGACCTATATCGAACGACAATTGATGAAAGAGTGCTAACATGGTTTAGTCCTACATGACCTTTAATGACATTATCATCTACCAAAGATGATGTATCATGCCACAATGTATGCTTGAATGGGTTCAAAAAGAAGTGAAGACAATAGGCACCTAGGAATAAGAATACCATATGAAAAGAGAAAAAAAAAACAATTGCCAAATACCTATATGAGGATGGGAATGACATCATATGATGTGAGAGTGTTGGTTAGACCAACGTGTTGAGAAAGTGTTGGGAATGATGGCTTTGATTAATATATCGTTTGCGTTGACAATGACGTGCATGATATGTGACGCGGAAGAAGAGGATGAGATCCTAAGATGGTGTTCTTGAAAATGAGGTTTTGAAGTCCTAGTTTTGAGAGAAGAATCCTAGACTCCATTTGATTTAGTTTTTGGTTGTGGAAGTGAAGAGCTTTGTCAAACAGATGATGTGTTTTTCACTTGATGAGATATTGGGGGTGAAAGAGGCTTGAACTATTAAAAAAAAAGGTCAAAGGCTTGAAGCACTTGTGGTCTTGTGAACCGACTTTAACTAAATGAAGTGTACCTATGTGTTGGTATTTTAGGGTGTAAGATACATGAGTAGATGTTCTTTAAATACAATTTGACACAATACAAATATGTGAATGAATTTCTCTCCTCCTCAATAGGTGGACATCCAACATATTGTCTAGTGCATTGTATAAAGAATGATGATGAAGTGTTTAGGAGGTTGTAGGTTAATGAAAACGATAAGCTTGGTAATGTTTTTGCGGATGTTGGTTAGCATACAAAGAACTTTATCCTTAAAGTCATGTAGCACTTCTCTATCAATGCGAGATGATCGTATGACGAGGCATGTGGTTTTCTCAAAGGAGGTGGAAAGGTTTAGAATATTGGTATGGAGGTGACTATGAGTGATCTTGAGGATTGAGGTTAGGAGACTCTTTGTGAATGTGGGTAATCATTAATGGATGATTGGGAATCATGGAATTTTGAGGTGTTTTGTTGGTTGACGACTAAAGGTGAATGTGTGAAATGAGGTGATGATGACTTGACAACACTTGAAGCTTGGATATCTTCTTTGTGTTCTTCACTTGCTAGAAAGTGGAAAAGACGCATTTCATAATGAAATTCACTTAACTTTCGATTACATAGACAACTATGACAATGAGTGTATGGATATAACATTTGCTCTTTGTTTCAAAGAGCGACACAAGGGTGAATATGAGTTTATGTATCATGAAAGATGGTTTAACCCTTAATGGGTTAGGTTGTAGTGGGGATGACACACTTGTTTGGTTACATGGTGGAATCTTCTTGTGAAGATGACTAGGTGTATGATATTGACTCTTGGTTTCTTTGAGGGGATGGAAATGGTGGATGACTCGATATTGGTAGAAAAAGGATAACTCGGTTTTTTAGGTCACATTTGTGGTTTAAGGTTTGAGTGATGAAAGGTTATGAGAGTGATTTGATCATCAAAGACCCAGAGATGTGTTAGTGTGTGAAAATGGAATATGTTAAGAACGTTCTTAAGAAAGCTCTTTGGAACAATAATCTAAGTGAAATTACCAACTTCAATAGATCTTGTGTATGCTCTAGAGATGTGTAGGATTAACCGTGGATGTGCACAAGGTTTGAACTAGATTATGAGTAAGGTTTGGTTATGATGAACGCTTAAAAGAACATAGACACATATGGTGTCTTTCAATAAGTAAGATTATCACGTGGAATAAAGTCACCATGCTTACGAAAACAAGAATGACGAGATGATGAGGAGGCTCTAGATCTTAGAACTTGCAGATGTTGATTTAAGATCATTAACCCAATGGGGTATAATGAAATCTCATGTAACACAACCGTTCATGTTCAATGAGAGAATGACGCATAAGATATACAATATCCTTTTAATGATGAAAACTTGACGCATGATTTCTTAGGCATAATGTCTTTCAAGACATCATGTTTTACTAAATGAAGATATGAAGCCAAAGTGTTTGTGAAGCTTATGGGCTGAGATATATCACAAGGTGAATGTGATGAGATGATGGTGAAAGAACAAGTGAACTTAAGTGCTAAATGTTTAAGGATAAAAACCTATTGACACTTGTTTTTGTTCCTATTGATTGGGAGAGTACTATGATGAGTGTTCAAGTTGTGATGAGTGTTTTAACAAACATTGTTAAAATACTTGGGTGTTGATTTTCGGATATGACATTTAATGACTACGGTAGTAAGTCAAGTTTACTTGAATATTTCGAACGAAATACTTCAGTTGTCAATCCTACTTAGTTGAGATTGGATAGCATAAAAGGATAGCAAGACTCGATAATACATCTATAACTTAAGAGTAAGTTATGACTCGATGTAAATCCTTATCGTCTTGAAGGATGACACATTATTATCATGTTAACCAAGTGAGGTAACATATGTAGATACAAGACAATATCTATAGTCATAAGTTGGACTTGTGATTTCGATATTGTATGTAATCTTTGCTAATAACGAGTCCGGATTGGTTAGGAAGTTGTCAATTTACAAATCAAGCTAATGAATGAGTAAAGGACAAAAGAATGCAGTGAGTGTGTGTAGTGATCACAAATACTCAATGGTTCGAGAATTGCAAGGAACAAGTTTCCGGATTCCTTCCTTTAAGGAGAAAGGTATCTTGGATTATTCTTGTGAAGTTTGAAAGTATTATTATGGATGAATATCTTATAGGTGCAGGTGAGATGTCCTAATCCTAATATGAGTGAACATTAATGAGAAGAATCCTAGTGATGAAAGTGAGTGATCTTGAGTGAGGGATTTAAATGAAAATTTAACAAGAAATCTGCAGGACTGGCGGAACCCTTTTGAGGGTTCCGTGTGTTCCGTTGGGCTATTTCTGGGTTTCCTAGAAAATGCACTGGCAGAACCCATTTGAAGGTTCCGCCTGATCCGCCAGACACCAGAAATGAGGCAGTCCACTATTTCGAACCTCGAGACGAATTTCAAATTTTTCGAAAACTCCTAAAAACAAAACTTAAATATAGTACTGATTAGGAAATGCAAAAGTTGGATATATAAAAACTCTACCCGTTAGACTTTGACCGGGGGCTAGCGAATTTCACTATACTTAGTGAAATATCCATAAACTTGAAAATTTGACAACATCTCAAATGTTGTCTACCTGCATATCCGTTAGTACAAGAAAATGTACAAAGATAACAAAAGATCCTAGAAGTACATATATCCATGAAACACATTGTTTAATTACCAAATTGTTCAAATTTCAAGTAGTGCCAAACACTCCTTAACAATGGGCATATATTGACTCCCGAAACCCGTTCAAGTATCCTAATAATACTTGGAACATATGCACCTAATTAGATGTGATAGGTTAAAACCAAAAACACATATTCTAACACGTGTTAGCATATAGATCAAGCCGAGGATTATGAGCTTACCAAAAATTGAAATTAAGCTAAGCATTGAAAATTGATAACAACAAAGTGTTATCATCCAAACATGATATGGTTAGTTTGCATGATCAATCTAAGATGAGTTTCTATCTTATAGCACAACACATTCATTAAACATCATTGTAGAAGCATGTATACCAAACACCATTTTACAAGAATACTACATGTTTAAAAATGTAGTGACTCATTTAGATGTGTGACCACATTCCAAGATATTTAATTAGTATTACTTAATTCTCATTCCCAAGTGAATTATGAAAAATAATCACATAACATATGCAAGGAAGAATATCTAAATCAATAAGCAATACAAACATAAATTTTCAACTTAGTACACACAATCTAGCAAATATCCTATTGTGTATAAACATGAATTCGACAAACCAGCAAATGAATATCATGACAAGATAGACACTCAAGAATCACAAATAAAAAAATGCAATCACAACTTTCAATAAGCAAATACCATATATGCATACAACTAAAACAAGTAGTCATTTAGCATAACATAAAAAAAAATATACTTTTCGTCACTTTGCGTTTAAATATGACGATGTATGCCAAGCTTGATTAGTTTCCTTTGCATATATGAATATCACAAAATTCTTTAGTTTCAAAGAAAATAATGTCAATGTTCAAAGGATACTAACTTATATTGCCTAACTCAAAAGTTAGAGTTTCTACGTCAAAATTGTTGGATCGTGAACACCTTGAACTTGTGTTGATATTGATACTTTGAGTGATACCACTAAGTATGCGGAATCTACTTAATGATACTTAGAAGATTGATTGTAAGTATGACAGTTGTATATGAACAAGAACAATGTATATAAACAAACTATTAGCTCCAATATTATTAATGATAATAATACGAGTGATCTTGATATCACTAGGGTTACACCTTGAAGCTCTAAGAATTACGTATGTAAAAGTTATGTCTAACCTTTAACCTAGGATCTCCTTTTATACAACAAGGAGTACTCTTCTACAAGATAAGTATAATGCTAATAGAATAAGATATACACAAGATCTATTCTATATTTATCTAAGCGCGTTTCTCTAACAGTTACTAAGTAAGCAGTGGTAATATTTGTTCTTGCAGTGGTAATGAGTTTCCACTGCAAGCACAATCTTCAGCAGTTGTAACTTCTTCACTAGCCGTGGTAACTGTTAGTATAATTCCCAACAATCCTCCCCTAAACTTATGATTTATAAGTAAATCAACAAGTTTCTTCAAGTATGCAATAAACCTGAGGATATGGGAATTCTTCCAAACACTTATCTTGTTCTGCTTAACACTTTATCAGCTCTTGCATATTGATCTTGAATCTTCTGAATCAGAGCTCTAATCTTTTCATTATCTGCATAAACTCTTAACTTGGATTTCAACATTGCAGAAAGAGTTTTAGCTTTAAGTGGATATTCCTTCTCAGCAAACATAAACACATCCACTTTCTTTGTTGTAGAAACATGATGAACCTCACATTTATCATAATATGTCCATGTAGTATTCAAGTCTGATGCATCAAACTTCCAATACTTATCATTAAGATCTGGTTCATATAATCTTCTTAAATCAACCCAGAGCTGCATTTCTTTCATATCCTTGAGAGTATCAGCCTTGAATCTTTCATTTACAAGCTTCCAAAGAGTGTCAAGATCATCTCTGTCACATGCTTTCAGAAGATCTTCAAACTGAATGAATGATAAAGATTCTCCTCCCAATCTTATAATCTTCCAAGTAGAAGCAAAATTCTTTGCTGTGTACACTTCCCAATCAATAATTGGATGTTTTGTTTGTAAAGGATCTGGGTAGAAATCATCTTCTTCTTCAACAATAATAATAGCACTTTGTAGATCTTCTGCACATTTCTCTTGAAGAACTTTCTCTTGAGGAACTTTCAACCTTTTTGTGACTTGTTCTTCAGTTGTTGAAGCTTTCCTTTTACTTTGTTTAGATCTCTCAACTTCTTCAAAGTCAATAGGTCTAAAGATACTATCTTGCCTTTTAGTTCTATAGTAAATGCCTTCTATCTGATCATGTGACATACCTTTGAACTGTGCCATTTTCCAATTTCCAACATGACAACAAAATACCTTCATCTCATGAATAATCTGAGCCTTTGTAAGTTTCCTTGGCTTCTTTTGACTTTTTCTAGTATCTCCAATGATTTCATCAAGAGCCTGCTGATTCTTCATTTGAATAAAGTCTTTAAGCTGAGCAGACCTTTGTTCTTCATTCAGGGTTGCATTTGCAATAAGTTCAATGGCCTTCTTCCTGACTATTTGATCATGGTTGATCAAGTAATCAATCTCTTCTTCTGTAGGCTCATAAGTAAACATAGGAGGTTTCTCATGCATGATAATTGGTTAACTTTTTCACTTGCAGTGGAAATTATTGGTACATCAGTGGTAACTTTTTCACTTGCAGTGGAAATTATTGGATCAGTGGTAACATGTTCTGCTTCAGTGAAAATTGGTTGAGCAACATCCATATCAACAAAATCCAATTTCCTCCCCTCAGTCTCAGCTACATCCTCAGCAAACATATCTTCAAAATTAGTACTCCTCCCCTTAATCTCTACATCTGTTTTCCTCCCCTGTTTGGAAGAAATTCCCAAACCATAACTAGAACCTGTAGAAAGGGCATCATGAGATGATGATGTAGAAGAAACTACAACTTGAACATGTCTTTTCTTCTTGAGATTCTCAACTTCATTCTGCAACTTATGAATCTCATCCTTCAATAAATTCAACTATGTGGCATGTTGTTCTTTGGTCTGTGCCAGATCTTTCTCCAGAGTTTGAACCTGTTTGACTAATTTGGTACAAAGTTCCATCAATTCAGTTAGTGTCACACTGCCCTCAACACTTCCAACTGTGTTACCTGTTGGGAGAGGTGAATCATAGGGCATTGATTCAGGTTCTTCCCTAGTTGAACTAGGAATAAGCCTTGAACCACCACTGCTTGTTCCTAAACCATAAGGTTCAGCAACATGCAATGTTGTCATGAAAGGAGTTGACTGTTTTTGCCTCCTTTCATATGTGTGAGTTACAGCAGGGGTATGTTGAAGTTGTGGAACAGAAATAGTGGGTGTGTGATGGGATACGACTGGAATTGTTGCATCTTCACCCTGTACCTGTGTAATCTTTGCAAGCATGTTTGGTAAAAGAGGATGAATCACTCCATTCCAAAGTTCTGAAGCCTTACACATGTTTTGAAATACTTTTGGCTTAAGCCACGGAGTTTCATAAATCCTATTATGATTTTGCAGTTGAAATTCATTTAACACTGCTTGCACAAACCTTGGATACATCAAAAATTTGTATGAACTCTTTACATTGCCTTTCATGTTATTAAATAAAAACCTTGAAAAATTGAAAGTCCTATCAGAAACCAAGCAAACTAAAGGGTAAGACATGGTTGATCCATTGTTCATAAGAAGTTTTGTTAGGACTTAGGCAATGCAACAGAGTATGTATCAAAAATCTCCAATGGGGACAAAAACATCCTTTCTTAAAAGTTACTTTTTGTTCAGATGTATCATACCCCATCAAAGCAATATGGTTGAATATGTCTGAATTAGGTAATGTGATGATACCATTGAGATCATCTAATTGGAGAATTCTCCTCAAAGATGACTCAGTAACATCAATAGTTACCCCATCAACTGTGGCTCTAAGAGCTTCCACAGATTCATGTGTATCTCCCTGTTCAATAGTTATAGACTCCACAGTGTTCCAGAACTGTTTGATATGAGAGACAAAGATTTTGGGATTCATAGTTAAGGCATACCTTATATGAGTTGTGTTTAGAAAATCCACAATCTGATGAAAAACGGGTCCACTCTTGTCGTTTGACTTTTGTAGGTAAGCAACTTGGTTGTGTTCATCTGCAAACTTGAGAGTCACCATGATTTTGCGATTTGTAAGATGGAAGTGTTAGTAATCAAGATGAAAAAGCAAGCCGTATAAAAATCAATTTATACTAATAGGGTTTGAAGAAAAACGCGTATAGAGAAATTATCTATAGAAAGATTTATCTTTTAGAAAAGAATAAATAAAGTTTGGTAAGTAGATAATTCCCTAAAATTTTACCCTATTAATACGGAAAGATGGTTATATTTGCAACGGCTAGTAAAAATAAGATTACTGACACGCAGTTGTAACGGCTAGTTCACCAGTGGTAAAATTTACACTTTCAGTGGAAATGGTGAACTTGCAGTGGTAAAAATCAACAAAATTTCAAAGAGCAGTGGTAAGTAAAACATGTAAAATTAGCTGCTCTTATCATAGTTTTTAGCAAACTATCAGCTATCAACGGATTTGATAAGTCTTTACCAGAAGCCGTTTGCTCTTGGACTAGCTGATTCTTATGTGAGTTAGACATGGTGAATCAATAACCATTTGTTGTGTGTCTAAAATACACACCTTATTACTCCAACAACATGGGTTGTATTTTGCAACACAAGAAAAATCTTAACTTAACCCATAAAGATGAACCCAAGTAACTTTTTAACCATGTTACTATTCGGTAAAATATCTTCTCAAAAGTCAAACAAAAGTTACTCCTCCAACCAACCAAAACGGATGAGAGTAAATGACCTTCATTAATTTTCATAACACCTATACTTGGCTTATTTAAACACACCAAAACAACATATCTCAGTCACCAATTCACCCCAAATTATCTTTTAAACCCTAATATCCCAATCAACCCAATTTCTTCCAAAAACCATGTCATCAAACCCAGAAACCTCTGATCAACACTCTTCTTCACCAACATCAGAAGAAGATGTACCACCATATCCATGGGGGCTTGAAGATTCTGACAATAAGAGAGAGATGGAGAAACGATGGGATGCACAAGAAAGACAATGGAATGCACATATGAAGGCACAATTAAGCCTTATTTCAAATCCTGCTGAGAAAGAACTTGTCTCTCCCTTCATCAGTACATCTGATGAAGAATCTTCAGAAGAAGAAAATGAAGAACCAACCTTTCTTCCTCCTTCCACACCAGAGAGATCCCAACCAAGAACAAGTAAGAGAGATCCATCTCTTCCAGCATCACCAAATTTGGTGTTGGATCTTCCTGCTCCAGAACTGTAGCATCTCGTAATTTTTCCCAACGGTTAGTAAACACTTGCACTATTTAATTTCCCATTATTACGTGTGACAAAATTTTTTTTTTTATATGACTTATTATGTGAATCACAAACGGAATGTTGTGATATATTATTTGCTTAGAGACATCGCTTGCACACAAACCTAGATAGTCTAAATTATCGCGAATACATTTTAACATTTGTAATGATAATTACTAAACGTATATATTAATAATTATATATTATACGACACCTTTTTACGTACAATATTTATATATTCCAAATCCTACGAAAATTCCCGAGATTGCTCGCTATCGTTACTTTAACTTATCCCGACTCCCTAAATTTCTATGTGGACCCCACATCTTAAATGGGCCCCACTTTCTAGCACTAATACCAAACGGACCCCTTTTTCATTTTTCTTTTTTTTTTTCTCTGCTGGACCGAAACCAAACACAAGCCCAACAGGCTTATAAGCCCAAACGAACACTTGTTATTTTTTTTTTTCTTTCTTTGTTTCCAGTCGCGAACGAAGCCAAGAACACCCCTAGTTTCTTTCAAATTCGACACACAACATATGTATATTATCACTTAACTTGTTTTACCACCTTACATAGATTCGTGAATGATAAATATTATTCACTCATTCACTCGTTTACTGCTTCGAATCTGTCTCAAGTAAACTCCCAAAACCATGTGACACATAAAACCAAAACGTATCACAAACTCTTCACAAACCCCCCATGATCCCCAATGACAACAATACTATCTATGTTCATGTCAGGAATGTATAGTAGATTGTATGACACATTCTCCTTGATGGCTAATGATCGATTGGGCAATAAGGAAGGTGCTACACACGTTTACAAACCAACGAACCCCTCCCATGTTACCTTAACACTTATCATGCCCTCAAAACTTCCTATATAAACCTCACCATGCAAGCTCAGTTGAAACCACACCCTAAAACATACCATAGCTACATATTCATGAAATACTAGTGTCAAGTTTGGGACAAGAAGTTTGGAACAAGAACGAAGCATAGAAGTGATCCAAGGAGTACCACCATAGCTCGTTGTGAACCTTGCTAGGAGTGAACCGTAGTACCTTGATCTCACGTACCCATTTCGAACCATACGTACGAGAACTCCACCCCAAGTGGTGAGGTGAGACACGGAGTTCCCTTGGTTATATTTTCATTTCGAAATTTTAGTCTTTACACATTTACTTTGCCTAATTTTATCGTAAAAATATAAACGTAACATGTATATGTTTTCCTTTCTTTTCATTTTTGACCATGCTAGCAATCACGTATAATAAAGATTCGAAGCTAATAATATCGTTTACATATTTATTTAGACACGTTTAAAAGGTCACTTGACCCTTCGATTCACAAACCCAACACTTAGAATATTTTCTAAGTCATTGGACTGCTTTCAGTCATGAGTTGATACGTTTACTTTGACCCTTTTTCTTCGAATCTAGATTAATAACATGTTGTTTTTATTACTCGACCTCACTAACGACCTAGTAGACAATTAGAAAACACTTTTTATCCAACCTTATAAGCTCGTATAAGCCGTTTGCTAGAGCCAAAGTGAATCGACTTACCAACTAGTATTTTGAACGAAAATAAGCACTTGGGCCGTTTAGGTCCAATAAGCTTTTCAAATAAGCTGATGCCACAAGCTTTTCTCCAGTGTTTTTATACTCAAAATATAAGTACAAACTCAGGCCCAAAGGTTTTGAAAGCTTAGTGGATCGTTAAACATTAATGGACCTTGATTTTAGCTCGTTAAGGCCCAAACATAAAAATAAGCTAATTATAAGCTAATAAGCTATCAAACTAAACTTTTCTAAATATTTTGAGCTTAATGAACTAATAAAAATGTTAAGTTTTGAAATTGGTAAAACTTGGACCATTTTTGCAAATGTACGAGAAGTAGGGACTAGAATTGCCAAAATTGTAAACTTAGGTGAAAAGTATAAAAACTATTTTTCTAAAGGGTATAAACTGTAAATACTGAAACTTGGAGTCATAAAAGGTAAATATTGTTATATATTGGACCAAAAATGTAAAATATGTATATATTGGACTAACGGTGAAAATGTTATACCGTCAGGGTCAAATTTGTAAAACTTGTGAAACTTGAAGGACTTTACTGAAATAAATATTTCTTATTACATTTATAAGGTTTTATATAAATATTATGATAATTGATATAAAACTTTGAAATTTTTAATTATACGTTATATATATAATCCTCGTCGTAATAAATAAAAGTTAACTATACGATATGATTATTAACTTTTATCATGACTTACCATTTTATACTTCGATATATATTGAAAACATGACAAACATTCGCGATAAAACCAGATTTAGACTATTAACTGAAACTTGCATTATCTTTTAGGTTGTGTTGTGTGAAGCCGTTTCCTTGCTTTGTTGAGACTACGATACCACTGTACTACTAAGGTGATTTCATAGCCCACCCTTTAACTATTTTCCCGTGGGGAGATACATGCTTAAAACTCGATCACAAGTCTTTTATACCGGGTATTGAAATACCGTCAGGCCAATGTTATTTGCTTAAGTTACTATTGTCAGAAGTCCCTCTATCATGAACCTTAATCACCTGAAGGGTGAACGTAAATAATTGTGGATAGTACTATTAGTGATTAACAATCCTCGTTTGGTTGTTGGAGAAAACACCAGGCGCACTTTATTGTTCTTATAAATAGGTTATTGACAAATACCTATCTTTGGGGGCCTATTACTTACCATCATAATTCACATTTATGATTGGCTGTTAATCGTTGAGTATCATGAGCTTAAGGCAATAACAGGAACACTGATTTTTTTACATATTGATTGTATGTGATTACAATACATTCTTAACTTGTGATTCAAACTCTTAAATTCAAACCTATGAATATCACTCAACTTTATGTTGACTTTAGCATGTTTATCTCAGGTAACTAAACAAGACGGATCTGGATGGCACGGAGTGGGCAAAAGCATGACAAGAACCATAATAAACTACTTACTTTCCTTCAGAATAAAACACGTTCTTAACTTAATAATGTTTTGTATTCCTGATATTTGGTATTTTGAAATAAAATAAATCTTTAATACTTCACTTTGTGATATCTACTATGATTGTGACAAAGATCCTCGAAGTAATACCCCGAAAGTCTTCCGCTGACATGTTAAGTCTTCCGCTGTTAATAACGACTTTTGGGGGTGTTACAGATTGGTATTCAGAGCCACGGTTATAGAGAACCAGATGTTTTTAAACATTGGACTATAACTACACTTTAACTGGACCATTTTTACAAAATACCACTTCATGCCCTCCGTGCCTACAATCCAACATCTGGTAGAAAAATTAATTCTCATTATTTCTTACTTATATAACTTGATATATGCTTACATGTTATGATTATGCTAATAACTATGTTTACTAATCGGGATTATTACAGTACCATGTCTTCCAAACCCAACTTCATTGTGTTATTATCGGATTCGGAAACTGAGAGCTCTACACCTATGGTACCAACTCTTGCTCCAATGACTGTGTCACCTACAACAGATAAGAATAAGGAAAGTCAGCAATCCTCTACTTCACCCCAAGCATCATCTGGTCCAATCAGACACAGTAAGCAAACTTCTCCATTCCAGCCTTATGAACCAGCCACAGCTGGAAAAGCTCTTTCATATGCTGAAGAAAAAGACATCTGGAATGATACTAAATGGAAAAAGGAAGTTGCTCCAACTGCAGAACCAGTGATACTACCTAGTATATTTTATCAGCAGACCACTACTGTACCAGTGACAATCAACAGTTCACCACCTGTGAAAACTTCCAGTGCTCCTCTACCTTATCAACCAAGGAATTACCAGATTCGTCCTACCTCCTCAGATCCTTACTATTATGCAAGAACCAACCATAAGGCTCGTAAGCGGGTCAATGCTCGCAAATGGTCATTTCTACTACCAATCCTTAAGTATTGGAGATCTCAAGAAGGTACTCCCACCAACAGAGAACTTGGTGAAAGATCATCATTTGCTGCATCTAAGATCCTTCCAGTCACTGGAGAACCCATTCACCATACCATACCACTCTTGGCAGCTAGGTTAGTAAGACATGAAGACAGGTTAGACGCCATAGCCACCTTGGTGAACAACATCCCTAATGAACTAATAGAAGTCATGTCAGCTGAGATCGAACAACTTGTGATGGGACACCTAGAGACGGGAACCATAATTGAACAACTAAGTACCCAATTCGGTGAAGCTATGGAATTCATCGGATTACTTTGCTCTACTAACACCGTAAACAGGGACATCATGTGTGACATCGATCAAGCCCTCGACACCACAAGAGCCCAAGTCATGTCTCTGCGACGTGCACAACAAGAAACACAAGCTAGGGAGAGAGACCGAGACCAAATCATAGAAACCATGGCCGCCAAAATTCAGGAACTAGAACGTCGTCTTGATGATAACCAAGGAAAACCCTAGAATGCCATAGATTGTCGACGTAGTCTCACCCACATCACAGTAATAACTTGTATTTGAATGTCCTAGAAGATATGTCAACAAGAATGAATAAGTGATGTAAAACGACAATCTAATCAATGATGTTATATTTGCTTTATTTTCATAAGTGTTATGATATCGTATATTGCATCGTGATATATGTGACACTATTATAACTTTGAACCTATTGATGTTACTAAATAGTCTAACACAAGATGGTTATTATGAAAATTCTGAAAATATATTCTCATTTTTAGGAATATGGCACCTAAGAGAACCACGACCACTACCTCAGCAGCAACCATGACCCCGGAAGAGATCCAACAAGCAATCACCAATGGAATCAATGCAGCCTTAGCCGAACAAGCAAATGCTAATGCACAACCGGCAAGAAATGTTGCTCCCGCACCTCGCCAATGTACCTATAAAGACTTTATGGCTTGTCAGCCAACTTACTTCATGGGTACTGAAGGGATAACTAAACTTGCCCATTGGTTCGAGAGATGCGAAACGGTATTCCAAAGGAGTGGATGCTCAGAAAACAACAGGGTCACATTTGCCACCGGAACCTTAATGGATGACGCCTTGTCATGGTGGACCGCTACAACTCAAACTTTAGGTACAGAAGCGGCATACCAACTCTCCTGGACGGAATTCAAAGCCAAGATCCTAAAGAAGTACTGTCCTCGATCCGAAATAAGAAAACTGGAAGACGAATTCCACGTCCTTGCAGTCAAAGGAATCGATCTTAGGGCTTACAACAGGAGATTCCACGAGCTGATGGCATTATGTCCTTCTATCGTACCAGATTTAGAGAAAACTCTGGAGAAGTATATTGAAGGTCTTCCCCGGAATATTGAAGGAAACGTCACAGCATCCAACCCACCATCACTAGAAGTCGCAATGGAGTTAGCACAAAAACTCCTAGACCGCGAAATCAAGTGCAACGAACTCAAAAGAAAACTCGATGACAGGAGAACCACCCACCACCAAAACCACAATCACTACCACAACGGCCATCGCAACAACAACCATCACCACAACAACAACAACAACTACAACAGGATCAACCAACAACAACACCAGAACAAGAACCCACATCGTCAACAACAGAACCAACGACAAGAACCTCCTAAGATATTTACGGCAACCAATGGCAATGGATATCAAGGTATTAAGCCGCAGTGCCACCGATGCAAGCTTCATCACAATGGTGCTTGTACAGTAAAATGCCATAAATGCCAAAGGATAGGTCATGCCACAAAAGATTGTAGGACCCCTGCTACCGGCAGCAACCTACAACCAATAGCACCAACATGTTACTCATGCGGAGAAACCGGACACTTCAAGAACCGCTGTCCAAAGGGAAATGGTCAGAACACTGCACGAGCAAGAGCATACGTGATGGGAAATGAAAATGAACCACAAAACCCCGACGTTGTCACGGGTATGTTCTTATTAAATCATCATAATGCTAGAGTATTATTTGATTCTGGAGCAGATAAGAGCTTCGTGTCAGATACGTTTGCCCCTTTCATTAACTCTAACCCTTCTAAGCTAAACACCACATACGAAATAGAAATGGCCAATGGGAACTTAATTAGCACCAACTCGGTTTTAAAAGATTGTACCATAACCCTCGTAGGAGAATCCTTTCCTATTGACCTGATGCCTGTCCAACTCGGTAGTTTTGATGCTATCATCGGAATGGATTGGTTATCCAAACATCAAGCTAAGATTCATTGTGACGAGAAAGCCATACACATTCCTTTTAAGAATGAAACCCTCGTTATCCATGGCGACAAGAATAAAAACCGATACGGAATCATCTCATGCCTCAGAATGATAAAATACATGAACGAAGGATGTCATGTATTCATGGTTCAGGTGACGGAAAGTAAGTTAACCAAGAAACAACTTAAAGATGTACCTATTGTTAAGGAATTCCCCGAAGTATTTCCTGAAGATCTACCCGGTCTTCCACCGACTCGTCAAGTAGAGTTTCAAATTGAACTAGTGCCTGGAGCGGCACCAGTAGCAAAAGCACCTTACAGGTTGGCACCTTCCGAAATGGAGGAACTATCGGAACAACTAAAGGAATTATCCGATAAAGGTTTCATTAGACCAAGTTCATCACCTTGGGGAGCCCCAGTTCTATTTGTTAAAAAGAAAGACGGATCATTCCGAATGTGCATAGATTACCGAGAGTTAAACAAACTCACTATAAAGAACCGATATCCTTTACCTAGAATAGACGATTTGTTTGATCAATTACAAGGATCGAGTGTATACTCGAAGATTGATCTAAGGTCGGGATACCATCAATTGAGAGTTCGGGAAGAGGATATTCCCAAGACAGCCTTCAGAACCCGTTATGGACACTATGAATTTCAAGTAATGCCATTTGGTCTAACGAACGCACCCGCTGTGTTTATGGACCTAATGAACCGAGTATGCAAGCCATATTTGGACAAATTCGTGATAGTGTTCATTGACGACATTCTGATCTACTCTCGTAACAAAGAGGAACATGCCAATCATTTGAGAACAATCCTAGAGTTACTTAGGAAGGAAAAGTTGTACGCAAAATTCTCAAAATGTGACTTTTGGATTCCCACGGTGCAATTTTTGGGACACGTAATCAATAGTCAAGGAATACACGTGGATCCTGCAAAAATAGAGGCAGTTAAAGAATGGTCATCACCTACAACTCCCACAGAAGTACGTCAATTTTTAGGTCTTGCAGGTTACTACCGGAGATTTATTGAAGGTTTCTCTAAAATCTCAAAACCATTGACCAAGTTGACCCAAAAGAACGAAAAGTACGTTTGGGGACAAGAAGCAGAATCAGCCTTCCAACTATTAAAACAAAAGCTTTGTGAAGCTCCAATACTAGCATTGCCCGAAGGAAACAAAGATTTCGTGCTATATTGTGATGCTTCGTACCATGGTTTAGGTGCAGTTTTGATACAACGAGATAAGGTAATAGCTTATGCCTCACGTCAACTGAAGAAACATGAGGAAAATTACACAACCCATGATCTAGAACTAGGAGCAATAGTATTCGCTCTCAAGTTATGGAGACACTATCTATACGGCACTAAGTGTATCGTGTTTACAGATCACAAAAGTCTCCAACATATCCTAGATCAAAAGGATTTAAACATGAGACAACGCCGTTGGTTAGAATTGCTTAGTGATTATGATTGTGAAATCCGTTATCACCCAGGAAAGGCTAATGTAGTAGCAGATGCATTAAGCCGAAAAGAAAGACTAAAACCTCTCAGGGTTAGATCATTAGGCATGACTATTTGTTCACCCCTTCCAACACAAATCATTATCGCCCAGAGCGAGGCTCTCAAGAAAGAAAATCGACCAATTGAAAAGATTTTTGGTATGCCGGAAAATGAAAACGGATTTGTGAAAAGATCAGATGGAATGCTTTGTTTCAAGGAAAGAAGCTGGATTCCTCTCTTCGGAGGTATTCGTGACCTTATCATGCATGAGTCTCACAAGTCAAAATACTCCATTCACCCAGGTTCCGACAAGATGTACCAAGATCTTAAGAAACTATATTGGTGGCCGAACATGAAAGCCGACATCGCTGAGTACGTCAGTAAATGTCTAACATGTTCAAGAGTAAAAGCAGAATACCAGAAACCCTCCGGATTACTCACCCAACCCGAACTCCCCATATGGAAATGGGAACGTATTACAATGGACTTCATCACCAAACTTCCCAAAACCTCTACTGGCTACGATACGATATGGGTTATCGTTGATCGTCTCACCAAGTCAGCTCATTTCCTACCAATCAAAGAAACTGATGAAATAAACACGCTTGCTCAGGTATATCTGAAGGAAATTGTGTCACGACATGGAGTGCCGATTTCCATTATATCGGATCGTGACAGTCGTTTCACGTCTCATTTTTGGAAATCATTGCAAAAAGCTTTAGGAACAAAGCTGGATATGAGCACAGCCTATCACCCACAAACTGATGGTCAAAGCGAGAGAACTATACAAACCTTAGAAGATATGCTACGCGCTTGTGTTATAGACTTCGGAAAAGGTTGGGACAAACACTTACCGTTGGCAGAATTCTCATATAACAACAGTTATCATACCAGTATCAAGGCAGCACCATTCGAAGCACTTTACGGTAGAAAGTGTAGATCACCCGTTTGCTGGGCAGAAGTCGGAGAAATACAACTCACAGGACCGGATCTAGTTCATGAGACAACCGAGAAAATCATCAAAATCAAAAAACGTTTACAAACCGCTAGAGACCGACAGAAAAGTTACGCCGACCTAAAAAGAAAACCCATGGAATTTCAGATTGGAGATAAAGTTATGTTAAAAGTATCACCATGGAGAGGAATGATACGATTCGGAAAGAGGGGAAAGTTAAACCCAAGATACATCGGTCCATTCAAAATCTTAGAAAGAATTGGACCCATGGCATATAAACTTGAACTACCCGAGGAACTTAGTAGAATTCACAACACTTTCCATGTGTCAAATCTCAAGAAGTGTTTATCCGATGAATCTTTGGTCATTCCATTGAAAGAATTACAACTTGATGACAAACTCGTTTTTACCGAGGAACCAGTAGAAATCATGGATAGAGAAGTCAAACAACTAAAACAAAACCGTATCCCTATCATAAAAGTTCGATGGGACTCTAAACGAGGACCAGAGTATACTTGGGAACGCGAGGACCAGTTTCGCACCAAGTACCCACACCTCTTCTCTTAGACACCCTTGGCAACCCTCCTAAACTCGAATTCCGGGACGGAATTCACTGTAAGATGTATGTACTGTAGCATCTCGTAATTTTTCCCAACGGTTAGTAAACACTTGCACTATTTAATTTCCCATTATTACGTGTGACAAAAATTTTTTTTTTATATGACTTATTATGTGAATCACAAACGGAATGTTGTGATATATTATTTGCTTAGAGACATCGCTTGCACACAAACCTAGATAGTCTAAATTATCGCGAATACATTTTAACATTTGTAATGATAATTACTAAACGTATATATTAATAATTATATATTATACGACACCTTTTTACGTACAATATTTATATATTCCAAATCCTACGAAAATTCCCGAGATTGCTCGCTATCGTTACTTTAACTTATCCCGACTCCCTAAATTTCTATGTGGACCCCACATCTTAAATGGGCCCCACTTTCTAGCACTAATACCAAACGGACCCCTTTTTCATTTTTCTTTTTTTTTTTCTCTGCTGGACCGAAACCAAACACAAGCCCAACAGGCTTATAAGCCCAAACGAACACTTGTTATTTTTTTTTTTCTTTCTTTGTTTCCAGTCGCGAACGAAGCCAAGAACACCCCTAGTTTCTTTCAAATTCGACACACAACATATGTATATTATCACTTAACTTGTTTTACCACCTTACATAGATTCGTGAATGATAAATATTATTCACTCATTCACTCGTTTACTGCTTCGAATCTGTCTCAAGTAAACTCCCAAAACCATGTGACACATAAAACCAAAACGTATCACAAACTCTTCACAAACCCCCCATGATCCCCAATGACAACAATACTATCTATGTTCATGTCAGGAATGTATAGTAGATTGTATGACACATTCTCCTTGATGGCTAATGATCGATTGGGCAATAAGGAAGGTGCTACACACGTTTACAAACCAACGAACCCCTCCCATGTTACCTTAACACTTATCATGCCCTCAAAACTTCCTATATAAACCTCACCATGCAAGCTCAGTTGAAACCACACCCTAAAACATACCATAGCTACATATTCATGAAATACTAGTGTCAAGTTTGGGACAAGAAGTTTGGAACAAGAACGAAGCATAGAAGTGATCCAAGGAGTACCACCATAGCTCGTTGTGAACCTTGCTAGGAGTGAACCGTAGTACCTTGATCTCACGTACCCATTTCGAACCATACGTACGAGAACTCCACCCCAAGTGGTGAGGTGAGACACGGAGTTCCCTTGGTTATATTTTCATTTCGAAATTTTAGTCTTTACACATTTACTTTGCCTAATTTTATCGTAAAAATATAAACGTAACATGTATATGTTTTCCTTTCTTTTCATTTTTGACCATGCTAGCAATCACGTATAATAAAGATTCGAAGCTAATAATATCGTTTACATATTTATTTAGACACGTTTAAAAGGTCACTTGACCCTTCGATTCACAAACCCAACACTTAGAATATTTTCTAAGTCATTGGACTGCTTTCAGTCATGAGTTGATACGTTTACTTTGACCCTTTTTCTTCGAATCTAGATTAATAACATGTTGTTTTTATTACTCGACCTCACTAACGACCTAGTAGACAATTAGAAAACACTTTTTATCCAACCTTATAAGCTCGTATAAGCCGTTTGCTAGAGCCAAAGTGAATCGACTTACCAACTAGTATTTTGAACGAAAATAAGCACTTGGGCCGTTTAGGTCCAATAAGCTTTTCAAATAAGCTGATGCCACAAGCTTTTCTCCAGTGTTTTTATACTCAAAATATAAGTACAAACTCAGGCCCAAAGGTTTTGAAAGCTTAGTGGATCGTTAAACATTAATGGACCTTGATTTTAGCTCGTTAAGGCCCAAACATAAAAATAAGCTAATTATAAGCTAATAAGCTATCAAACTAAACTTTTCTAAATATTTTGAGCTTAATGAACTAATAAAAATGTTAAGTTTTGAAATTGGTAAAACTTGGACCATTTTTGCAAATGTACGAGAAGTAGGGACTAGAATTGCCAAAATTGTAAACTTAGGTGAAAAGTATAAAAACTATTTTTCTAAAGGGTATAAACTGTAAATACTGAAACTTGGAGTCATAAAAGGTAAATATTGTTATATATTGGACCAAAAATGTAAAATATGTATATATTGGACTAACGGTGAAAATGTTATACCGTCAGGGTCAAATTTGTAAAACTTGTGAAACTTGAAGGACTTTACTGAAATAAATATTTCTTATTACATTTATAAGGTTTTATATAAATATTATGATAATTGATATAAAACTTTGAAATTTTTAATTATACGTTATATATATAATCCTCGTCGTAATAAATAAAAGTTAACTATACGATATGATTATTAACTTTTATCATGACTTACCATTTTATACTTCGATATATATTGAAAACATGACAAACATTCGCGATAAAACCAGATTTAGACTATTAACTGAAACTTGCATTATCTTTTAGGTTGTGTTGTGTGAAGCCGTTTCCTTGCTTTGTTGAGACTACGATACCACTGTACTACTAAGGTGATTTCATAGCCCACCCTTTAACTATTTTCCCGTGGGGAGATACATGCTTAAAACTCGATCACAAGTCTTTTATACCGGGTATTGAAATACCGTCAGGCCAATGTTATTTGCTTAAGTTACTATTGTCAGAAGTCCCTCTATCATGAACCTTAATCACCTGAAGGGTGAACGTAAATAATTGTGGATAGTACTATTAGTGATTAACAATCCTCGTTTGGTTGTTGGAGAAAACACCAGGCGCACTTTATTGTTCTTATAAATAGGTTATTGACAAATACCTATCTTTGGGGGCCTATTACTTACCATCATAATTCACATTTATGATTGGCTGTTAATCGTTGAGTATCATGAGCTTAAGGCAATAACAGGAACACTGATTTTTTTACATATTGATTGTATGTGATTACAATACATTCTTAACTTGTGATTCAAACTCTTAAATTCAAACCTATGAATATCACTCAACTTTATGTTGACTTTAGCATGTTTATCTCAGGTAACTAAACAAGACGGATCTGGATGGCACGGAGTGGGCAAAAGCATGACAAGAACCATAATAAACTACTTACTTTCCTTCAGAATAAAACACGTTCTTAACTTAATAATGTTTTGTATTCCTGATATTTGGTATTTTGAAATAAAATAAATCTTTAATACTTCACTTTGTGATATCTACTATGATTGTGACAAAGATCCTCGAAGTAATACCCCGAAAGTCTTCCGCTGACATGTTAAGTCTTCCGCTGTTAATAACGACTTTTGGGGGTGTTACAAGAACCTAGTCTTCTGCATCAAGAATATGTTGGACAGAGCAAGAAGGCTGAGATCATACGTAAGGGAAAGGAGAAGCAGAAGTAGATGATTAAGGAATGTTGCCAAGGAACAAAGTTCTTGAGTATTTTCTTGACTTTGGTACTTGAGCATCTTCTCAATCTTCCTTCTCTTCTTTTTCCATGTTCAGCTTCAGCTTCTTCATTGTACTTGTCATAGCCTCAAGTATTTTGTAATAATTGATAGAAGCTAGTAGTACTCAATTAGCCAAATGTTTAGGAATGGTCTTTGTAATTCAGTTGGAACTTTGAATGTAAGCTGTAACTTGTTTCTTTGAATGAATGAGAAGATCTTCTTTAACTAAACAATTTGTAAGACCTTCAGCATTATTATCTTTGCAGTAGAAACCATGTTCAGCTTAATTGACCACATTCCCTTGGCTACAGCTCTTGGTGACTTTAACACACATCTTGCAATCTCTTTAACACTTGCAGAGCAGACATATATCAAACAACTTGTAAACATATTAGTGAGTCAGTTTAAAGCTCAAAAAGTATATCAAGTCATTCATAATCATTAGTAGTCTTTGACTGTCCCTGCACACAACATAAAGGAATTAGTTCCTTTTGGGGACCCAAGCCACAAATGACTTGGATCTGCCTCGTGTATCAATATAATTATATCTATCAAAGGTCATTGATACACCATTGGGAGTGTTTGTGTTTGTTGTTCCTTTTGGTTTCCATTCCTAACGAGCTGAGGCCTTAACAGCATTTCCCTTGTTTACCCTTTTCTTATTCACAAAGACACCAGTGGAAACATTTGGTCTTGAAGTGGTAACTGCAGGCCTAGCAGTGGTAACTGCTGGATTAGAAAATTTAGGTCTCCACATGTGATTTTTGTGATTATTCTTTTCAACATAAGTCTTTTTCCCTGTTTGATAAGATTTAACAAAAGTAGTAACAGGGGACTTAGGATAAACTCTGTTTTTACTACTGGCAGTGGCAACTGCTGGTCTAGCAGTGGAAATAGGTTTAATGTCAGTTGAAAGCAAAACAGACCTGGGAACCATCTTGCTTCGAGGATTTGGGTGAGTAAAGTTGTTAGCATGATGTCCATTCACCCTTGTATTCCCAAAAACTTCCCTTCTTCCCATGTGGTAGTTACAAGTATAGGAAAGATGATCAAAGCTACCACAGATATGACAGGCCTTATTGTTGAACACAAAATCACTACCAAACTGCCTAGTTTTAACATGATTCCAACTTCTCATGTTCCCTCTAGGTGATTTTGACCTATCCCTGTACATCTCTGCATATCTAGTAGTAGGCCTAGTGTGATTTGACTGTGTCCTAGGCATCTCTTTGACTACTTCAGGAATACTCTTTTTAACCTCCACTTTAGCTTTCTCAGGAACACTAGACTTGGACTCAACATTTAAACATTCATCCTTGAGAGATGAGTCACTAGCACTATCAAAAGTCTCAACCTCAACCTGAACCTTTTCAGTTTCAACTGGTTAAACAAATTTTGGTCCATAGGTCATAGGTGGATCCTGAAACTCTTCTAAACCTGTGTGAGCTAGGTCAATGCCAGGAGGTGCTGGAACACCTCTTAGTGGTGGTGGAACAGATTTGTATCCAAGACCTGATTTGGCTTTGCTCACAACTTGAGCTTCCCAAATTTTGCTAATGCTCTTAGATTGGTGGTCTAGTGTTTGATTAGTTATCTGTATGTTCTCACTAGCCTTCTTAACCTTTTTAATCTCTTCCCTAAGAGCCTCATTAACTGTAATCTTAAAATCTAAGTCATTTCTTAATACAACAATGTCATCTCTGAACTTAGATTCATTTGACCTATAATGCTCTAACTGTTTTTCTAAAACACCTAGACCTCTTTTATGATTAGCTAAGTTATGATTAGTATGATGTAACTCTAGCATCACTTCATCATATTGTGTTTTCAAGCTATTATACTCTTTTAAGGCCTTACAGTTTTTAGAGCAAGCATTATCAGTATGTACCTCAGAGTCTGGAAAAGCCATGAGTGCATGCTCAGTAGCAAGCATTGCAGATTCTGAATCATCTTCTCCATCCTGAGTCATGAAGCTCCAATCAAAGCTTACTCCATCAATAGCCAAAAGCACCTTTGGCTCTTCAGTTGTAGGTTCTTTGTTCTTCTCTTTCTTGTACCAAGTTGACCTGCTGTCAGTTTTCCTTGGTTTTCTACATTCTCTTGCAAAGTGCCCCAACTTATGACAATTATAGCACTCCACCTTCTTTTTATCAAAACCTACAGTCTCATTGCCACTTATATTTATCTTCCTCCCTGTCTTCTTCCAGAACTTCTTTGATCTTAAACTCAGTAATGCCACCTGCCATTTAATATCCATTTCCTCCATATCATCTTCATCAACTTGCTCCAAATCCTCATGATTGAGAATTGAACCACCCACTTGACTTGATATAAAGGCATAGAAAGTAGCATCACTTAGTCCTGCAACCTGTTTCTTTGAGCTCCTAGTGGAAACACTTCCACTACCAGTGGAAACAATCATGTTACCACTGTCATCATCATCACTGTCACTCTCTTCATCTGAACTATCATTAATTGATGATGATATGAGTGCTACACTTGCAGAACTTGTTCTTAACTTGCCAGCTTTCTTTAATCTTTGTTCAATAACTTTGAAGTTATTGTACACATCATTAAGCTTCATTGTCTCCAGATCTGGCTTATCCTCCCAAACAGCAACATTGGTGTCAAACTCAGAAGGTAGGCTTCTTAGGAACTTAAGATTTAGGTCTTCCTTTTCCACCTCAATACCAAAAGCAGTAAGTTGAGTAACAATCTTTTGTAGCCTTGTGAAGATGCTATCAAGAGATTCATTACTTGTTGAACCAAAGTTTTCATAGGTCTGCTTTAGTAAAGTCTTTTTATTCTTCTTGGTGGAAACATTACCAACAAACACTTCACAGATCTCATCAAAAAGAGTCTTTGCAGACTTGTATTTGCTAAAGGCCAGAACTTGTTCTCTTGGTAAAGCCATCAGCAGCAAACCTCTAGCCTTCAAATCATTCTTCAGTTGATTTCTTTCTTCATTAGTAACAGGACCAGAATTAACTTTTGTTACTGTATTGTCACCAATCTGCTCTGTAGTTGTACCTGGTTTGAAAGAATTACCACACATAATGATCTCCCATAATGTGTAGTCTTGAACCATGAAAATTGTTCTATCATAAGCCTCCACATTTCGAAGTCATTTATCTTTAGCTTTGGAAGTTTTGCAGCAATGTTAGATTGGCTTGTTTCTGTCTCCATTGTTTCTTTTGTGTCTGCCATAGGATCTTCTAAATCAAAATATCAAAGCCTTGCTCTGATACCACTTGTTGGATCGTGAACACCTTGAACTTGTGTTGATATTGATACTTTGAGTGATACCACTAAGTATGCGGAATCTACTTAATGATACTTAGAAGATTGATTGTAAGTATGACAGTTGTATATGAACAAGAACAATGTATATAAACAAACTATTAGCTCCATTATTATTAATGATAATAATACGAGTGATCAATGATATCACTAGGGTTACACCTTGAAGCTCTAAGAATTACGTATGTAAAAGTTATGTCTAACCTTTAACCTAGGATCTCCTTTTATACAACAAGGAGTCCTCTTCTACAAGATAAGTATAATGCTAATAGAATAAGATATACACAAGATCTATTCTATATTTATCTAAGCGCGTTTCTCTAACAGTTACTAAGTAAGCAGTGGTAATATTTGTTCTTCCAGTGGTAATGAGTTTCCACTGCAAGCACAATCTTCAGCAGTTGTAACTTCTTCACTAGCCGTGGTAACTGTTAGTATAATTCCCAACAAAAATGAAACTTGATATTTTGAACACATTGAAGTATTTGGTTTGTTCTACTTACTTTAGATTAGATTTAGGTCATGAGAGTATTTTTAAATGAAATTAGACTCAATTCCCTTCAAAATGATAGGTGGCGCGACTCCTACGGACTTACGGTTAATTAGTTATGAATTTTTGAAGTTGGACAAAAACTGTGTACTGAACTGACGGATTTCAAAGAACCTTTTTGAGGGTTCCGCCCATTGCGGATGAGGGTTCCGCGGGGTCTGATGACAGATTCAGTAAAACTCATATTTTGACATAAATAAAACATGTAGGACTTACTTGATTTGATAGTAAACATATAAAACATATATTTAACAACATTTCTACTTATGTGACTTATCTAAACATTTACGGAGGTGATTTTTCAACTAAATTTGTAGTTAACCCAAACACTCTTTTTAAAACCGTATTTTACGTACATTAGTTCTAACCACATAATTTGACACTTACAACTTTTTAAGAAATGTTTCTTTTATTTTTCAAGGACACCTTCAAGCTTGTATACAAAGTAATATTTAACCACAAAATTTTTAAGTATACTTAACGAAACATTTTTCATATTATATTCCGCTTCAATGGTAATTTGATAAATGGATCGTGCTCCATTTTAAAAACCATTTGTTTTGAAAATAAGAGCTACGAAGCTCTGATGCCAATTGTGGAAAACTAGAAGGGGGGTTGAATAGTTTACCGTTTAAAATCTTTAAACTTGTTGTATCAAATGTCCATTTTTAGCTTGTTCTAATATAAAAGATGTTACTTGTAGTTTATGACTAACATAACTTAAAACATGTTATCACACAAGTACAATCAACAAGTCACAACATAAACAATCACACAATGCAAACATTAAAGTAAGGCAATAAGTAAAAGAAAAGTGCAAACCGAACACGAGGATTTGTAGTGGTTCGGTCACGGATCTCCTCTCCGCCCTACTCCACTCCTCGAGTACCCAACTCGAGATTTACTTCACTAGATCAACAACCTCCCTTTTCGGCGGAGAAAACCTTACAATCGTCGCTTACACTTTTACCGACACTAAGCTAGATGTCGAGTTCTTTTACAAGGGTACAACCACTCCCGTTCGTCGCTTACACTTTTACCGACACTAAGTTAGATGTCGAGTTCTTTTACATGGGTACAACCACTCCCGTTCGTCGCTTACACTTTTACCGACACTAAGCTAGATGTCGAGTTCTTTACCAAGGGTACAACCACTCCCGCTATGTTTTGTGGCCCAACATAAAAACCTTGTGTTTTATGGAACAAACACATAAACCATCTAATCTATATTGTTATAATACAAAGATGATCCATGACATAAAAGTCTAATGGATATGCATGCCTAATCTACATGAACTTCTTGAATAAGAAGTCTTCAACCATTGAGGATGTCAAGTGCCCTTGAATCTTCATATGTTGGAATGCTTCAATGAATGATGACTTCAAGATCTTGTGACCTTCTTGGTGGATCATGAAGTATGATATGCTTACAACAAAGATGAATGTTAGAAGCATTATGATCATTATTGAAAGGGTGATCTACATGGTTTCCTACTTATCTATGTGTGTGTGTTTTTTCATCTTTTCATCACACTTCTAAGTAAAACATAAGCTTCTATTTATAGGCAAAACAAAATAAGAAGTTTTCCAAAACCATGTTCTATATACCATATTCCAAAACCATGGATTACTATTTACAATAACTTTCCATATCTAACAATGTCACATCAAGTTACTTCTAGTCAAATACACAATAGATAAATCCAAAATGTGTAAGAGTTCTTATGGAAAGTCAAACACTCAACCTTTCCATAAATGCACATGATGTGATGTATATATATTTCTATTTAAAGATTAAGATATATATGAAAGTAAACTTGTATATATTACCTAAGTAATGTTGTTATAGTAAGTTAATGAGTTACTAAAAATGTTTGATTCCTAATGTCATCACATTTTTATCATTTGTAAAACTTACTAATATTACTTAAACACCTAAAGTGGCACTTATTCTATTTGACACCTAAAGTGCACTTTGACACCTAAAATACTTAAAGACCCTAAAAGTATTTTAGTCATTCTAAATGGTTGGTCAAGGGGTTTGATCATAATTCTACATAACAAACATGTACGAACCTGTGTTGTAGCATACGATGACTCGAGACGTTGAGATGTGTTGAATGTTTGTTGAGACAAAGTATTATTACAAGTAACTTGTACATTATACGTTATGTATCAAGTTATACGTTTGTCATCAATCAAAACAAACGAGACTGTATAGATTAAATATCGTAATATTTGCACTAACACATTCAATTTTTAGTCAATAATTATTACTACACTTTGTTGGTGCATTTTAATATTTTTGCTCTTAATGTAGTTTTTTGTATTGCGGTGTGTTAATGTCACTTTTTTAATTAAACGTCGTGGAATATTGCGTGACTTGATATTTGATATAATTGTGAAAATTATGTTGATGTTACATATTGAAAATGGTAGTATATAATAAAAATATAATAAAAATATCTTCACACTATCATTTTAACAATGAGAATCTTCTAAATCAAAGAAGTTTATAAAGGAGAAGAAAATCGTATTTCAAATGTTATCCTACACCTATCACGAGGTAAGCATTATTCATTTGAGTTTGAGATCATGTGATTCATGTCTTCATATTGTAAATACTTAGAGTGAGTTACTAATGAATGCTCCAAATTTGATATTATAGTTTATGGAAAAACGAGGCATGCAGAACCCGTGCTACGCACGGGCTAAGAATCTAATTGTGAATCGTGTATTCTTTTTATATATTGGCGAGTGTATACTTAATTATTGTTTAGTATGTTGTATTAAATGTTTTAACTTTCTTGTATAAAAATTTAAAAGTGTTTGATGTTGTTTTGGTTTTTTGGTGTTGTATTCTATATATGGGTTTTTGGTTATTAAGTTGTGATGACTTTGTTTCTTTTGGCCTATTACTTATTTGCATGATAAAAAATGGCTTTGTTTCTTTTGGTCTATTACTTAGCCCTACAATACTTGTCTATTAGATGGTTCTTGCATGATAATATGAAGCACACGGGGTCTATCTAATTGGTCATAATTTAATGTGCGTTAAATATTTTTTTATTAAGTTTGTAAGTTAAAGTTTGTGTAATAATGTATATATAATAATGCCACATAAACTGTATAAAAATCGTTACAAACCTTTTTAGCTTCATCTCATTTTATTGTACAACTAATTTCATTGAAAATTAATATTGAAGTCTAACTAATATTAATAAATTTTATCAATAAACTCAATTCTAAATAGCTAACTAAATGAATATTAATTAACACACTATTAATAATTCCTAAAACCCTTGGACTCCACTATTATGTCTTAAACTTAATTTTTTTAATTTACAAATGGGTTTGAGCAAAAATTATATACTTATTCTTTTATATTCATTATTCAAGTTGCATGCTTACATAAACTAATCATGCTAAAAAATATCATTTAACCATTTAAATATTGCTTTACATACATGCTCGTGCATATTTTCTTTATTCAATTCGCACATGTGAGATACATCAATAGAAAACACACATAAATTACTTGTATATGAAAATACATTAACATAATACATATATCTATATATATTGCATTAGGTTAAATCATCAATTATTCTTGCAACCTTTTCAACTTCATCTCAATCCATAACTGACTTTTAATTGTATACTAATTACTAAATATCATGTGATAAATTCCGGAAAGCCTTGCACTTCCATCTCGATGTTGTATATACTTCACATTAAATGGACCGGTTTTGTTTTTCGATAAAAAGTTTAAACTTTTTCTTATGTTTAAAACTCAACTTTTTTTATTTGATACTATAATTTATAAACGGATTTAAGTCAAAATTATGTATTTTTTCCTTTCTATTCATTACTCAATGTGTTATTTTTAATATGTCATATTTTGCTATTATTGCAAACTCATTTAATTGGCGTAAATATTGGTTTCTCACTAATGATTCTACATATAGAAAAAGAAAACACTTTGCGATGCGCGGACCTTCTTCTTTTCAATAATAATTCAATTGCACACGATAAATTCATTCTGATATTTTTCAAAGAGCATTCGAAAGCAACTACTTACATAAACTAATCACGCTAAAAAGTATCATTTAACCATTTAAATGTTGCTTTACATACATGCTCGTGCACATTTTCTTGAATCAATTCGCACATGTGAGCTACATCAATAGAAAACGCACATAAATTACTTGTATATGAAAATGCATTAATATATATATATATAAATATATATATATATATATATATATATATATATATATATATATATATATATATATATATATATATATATATATATATATATATATATATATATATATATGCTTATCTATAACAATCACCTAAATATGTAAGAAACAAAGAAAATAGTTGGTATCCCAATCTTTGGTTCCATTTATCTGAGCATGCATGATCTTGTGTGATTTTCATGGTACCTGCGTATGATAACTAAATTAAAAAAAAAAAAAAAGAAGACCAAGTTAATTACAAAGATCTAAAAGATGTGTGAATCATCTCCAAAATGTTGCAAAAGAGAATTTACATACCGCTACCAACAATCAAAGATCTAAAAGATGTGTGAATCATCTTCAAATGTACATGCTAAATGTGATTTTGGCCGGTTTATATAGGCATGAATTAGGTTAAATCATTAATTATTCTTGCAACCTTTCGCAACCCTTGCACTTCATCTAACCGAATTTTAATTCTATACTAAATGCTATGTGATCAATTCGGGCAACCCTTGCACTTCATCTCCTTTCATGATTGTATAGTTATTATGAGGCTGCATTTAATTCCGAGCATTAGCTATCTTGTACTCTATGCAACTACTAAACGACTCCAACTTGTTTCTAACTCTACAAACTCTATCATCATAACTCCACATTAAATTTAGGGACTGAATCTTATAGTATTATAGATAGATGTTGTAATAATGCATTAATTAAAAATAATAATTTATGTAACTTACTCATATTAAAATATTACATATGAAAAGCCTCATTTAAATATAACATTTTGCAAAAAACCTCTTCACATTAAAGAAAGAGATGGAGAAGTCACAAAAATTGTATCAAGAACAAAACATGCAAAATGCCAATGAACAACAACGACAAAGAGAACAACAACAAGAACAACGCCACAGCCACCGGTGTCAATATAGATGAATACTTAGCATTCATATTAATAGTACGTTACAAATTAAACATGCAATATTTTACTATACGAATTATAATTTATTATACGAATTATAATTTATACTCTTGAATATACTAATTACTTTAATGTTTTATATTTTTATAGTTTTGTTAAAAATGAAATTTGTTTTATAGTTTTCTTTTAATAATGTAATTTATTGAACAACAAAGTCCGTCTTTCAAAAAAAAATGAGAGTTTCAAACATGAATTGAAAATTAGTCCCGAGCATTACGAAAAAAACAATTAGATCCAACATGTGTGCATCGCATGGGTCCTGAGGCAGTCCAAACATGTGTGCATCGCACGGGGATGAATATAAAAGGTCTCCAACATTAATGTCATCGCTTCATATTTAAAATAATTTATGTAACTTATACATATTAAAAAATTACATGTGAAGAGACTCTTTTCAATATAACTTCTTGAAAAAAATCTCTTCACATATACTCTTTTAATGTCAATAAACTATTTTAAATGTGTGGCATGCCTAGAAATGTGATACCATCACAACTTAGATATATAAAAGGGTACAAACAATCCAGCAGATATTCGGAGTCCCACACATAGGTAAGAACGAATCATACAAGGCTAAGACCTACTGTTGATAACTAATCTTTGAAACAAACACTATTGAAGCAGCAAGATAATTTTGTATATACACTTGACGTTCCAATGCCAGCCTTACTCCAGAGAAATCAATATGGAGCAACACAATTCACGCAAACTAAAACACATACCACTCCAATCACTATGCATACTTTAATCGCCTATAGCTATGCACTAAAACTACATACTGACAACAATTTTAAGTTCAGTATAAATCTTGTCAGTCGGTAATCAGTATATGCCAAGTGAAATACATATAACAACTAAACTACTAAAAGGTGGCATAGCGGCAAGAGGCCTGTGACTATAATCCCTAAAAATGCGGGAGGTCTCAACTTCAATTCTAACACGGTGCAAACAACCTTGACATGGTCATGCCAACTTTCACAAAAAAAAAAAAAAAAAATAATAAAAAAAAAAAAAAAAAAAAAGGGCTTTACCCGGTTTGTGTTTGTGTGCTGGTGGAAAAAAAACCAAGGGGATTAGTCAGCCAAAAAGCCGGAAACCATGATTACCCAAAAACACATATAACAACTTGCAATCCGGCCCACCATACAAATTCACCCACTGCCGCAAACTACTGATTCTAAATGTAACAAAAACACATATAACAACTTGCAATCCTCCCATCATACAAATTCACCCACTGCCGCAAACTACTGATTCTATATGTAAATTAGTTTGCATAACTGTTCACTAATATTACAAACAAATCAAGCAATTACACATCTTTGAAACAGAAACTATATTATCAAGCCATAACAAATATAAAACCATTTGCAAACAGAAACTATAATAATAATAATAAAAAACCATAAAACAGAAATAGGGTTTAAGCCAATTCACAACAATAAACTTTTAACAATTAACATAAGGGATCAATATTTAGTACTAATCAACTAAAACTAAATTAGCCCTAATTTAATTCCACATAGAATGCCCTAAATCTAAAAAAAAGATATTAGATACTACCTCGTACAAGCTCTTATCATTCGAGGATGACGATGAAGATTGACAACCAACATGATTAGTCTGTTGTTGTTCGTCTTATGATTGATCGATGTTTTCGTCTTCGTGAACCCTACTACTAATCTTGTTTCTTTTACCTATTTAAAAAAACCAAATAATAATAATAAAACACAGTCAGGATTGTGAGGGTTTAATAACGTCTGAAAGAAAAAGAAAAGAGTGATTTTCCCGCCATCGTATCTATTGTTCCCATCATGTTTCCATCTTTTTTAGGCCCGTCGAGTTTCAGTCAGACTTTCAGTCCAACAAGTTACTAAACTGGCCTGTACTTTTGGTATTTTATTATCTTTTGTTTAACGCGCGACTATACTGAAATAAAATTTTTTTTGTGAATCATGTTTTTCAATATATTACGTATTCTAAGGCGATAAATTTATGAATGTCAACAATTTTATTTCGTATATTTGAGCTCTTTAACCAATGATAATATTTTTAGTGTAGAATTGTGATAATAGCTATGAACTAGCGGTTAATAACAAGAACCGAGCATGCGCCGTATTCCTGGATTTTCAGGGACGACTTCCCAGGCATGAACAGTAACCTAAGGATTTGGCCCAGGAATAGATCGGCGTCCCACGCCCCCAGGTCAGTGGCGAACAGCGATTTGAGTAGTATAAATACACAACCTCATTCAATGCAAGGGATCACATTCATTGCTATACTTTCACTCACATTAATTATCTCACTTACCCACATTATTATACTTCCGCTAGATATATTCTCATTCTCACACCGGAGCTTGGTCTTGGGATAAAACCCAAGGCGAGGTTAACGTGTGTCTACTTTGTTTCAGGCTTGCTAGGCTTACAACTTCTGTCGTGCGGACCTGAGGCAGGATTTTACCTCAACAATTATAAAACTCTAAGGATTAAAGAAGCGTGCACTAACAGTATATACTCGTGCATTGCTCTGATGTATTGATGTCATACCATATACAACAACTTATATATGATATCTTTGATATGCTATTGTTATGCTTGTTCTAAGATAGCTACTATCTCAGACGACCTGTTGCATTAGACCTACTACGTTAGTATATATCCGGTTTTTTTGTCCATCTTTAGTGCATGCGCCAAAATAATTTATGTGTGAACAAAATATAATGTAGACACTCAACGGAGGCCTCACCATCATCATTGTTAAACACAAACAAATGATCCAGGCGTTAGACTTTTATGGAGCAAAATTGTATTATGTTGTATGTAAATCCCATCAATAAGCATCCTAATATTCCATGCGTAAGAACCTATAAAGAGTAACTTATTAGATCGAAATCAACGTTCATACATAAGTGATAATTAATTAACACCTACGTAAACTTTGATGTAATATCTTATCTTAAAAAATAAAACAGTGATCAGAACTTCCTTAAACATCAACGGATTTTGTTAGGAAAAAATGAAACGCTTTTCAAAGAAATTGACTTAAGTATATCAGGATTGAGTAGTTTTGAATCGCAACACTATTCCTAATACTACACTAATATAAATCATTCAAGAAAGACCGCAAAAAGTCAAAATGGACATTATTTAGGAATGGAGGGAGCATTACATTATTACGTAATCATAAATTGTGTTACCTATATATCACATATATTATTTGAGTTAGCTATATTTGTACCTTATAAGTTACGGAATTTGATTAGTCACATCATTCCATGTAAATAGTCGACCCACCATAGTTTGAAGGTGCACTACAAGAATGGAGAGATATTAATAAATGACAAATTGTGTTTATTATTATTATTATTATTATTATTATTATTTTGGAACTGGAAATTGAGTTTATTATAATTGATGTTAAAGATAAAAACATATAACAATAGCTCATGATAGTGATTCAACATTTTAAAAAGATTTAACTTGATAGCTAACTTCACCAAATACAAAGAGCGTAGGATTTTGAGTCGATTTCCTATAATTATATGCATGGTATTGTGGTTTAAGAACTTGCTGAACGGAGAAAAAAATGCTTTATTAATTGGTCACGTTACAACACATAAAATGAATTGTTCAAAATAAATCTGTATAATAGGGGAATGTATGGTTTTAGAGAGAATGTTGATTACCATGGCTGAGATTAAAAGATAGAAAATCTAATGGCCATAAAGTGTTGTTTACAAGACGAAACTCAGGATGATAGAGAGAAAAAAATGATGACGTGGACAACCTTTTCGATCATTTGATCAAGTCAATATTAATCACAGCCACATAAAATAAAAATAAACTACTTGCCGTCACATGAATGACCTAATTTATAAAAGTGATAACATAAAACAAACTTATTCTATAATTAGGTAAATGTATACCCTTTAAAAAATAAAAATAAAAAAAATAATAATAATAATGACAATTGACATTTAATTTTAAATTTTAAAATTACATTTTTTTTGGCGCCTGTGTTACCATGCATGTATATTGCCACCTAGCTTTACCCTATTTTTTACCATATGATGGGTCACTTTCACTCTTTACCTACCAAATACAACCAAATATTGGTAGCAAAATGGCAAACAATCAGGTGACAACGTGTACATATTTGTTGTTGTTATTAAATCATATACGAAACATGTTTAAGTACTACGCTTTTATATCATGCATCCTAATCTCATATTTTAATCATAATCTTGCTGAAATCATCCATGCCATGTGTAGTAGTGTCCGAGTGTTCGGCACAAGGTATCTAATATATCATTTAAATCTCACATCGGTAAAAGATATATGACATGATGTGCGAAATGTCTATTAAGACTTATAACTTATCACAAATAGATGATGAGTTTCATAGAACAAAGATTATTTATTTTGATCCAGCATCTAAAGATGTTTCACCTTGGCGTATATATAGTGATAATGGTTAACAAGCCAATAAAGGAGTGTTTAATACTTGTATATGACGAATTATACAACCAAATAAGTGAGAATGAGTCAAGCAATAATAAAAATATTATGACACTTGTCACATTTCATATTTAGGAAAAGAAACTAGATACAGTATATTACTATATATATTATAGCGCATGTAATACGACGTCGTCTATGTTGTCTGGGCTCCACGCAATTTCTTCTAGCCTGCTAACTAGGGCCCAATCCAATGCGCCACCCAATCCGGTTTGATAACTACAACTGATAACGCTAGAAGACTCTCGAGAACACAAGCACAACGCCTTCTACTTCCTTCATCTCCCATTTTTTATGTGGTTTCAGCAACTTCTGTTTACAATTATTCTGAGACCCACATCTTGCTATGAAATTATTAACTATTATACATATCCCAATGGCCGGATTGACCGGAAAGGGATTTGACGAGTTGGCAGTCGTGCGGGTTCTCGCAGATGCGTGACTTTGTTAGACCTGAAAGTTGAGTAGCATATATGTTTAAACACTATATTTATGTAAAGTTTGATATCGGTTTGATGGAATTTATATGGGTTTCCGATTTTTTGCTACTTGCTATTTTTCATATGGGGTTTTGATTTTCTGATGTGGTGATGTTTCTGATTTTGTAGGGATATGGTTTTAAAATTTGTAGGGATTCATTGCAAAATTTTGGAACGAGCGTGCACTTATGGGTTTGTATTTTCTTTAACTCTTGGATTTTTATGAATTTTTCAGTTTGATTATTTATATAATTTCGGAGTCATGTAATGCATCATCTCACAAATTAGAAAATAGAGCCTCTTTGATTTTTATTTTATTTTTTTAATTTTGGGTCACTGATTATGTCCCTCCTGTTTTTTGATTCAGCATCCAGGTATTTGTAAAAAGCATCACTGAAGTGAAAAAAAAGTCAAACAACCATAAGAATGAAGCAACATAAAATATATCCGATGTTGAATACATTTACTTTGAAGGTATGGATATTGGTTATATTTTGAATTAGTTTGCTGAATTGTTTTTAGTTCCTATACTAGAATAAGACTTTCCCTCATTATTTTATGTTGGTTGTATTTGTCCTTTGTTTTATTCGTTAGGTTCCCATTATGGCCATCATGAAAGCTAGCTGTTTAAGAGGTTGTACATAAGCTTAAGCAGCAAATAGAAAATGATGTCTATGTTGGTAGTTGGGAATGAGGAATAGTGCTTAAGCAGCTAAGACCATGAATTACACTAGCTTCGAGTTGTTCACCGAAAAATGTTACGCTCCCTGACAATGTTAGGAATAGATTTAATCGGCTTATTACTAAAAGTAAGTTATTTTCTCCGTTTTCAAGTTTTATGATCACTATAGTCTACCTAATACTAATATACTTAAAGGTTCAGTTCACATGGAAACAATAAACGTAAATGCTCAATGGCCCAAGGTGATTGAATTAATTACTTCTTAAGTGCTTTGAATGATGTATTGCAAGTATACTTTTTGTTCACCACTTGATTTGTCGATGAAACATGGGCACAAAATGATACGTGTAGGATCACTATAGTTCTCCGTCTATAGAAAGAGGAGACAAATGGTAAGGATTCTTATTTTACTTAAAAATCCTCCGATTTGAACAGTTGATCAACACCTAGAATAATAAATTTGAAACAAACAGTGGTATAAGGTTTTCGGTATTTGTTTATGAGTTAAATTGCCTTCGAAATGATGAGTGTAGGATTATGTGTTAACACAGTCTTATTTTATGTAAATGCTATGGTTGAGAATACAAAGATTTTGTAAAATGCATCTACGCGTCACTAATTATATTTTGCATTTTTGTCTTCAGATTGATGCTTATGAGTCCATTGATGAACTCATATTGACACAATTATTGTTATTGTTATTAAAGGTACGAATGAAGCGACATAGATACATTTTAAATGTCTACATGAAAATAACGGCGGAGGGCGTTTAGGGTCACATTCAGTTATGTTTTTTTTACTGTTTCTGGAACCTGAACTGTGGTTATGTTAACTCTTATGTCTTTCATTTGTTGCAGCCATGATGGGCCGTTAGTACACTTCAAGATTTAGAGACATGCGCCTCATTTCTCGCTGTTTTATGGCTTCTTAAAGTAGTTTGCAGCCGGTACTCACATGGTAACGCAAACATCAAACAACAGTTGCGGTTCATCTATCATAAATTGATCTTCTTACAGGTTAGACCATAAACTTGAGCCTTTTAAAAAAAATAGACTTTTATGAATATGTGTTGGGTTTTGTTGTTAAATCTATTGATGGATATTTATGAATATGTGTTAGGTTTTGTTGTTAATCTAAAGTTTCATATCTGATTTCAGACTCTTGATTTGCAGATTAAAGGTTAGTGTGGTTGAAAAATATAAATTTTTGTCTTTTGTATCTTTTGACAATCAGTTCTTCTGACCATTTTTGTTACCGTGCAAATTTTTCAGGAACGTATGAGTGTAGATTCGTATTTTGTTGACAACGGAATGGCAATTCAAATAAAATCCATGTAATTTTCTTTATTTTTATATGAACATCCACTTCCTTAGATAGTTATATAATGTTATAAAATAACGGTTAACTATTTTGTAACAGGAATCCACGTCTTTGTCAAACTGAATATATGGATGCTGGGCCGTTTAGATCGGGTCAACCCAATGCTGAAACCGTGCAGAGATATTGGGTAATGCTGTTTATTTAAGTTTTTGTTTGATGTATTGCGTTGTTGCAATTCAATTTAGGCTTAAAGTTAGTTAATCCTAGAAGTCGATTAATGGAGGTTGTAAGAATTCTGACATTAGCGTGAACTAAACGTATATAGACAATTTAATTTATTGAATGGATGTTTTTAGTTTAGTCATGTAAAGCTGGAAATAACAACTAAATTTGGGTATTGAGCTTTGTAAATTTGTGTATTGAGGTTTTTGTAGTTGTTGGAAAGAAGACATCAGTTTTCCTTACCAAATCAAACATGTCTTGCAGATGCACTCCATCTAAAACGGTCCTTTTTATCGGCTGAGGAGCAGTTGGAAAAGTTAGCTTGGGTAAGTAAGCATGAGCCACGGGCTGTTAAACTGACAGTTATAAGACCCCATAAGGTAGTGCGCCACTAAACGAGTTCTATTCAAATAAATCAGATCCTTGATTTTGTCTAAAAACAAATATGTCATTTTTGCAGTTCCATTTAGTTTTGAGAAAACCTGAATGGCAATTCACAACAGCAACTACAGTTATGGATAGTGGAACACAAGTATGTCAAACACGTGACTTTTTTTTTTCATTTATTTATCATAGCTATCATAGAATATTGAATCAATAACCAGATATTACTTTTTCTTGCAGACGACATCTGAATGTCTCAACATAAGAAAGTGTGAAAGATTATATAACAAGAAATAATGCCGAAAAGCATAGTGATTTGGAAGCCAATAATTCCAAGGTTCATCCTCAAATCCGAGTATCAATTCTCTCTTTTCTGTTTTTAATGATTAGTTAGAAATTGAAAATATGTGTTGATCATCAATTTAAGTAGATATTCAACTTTTAAATAAGCGATTTAAGGTTGTTTTTGTAATACTAAATTACTAAGTTGTTGTCGCCTTTGATGTTAGCGAATAGGAATATTTGGACATTGAAAATATGATAGCGCTTTAGGAAATAGTGTTTGGATCGTAAAAGAATGTGTGTATTTATTTAAGGTTGTTTTTTATGATCTTAACTTTTTATTGCAAATCGAATTTGATGCAAGGGGATATGGTTTCCCGTCATCCTGTTATGAGTGGCAATAGTTGTTTTGTAAGTTATATGAAGGTTAATGTCTTTTGTTTGGTTATAGTTTGCCTCCTTTCTTAAGTATTTCTGGATTAAAAGGAAGAAGGGGTAAAAAACAAGTAACTAGAAATTTTGAAATGTCGGAAACCTCTTCTGGAAATGTTAGACACAAGAGAAAGATGCGTTGTGTATCTAAGGAAGTGGATGTTCATATTGAACCACTTGAAGATACTATGTCTGTTAGGTCACACTTTATGTAAACACAAGTATAAGTATGATAGAAATAAGATGAGAAGGATAGATGGTTGATTAAGACAATAAGAGAAAGAGAAATGGAAGAGTTTGCTTAGAATAATGAAATAACCAACAAGTTTACAAATGACCTAAGGCTTCTATTTATAGGGAAGGAGCTATGGCAACACTCCCTCTCCTTCCTTTCATCATTACGTGGGCTTTGAGGCCCATGGGTTTCATTCCTTAAGCCTAGTAAACTTAATACATTTAGTAAATGAAAGTGAATAATAGTTAAGCAACCTAACATTATTACAAATGACCGAGATTTGATAAAATAGTAAAACTCAGGTTCCAACAATCTCCCCCTAAGGGTCGGTCATCAAGGTTGCTTGACGTCTTCGTCTTAATCTTAGACTTTCATAGCTTTAGACGTCTTAGAAATCGTTCATCGTTCTTTGTTCTTTGTTGTTGTGATAGTGATCAAGTTATGAAGTTATCTGCCAAGCGTCACTTCTGCGTCTGTGGTGGTCGTCGGCCATTCCAACATGCTCATACACCTTTGAATTGAGACAATTACATGCACGTTGTTCCCTTTCTTTCTCATAGATCTTTAGTCTTTAATCTTTGTAGATTCTTTCTTTTGGCGTAGAATCTATCTTTGAACGTTGTGTTGCTTAGATCTTTGAGGGAGCTTATGTTGACTTCAAGATGTATGTATGAGCATGAGGAATCAGTCTCCATGGAGATGACATGTCCCTGAAAGTAAACAGTTAGCAATAAAACATCCGGTACTTACAGATAAGGAGTTAGAGCTCGTCAACAGCATAGTGTGAAGACTCCTTCTAATCCTTATCCAGGCCGTTCCCATATCAGATACTCCCGAAGGAGCTTATGAGACCTACTAGGTAGCTCAATGACTGGGTGAGTCGCTGGGGATCACTCCACGACTGTAGACCGATAAGAAACCACCGCAAACACTAAGCGTAACTCACGAGGAATTACCGAAGTGACCTGTCAAGGCTGTTTGATGTTGACCCTGACAGGAGTTTCCGTTCAATCATTGAGAAATACATAAGTACTTCTCTCATAAACGTTCTCGGCAGATTGCTAAGATCTGCGAAGGACTCGATAATTTACATCTGGTGTCCATTGATGTAGAACACCAAATGTAGAAGTACTAAATGTTCCTAAGAGATCTTTTGATGAATCTCATGGCTCTAGACTCAATAAGTGCTCACTTAGGTTTCCTAAGCGGAGACTAGGGAGGGGTCTCCAATTTCTAAATTACACCGGTTCCCCGTGAGAATGAAACAAGTTCTTTTAAGAGAACTTGAGTGGCTAGAAGGTTAAGTGCAGTGCGTCACTGGGTCCATGACGGTTTTATCTTCAATACCGGCGTTGCCTTAGCAACAACCAGTAGCATATGAATTGAACCCGGTGTCTGCCCTAAGGTTGAATCATATGGAGGGCTATTTCTTTTCACCCTTTTCTTTACTTTTCTTTTTAATTCTTCAACCCCTTCTTTCTCCTTTCATTCTTTTCTCCTTTTTTTCATAACATACCTAAGGACTTCTAGTACTAACTATTGGTGATGTCCTTGGGTAGATCCCTCCGGCTTAGGCGGATCATAGGACGGTTATTTCCTAACCTCAGTCACCTTATAACTCCATGACTATCCTACAACTGCCTTTGAAACCTTTGAAAAATCTCTCAAAGTGTTTGTGTTTATTAAACAGTTTGTTTAACACTTTGAGAGTTTTGTGTTTTCTTATGAAGGGCTCCCCCTGCACATGTGCTCATAAGTATTTAATAAATTTGCACATGCGGGAGGAGCAAGCACTTTTGAATTGATCCACTTTTAGTGAACAAGACCGATTCGAGACACGCTTACATCACTAGTTAGACTAGCTTGAATTTATTACCCGGCCTGGTCGAGTCCACAGAAAGTTTCTCGAGACGGTAGATTTCTACTAAGACAAATCCTTTTCGAGACACGCTTACGTGGTTAGTTAAAGAGATACATTGTCAGCTTTTAGGTGACAACTAGCTCTAGTAACTAACTTGATGTTATTACCCGTCGAGGATAAGTCTTTTCGAGATTACTGACTTTAATTTTCTCGTCAATTCCTGGGTGAATCTGAGTCTAGCTCGCATGATATTCAATCTTTAAGCAACTTTGAACTTCCATATTTTAATCACTTTTCTTTTTCTCTCCCTCAAAAATTGCATATAAGATGTTGTTTTTGAGAAACATTTGATTAAAATATGCTTTTTGAGTCATATGGGGAGAATCCAACAAGAACTTTTGTGTAACAAACGATGAATTTGTCAAGTGCTCCCCCTCAACAAGTGAATACTCATTGAGGTGAAATACTTGTCTTTTGAGCAGAATTTTGTAAATCAGAAAAGGTTTGATTAATTCTACTCAAAAGTAAGAAGCCTTCGCTCCTTATGTTAGGATTGAGGCACTGAAGCGTACCACAGGGTCCTTTCAATACAAGAACGGGTTGTACACTGTTATGTGTGCACAAGCCATTATAATAACAAATCAATCAAATGAAATAATGAAATGTTAATACCCTTGAAGATCAGCTTTGTGGTTCATCGTCAATGATTGGAGCATCAAAGTTTGTGAACTGAGGATCAGGTCTCTCAAAGTTTCTGACTGGGAAAGAAGGTCTGACACCGATATAGCTTTCCAAACGTCTGATCTGTTCCCGACGGAATATCCTTTCTTCTATCTTTGTGACAAAATTCCTAACTTGTCGTCTGGAGCTGGAGTTCCACCTTGTAGGTTCCTTTCGAGATAACTTACGACGATCATCATTCAATCTCTTGACTAACTCATCACGAACTGTTCTGAGCGTGTGATCACAGAACTTGTGTAACTCATCCATCTTCATGAAGCTAATATGCTTCTTACTGTCGATGTAGGTAAAACCAAAGGATGGTTTCTGGACGAGTGTTAGTTGTGACATGTTGTTGATTCCTGGGAATCTGAGTAGAGGTTTAGTCAAGTTGATCTTCTGTTGATAACTTTCAACTCCAAGCTGAAGATCTTCCACTCTTTCTTGAACTATTAGTCGTCTCATGAAGAGAAGCAATGATGAAATGAAGTTGTACTGTACTTCTCTGTCAAAACCTCGCATTTTTCCTTGAACCTTTTCAAGATACATATCTTCAATGTCGTTGAGGTAAAGGTTTGGAAAGTCTGCTTCAGAGAACTTATACTTCTGTTCATCTTGTCTTTTGACAACTATTTCCTTCATGAAAGTGTAGTCGCATCTCTTTGACTCCACAATTTCCAAGATTGAAATGATTTTGGAGTTGTGTTTGACATTCTCAATTGACGTGAATCCCAACCTGTGAGTGTAACCAAGACGACGACGTTCAGACCAGTGTTGAATCCCAAGTAGAGCATCCCTGTCGTAAGCAACAACGGAGTCACTAAAAATTGGAGCGGTTTCTTCAATAGCTGGAATGTCGTATCTTGCGGCTGGTACAGAGATAGTCAATGATGAGGAGACCCTTCGTTTGGAGGTGTCATCTGAGAGTCAAAGATTATGAAGATCTTTATTGAAGAATCTCTTGTAAGGTATCTTAGGTTTTTCAGGAAACCCAATCAAAGGTAGAGGTTTAGTCCAGTCGGTGACGAAAGGTTTGACAGATTTCTTAGGATCGTAATTCACATCAGGGTTTAGCCAGTCAAATTCTGAGGACATTGCACTGGCTATGTTCTGCAAGTGAAATTCATATTCTGTCTGGTTTCCAGATCTTTTCTTGAGAAAATCCTGTGCATCCTGGTTGATTCGTCTGAGTTCAGCCTTTGTGAGTTTCTCGATGTGAAGATCTGCCATGATGCGTTGAGTGAACTGCAACGTGTTACCTGGAAGTGGTTCTTCATCAGGGAGAGCAGGCTGAGCTTGGACTAAGTTAGTCAACCAGTCATTCTGAGGAGTATCGTCATTATCGAGCCATGAGTGACCTCTTTTTCCCTTGGCTTTCTTAGACTTTCTTTTGCCCTTTGGTTTTGGATCAGTATCGGGTGAGGGAGATGCAATATGTTCAGCATCTGGTTGATCATGATAATCATCAGTTGGTTCCATAAGTTGTTCTTCTTGCTCTGTAGGATTTGTGCCAGAAGCTGGAGGTTGTTGTGGAATTTCAGGAGGAGTAGACCCTTGTTGTGGTTGTAGTGAAGATGAGGGACCGGTTCCAGACTTAGGTTTCTTGCCTTTTGAGTTTGGGTCAGGGTCGTCATCTTTTCTTGACCGTTTCAGGGTTCCAGCTGCATCTTTGCATGATTCCTTGGATATGTAAGCTGCCATGGCATCAGCAAGTGCTTTGTCTTCAGGAGTCTGTGTGGTTTTGGAGGCAACAGTGTCGAAGAGTTTAGTAAGCATCTCATTGAAGGATAATTCAGGGACGGCTGGAGCAGCAGTAGAAGCTTTTGCAGTGTGAAGCGTGAATGGTGTAGTAGACAACATTTTTCTAACGACACTTCTGATTCTGTGATCCAAGTTGTCCTTGATTGGTTCAAGAAGGTTTACTACTTCAGGAGTGACAATCTCAACAAGATTTTCAGTGAGATAATCTTGTGTGATCTTCTTGATGAATCCTGTGTAATCAGAGTACAAGAACTTATCGATCAGCTGCTTTGATTCCTGAAATTCTCCAACTTGTTTGGCAAGACCGGTAACCATGTTGGTGAGCTTGTTGACTTGCTCCTGAAGATCAACTGGTTGTTCAGGTTCATTGATTGATTGTTGTTTAGATGCGGTTTCGGATGGTGTGGGTGACGAATGTTCTGGTGATGACTCCGAAGATGACTCTTTGTTAGAGCTTGAAGAAGAAGCAGGTGGTGTTGGATCCTTTGGAGGAGATGCTGCATGAAGTGGGGGTTGCTTTGAACTTGTTTGTTTGGACTGTGAAGATGACTGAAGGAATAAGTTGGTGTCAAATGCTTCCTTCTCTTCCGTTTCCTTTCTGCGACGTTCCTCTTCTTGTGCAACGTATTCCGGGGTGATGAACGGATCAAAATCTAGATTGGTGTTAAAGGGTTCTTGTTCTTGTTCATCAACTCTCTCCTCTGTGTCTACAGCCTCAGTCATTGTAGTGTTACCTTCGGGATCTTTGTCTTCGACTCTGTCACTAGGTACAAGAGTGGTAGATTCGATGGGAGGAACAATACTGCTACTTGTAGCGCCTTCATGGATAGGTTGTGATGAAGGTTGAGGATGAATTCTACTGAGGAGTGAGGCATCCCTCTGATCCTTAAGTAGTTGTTTTTCTTCGGCACGTGTGTCGACAACAATACTTTTTAGTCTTCTTCTGTCGACTAAAGGTTCAACACTAGGTTCATCATCTTCAGCATCATCGGGTTCATTGATTGTAATCCTTTGTCTCTTTCTCTTTTCAGCTTCGAAAGTTTCTAAGCTCTGTTGTGTAGCTATTTCCAGTTCTGGAAATTCTACATCAGGTACACGTACTCTGCGTTCATAATCACCCACTTCGTCATCTGTTTCAGTGTCAAACTCCGAGTCGTTGTCAGAGGATGTAGGTGTGGGATCACGACGAAACCAAGTAGATTTGTCTTGAGGAGTGTCAGTTGTAGATTCCTTCTTACTCGACTTAGTTGCTGGCTTAGGTTTGGGTGTAGGTGTGGGTTTCAGCTTGATAACAGGTTTGGTTGTGGGAGTCCTTTTGGATTTTGAAGGTTGTGATTCAGTGGTACTTACAGTACTCCCAGATCTCAAACTGCCTTTGCTGCGAGTCTGTCTAGTAGCTTCTTCCTGTACCCCAGTGTATGAGTTAATGTAGAATTTGTAGTTCAAACTCTTCTTGATAGTGTCATCAAGAAGGTATTCAGGAAGCCTCATTCCTTTGTTTTTGGTGGAGGAAGTGGTTGTCTTTATGAAAGAGATGGTGAAGTCGTCCTCGAAGAGGTGCTTAGACTCGTTAGGATCACTCATTCTTTTGATGAATTCGGGTGTGTCTTTGCAGAAGTATTCAACAAGTAGCTTGGTAAATCTTGTGAATGGGATCATAGTCCTTTCACGTCCAGTTTGGATGCTGGAGACCAAGTCATTCATAATTGGAACTGCAAAGTCAATGGGTGACATGGTCACCATACCCCAAAGTGTATGTAGGTGCTCAAGTCTGGGATGTTCGTGACCACTTTTTCTTCCTGATATTGATCTGACAACAATCAGACAGAACGTTCTCCATGGCTGAGGTATTTCCTTTGCATTGAATCTGGAGTGTTTGATTAGAGGTAAGTCATCATCAACATTGTATCCTAATTCAATAAAGAAATCTAGGAGATCCAGTTCAGGTAGCAATTGAGCAAACTCATGATCTGTCTGAGGTAGAAGGAAGACAGTACGAAGGACGTCATGATCAATGGTGTATTCTTGACGGTCCAGTGTAACTGTGAAAGACTCATCATCCAAATTAGCCTTAGCCGTAAGCCATAACTGATGAAGGTAGAACAATGGAACTGAAGTAGAATTGCAGAGCAGATGCTTGCAAGGATGAGCCAGGAGGATATCTTTGACAATCTTGCACGAGTTCTCAGAAATTTTCAATTTGTCGAAATCAACTCGTGGATTGTTGTTGCCAATTGTGACATTGTAGTTTTCGGGAGTGATGTCATCCATAGTGAGTAGTGGTTGACTTTGTTCAGTGACATTCTCATTGTGTTCAGCCATGTTAATCTGAAAAACATCATCATAAACCAAACATCCAAATTCGTTACTTGTTAGCAATGGTTTGAGTTTGATTAAGATAAATGCCTAGACTAGTTTAGCACAAGTAGACTTGATTGTAATGTGTGATGTGACAACTTATGAACATTTAAATGACATTGATCAATTAGAATCATGAAATCAATCACACAATGCAAGAACATACATATAAGCACAATATGATATACTCAATTCATTATTACATCACATTATACAATCAACTAAATCACAACAAAGTCACATGAATTCTAGATGACAAGGCCATTATCTCGAAAAAATATACATTGGATCAATTTTCGCAAACACTTAAGTGAGATTTCGAAAAATGCATGACATTCTTATCGCAATCATGCCATGAGAGAGAGTTTCGAAAAAATCACTAAGTATGTTCTCGATAAGTTTTTATCGAGAACATGCCTCTTTGTGAAATTTTCGAAATCTATCATTATGTGTGATTGCGAAATTTCTTGTATTCGAAAAAAAATTTCGCAATCATACTATAGCTAATGATCTCGAAAAATTATGAATAATGAAAGAATTTTCGAAAAAAACAAAGATTTCGAAAATACTGAGCATTGTTCAGAAACTTTCGCAATCATGAGGAAGAGTTTGATTTCGAAAACTTTTTCAAAGATTGCGAAAAAAATTGAGTTTCTCGAAAAAATTCTTATACAAGAATCTTTCGAATTTGAAGTCCAACGTACGTTTCTTTTGCGAATTGCTTAACCAATGAATCAGGCCTGTCACAAAGAGTGATAAACACCAATTAGTCACAACCAATATGCATGCTAACTAAGATCTCGAAAACTGTCAAGAACAAGTTCTCGAAAGAATTCCAACTATGAGTCTAATGAGTATCATTGTTTCAAGCAAGTCACAAATACATGTAGCAAGCATATAATGACAGCATTCAACACATTAGGACACAAATAGATGGAAATTAACTAAGAACGAGGCATACAAGTTTTTCGAGAACAAAGCATCAATGGTGTATTTCAACAAAGATATATCTAACATGTATACTAGTAACCATAGAAGCATATCCCACCATTGAAACAAGACAATCAGTCGGAGAATCAAACAAACCCAAATCGAACCAAACCCACAATTTCTAAATCGTAATAAACATGAAGGAAATCATGAACAAATGATGAGGATATATTAGAAACAAGTATTGTAACTAAATCCTATCAAGAATCGAACTCCTAAACATGATTATCGAAAATTTTGAAATAGCGAAACCCTAGTTCTCGAAATCAATAAAAAACATGAGATTGAGCCGTTGGATTCTAAATTAAACGAGATCCTATTATTGTAATAACCTAGTGAAGACTTAGGAACTTACAAATTGATGATCAAAAACGTGGATTGCTCGTTTGAATTAGGTCCGTAGATCTCGAAAAAAGGGTTTAGGGGTTTAGATTTTTTGTGATATTTTAAAAAATGGTTTGTTTGTTTTATTGTAATATAGAAACTTTGAGTTTATGTCACTTATGGTCCCTAAACTTTTGTTATACTTTATTATGTCTTAAAGTTTAATGACAAACATGAGCAATGTCAAGATATACTCCTAACTACGAGACGAGGGAATGAACTTAATATTTCCACATAATCCGAAGAACCGTAGAAAATATGCAAGTATATCAGATTGAGAAAAAAATGTGAAACATTAGAGCTTATCTCCCCCTCAACACTTGTAAAAGATGAACAAGGTGTTGAAAGAAAGTGATATACTTGCGAGGTTTTTTTTTTTTTTTTTTTTTTTTTTTTTTTTTTTTTGAAATAAAAGAAAATGAAAAAATCTTTTTGAGTTTTTGTTTGTTTTATAATTTTGTATTTTGTTTTTGGTAAAAGTATTTACAGAGATAGTTATGATGTTTGATGATCATTAATGTTTTAAAAACTTTTCCAGATCATCTGGAGTCAAACATCGCATACCAAATTGGTGAACTAGACTAGCAAACCTTGATGGTGCTAAGGCTTTGGTAAGTAAGTCCGCCAATTGGTATTCAGTTCCAACGAAATAAAGTTCAACGGTACCCTTTTCGACATGCTCCTTGATGAAATGATATCGGAGATCGATGTGTTTGGATTTGCAATGATGAACGGTGTTGCAGGAGATAGCAATGGCACTTTTGGAGTCGCAGTAGATTGGAATCTTATTGAATAGGTAGCCATAGTCTTTAAGTTGTGATCGCATCCAGATGACTTGAGCACAACAAGCAGACATGGCTACGTATTCAGATTCTGTTGACGACAACGAAGTGCAGTCCTGCTTCTTAGATTGCCAAGACACCAGTTTGTCTCCCAAGAACTGTAATCCACCAGATGTGCTTTTGCGTGTGTCTAAACATCCTGCATGATCAGCATCTGAAAAAGCAATTAGTTCAAAACCAGAATCCTTCGGATACCAGATTCCCAAGTGAATGGTTCCCTTTATGTATCGAAGGATTCTTTTCACCTCACTGAGGTGTTTCTCAGTTGGTTTGGACTGATAGCGAGAGCACATGTAGACAGCAAATACTATATCAGGTCTACTAGCTGTGAGATACATGAGTGACCCAATCATACTACGATATTTGGTAGGGTCAACCGGAGTCCCATGTAAATCAGCATCTAGTTTTGTGGTATAGCCCATTGGTGTATTATAAGTATCACATGACATCATTCCATGTTTCTTTAAGATTTCGAGAGCATATTTGGACTGATTTATAAAGATTCCACGGGGTGATTGATGAACTTGTAGTCCTAGAAAGAACGAAAGTTCACCCATCATGGACATTTCAAAATTATCTTTCATTAATTTTGCAAAATCATTAGAGTAACTTCTTTTTGTTGAAGCAAATATAATGTCATCGACATATATTTGAACAATAAGTAAGTCCTCCCCGTATGTTTTTGTAAATAATGTTGGATCCACCGAACCTTTAAAAAATTTATTGGCCAGTAAGAATGCAGATAATTTGTCATACCACGCCCTTGGGGCTTGCTTGAGTCCGTAGAGTGCCTTTTTGAGTCGGTAAACGTGATTAGGACGCTCAGGATCAACGAAGCCTTCTGGTTGGCAAACATACACTTCTTCCCGGAGTTCACCATTAAGAAATGCTGTTTTCACATCCATTTGAAAAACTACCATGTTACGATGTGCAGCAAAAGCCAGAAAAATCCGAACAGCTTCATGTCTAGCCACTGGAGCAAAGGATTCAGCAAAGTCAATTCCTTCTAATTGAGTATATCCTTTTGCTACCAAGCGTGATTTGTTGCGGATGACTGTTCCTTCTGCATCAAGTTTATTTTTCCAGATCCATTTCAACCCAATGACAAAGATTCCGTCAGGTCTTTCAACTAATTCCCAGACCTCCAATCTAATGAATTGCTGAAATTCCTCTTGCATAGATTCAATCCAGTTATCATAAGTCATTGCTTCTTTGATGTTTTTGGGTTCTTCCATACTAACTGTGAGTGCATAGATGCAAGTTTCTCCATCGGTGTGAAGTCGTTGTCTTGTCATAACAGGTGCATCTGGATGGCCAATAATGTGAACGAGAGGATGATCTCGAGTCCATTTATGTGTCGAAGGGTGAAGTTGATAGGTATCTCGCATGTTAGCAGGATCCAAATTGCGTGTTGACGACTCAGCAACTTCTTGATAGGTTGGAGCTGGTGCAAACGGGTTAATGAACGCATTAGGATCGAACTCTGCGGGTTGTGGAACTGATTGTGGTGTCGGATCTTCAGCCGATTGCTGAGAGTTGGAAGCAGTTTGTTCAACCACAAATGGAGATGCAATTGGAGGACCGTCTTCCTCAACAGTAGTTGAAGTTTGTTGAGGTGAGTCTGGTACTTGATTAAAATCAGGTTGTGCAGCGGAATTTGGTGAGACCTCAGTAGACCGGTAATCAATTGTATCATAAAATAGTGGATTGAACAAGGTTTCCAATTCTTTGCGGTTGAGAGGCAATGCTTCAGCCGAAGAATCCGGAAAGTTGAGACGGTTGATATCGGTCCTAAGCTGTTTTGCTCAGAAGCCATCGCTGAAGTGCATTTAAACGGTTGATTGCGGGTCCTAAGCTGTTGTGCTCAGAAACCATAAGGTTAAGCTCGGGTCCGAAACTGAGTTGTTCCGAAGCCATCGTTGTTGAATCTGCACAGAAAGAAAGAAGAGACAAGAAAACAGAGAACAAGGATCCCCAAGAGTTATTGGGTTCCAGATGTTAGAAGCATAAAGATGTAGTGTCAATTATCTTCTTGACACTCGAACACACAATACCGAACACACAATTACCATTATCACCCTTCGACACAACATTGGATTTAAATGGATTTGGAAAACAAGCTGCACGCAGAAGGCACAATGATTCGCAACAATTCTTGTTTAGTTACAAAGGAATACAGTCAATGAAGCAGGATTGTACATCACTGTCAACAACAAAAGCTTAGTATGTAGCCATGTCTGCTTTCTATGCTCACGTCAATTGGATGAGAACTTAGCTCACGGACTTCGGCTATGTATTTGACTAGATCTCTATGTACTGCGACTCAAAGAGTGCCTTTGCAATCTCTTGCAACACCATTCATCATTCCAAAGCCCAACAAAGTGCTCTCCGCTCCATTTCTTCTATAAGAGCATGTCGAGAAGGGTATAATTGAATTAGATTTTGTGGGTACTAAATACCAGTTGGCGGACTTGTTTACAAAGGCATTACCTCCTTCAAGGTTTGTTGATTTAGTTCACCATATTGGTATGCGGTGTTTGACTCCAGACATTTTGCTAACTTTTCTTAAAACCTATGAGAGTCAAACATCAAACTCTTTTTGTAAATATTTTCTCATTAAGAAAAAAACAAAAAACTACAAAAAGAATCCTCTTTCTTTGTGTACAAACTTCGAATCTTCAAAACTATGTTCCTACATTAAAACAAATTTTGCTTTGCATTGTCAAAATGGAACATGTTTTGAGGGGGAGAAATTTTTTCACAATATCATGAAGTTTGCACACCTCATTATTATTCATCAAGGATAAAATGTTTCTTCATCATTCGGATTAAAACTCATTTTCAAAAACTTCTATGATCTCTCGAATTAAAATGTACAAAAAGGTTTCAAAGGATTCATGCTTAAACAGGATTCAAGAATTTGCTTCATTCTGATGTGATGAAGTTCTTCTGTACGATGCAAAGCTTCAAGATATTTCCACATTTCATAAGCACTGGCTTGAAAGTCCATATTCATGTACATTGAATTGGGAAGGGCTAATGTCATGGACCATGCAGCCTGATGGTCAGCATAGTACTGAGCGAGTTCAGTAGCATTCAAATCTGCAGTAGTTTGTAACCTCATAATCCCTGTTGAGTCAGCAAGAAATATCATTTTGTATAGACCTTCTCTAATGGATTTAAGCATGAGATCTGCAGAAGGACGATATGTGAGCCATAGAAGAAATCTCCATTTCCAATCAGTATATGTTCCAGGTAGTAACATTGGAGGCCTTGATTCATTGCCAAAGAGCAGAACATGATCAATGAGGGAGCTGTGACTTTGTTGTAGATGATACTGTTGCTGATGAGAATATTGGTGAGGAAGGTAGTTGAAAGAATGTCCTATTGCTGATGACTGTTGCTGATGAGAATATTCATGAGGAAGGTAGTTGGAAGAATGTCTTATTGCTGATGACTGTTGCTGATGAGAATATTCATGAGGAAGGTAGTTGGAAGAATGTCCTATTGCTGATGACTGTTGCTGATGAGAATATTCATGAGGAAGGTAGTTGGAAGAATGTGATTGAGACATTGTTGATGACATTACTCTCCCCCTTGATTGTTGCGACGTAATCGAAATAATCAAAGAAAATGTCACACTCAAGGTCGAAATAGTGAAATCAGATTTTCCCTCCAAAATTAATTTGAAAAATTTTCTGTTCCAAATTTTTGAAAATCACTATAATATGCCATTCTAATGTCACAGGAAAAATTTGAGTTTAAAAAATTTTGCCACCAAATTTCACCGAAAAAATTTGAATTTTGGCCTAAAAATTTGAATTTTGGGCCAAAATTTTCACTGTTAAACCAAAATTTGAATTTCGCGTAAAAATTGAACGTTTAATCTCCTGTAAAAATTAAATTTTACTCAAATTTTCCCGCCAAAAAGATAGTAAGAAGATATTTAGAAATATTAAGAAGATAGTAAGAAGATATTTAGAAAGAAAATTTTAGAAAGAAACTTGTGTAAAAATAGATCTTATAGAAGGTATAGAATTAGCCAAATCTCTAAAAATTTTGCTCAACTACGGATTGCGAAACCTTGGTTAACAGGGATTGCGAAAGTTTTGTATTCCTGTGATTTCGAAAATTGGGATTGCGAAAAATTTTCAGGTTTCGAAAATACTGGGATTGCGAAAATTTTCAGGTTTTCGAAAAATACTGGGATTGCGAAAATTTTCAGATTTTCGAAAAATGCTGGGATTGCGAAAGTTTTCAGGTTTTCGAAAAAATACAGAGATTGCGAAAACAGATCAAGTTCTCGAAAGTATTGAGATTTCGAAAAATTATTGGAATTTCGAAAGTTAAGATTTTTTTTCGAAAACTTGAAATTTCGAAAAATCTGAAGATGTTTTCGAAATTGCAAAAGTTTGCGAAAGAAATTTGAGATTTCGAAAAATATAATATTTTCGAGAACTCAAACTCAAAAAGCGAAGTTTCGAAATTATACAATTTTGAAACTTATCCAAAAGTCGAAGTAAATTTCTTTCTTGTACAAGAAAGAAAATACTGAGTCCACAAAGCGAAGTCGATATAGAGCACTTTTCAAGAGATCTCGAAACTGTGTAGGAAGAAGATTTCGAAAAAATTGGCAGATTTTGTTTGAAAGCAATCCAAAAACACGTTTTTAATCCAAGATTCTTGTACTTTTAGGTATAAAATGGTGAGATCTTTAAGAAAGTTGAAAACTTTATAAACTTTTTCAAAATTACAAAAAATTTCGAAAACAAGTACAACAATCCTAAATCGAATTTTTTGATAAAAGTTTGGAACTTTTTGTTTGTTTTGATTTGTAGAACAAGTTTGTAAGCAAAGATGTGCTAGAAACCAAGAAACAAACAAGAAAATACAAAAATTTTAGCCAAAAATTCGATTTTAAAAAACTAGTTTGAGATCAAAATCAATGAAAAACAATAACTACACCTTCTTCTAGCGAATGATACCACTTGTTAGGTCACACTTTATGTAAACACAAGTATAAGTATGATAGAAATAAGATGAGAAGGATAGATGGTTGATTAAGACAATAAGAGAAAGAGAAATGGAAGAGTTTGCTTAGAATAATGAAATAACCAACAAGTTTACAAATGACCTAAGGCTTCTATTTATAGGGAAGGAGCTAGGGCAACACTCCCTCTCCTTCCTTTCATCATTACGTGGGCTTTGAGGCCCATGGGTTTCATTCCTTAAGCCTAGTAAACTTAATACATTTAGTAAATGAAAGTGAATAATAGTTAAGCAACCTAACATTATTACAAATGACCGAGACTTGATAAAATAGTAAAACTCAGGTTCCAACAATGTCAATAAACTTGGACTCATTTGCGGCCATTGCTGGGCAAAGTATTAGATTTGACTTTCATTATTATTTTTGCTTATTACGAATTTCAATCAGATTTTAGACCTGAGTGATGATGAATTCTGCACCGTTGTTGGTCCATATCCTGCTTCTAAACTAGAAGGTCACCTTTTGTTGCAGGTTGTCCCGGAAAAGAATATATTGCTTATGGTACACGTAATGCAACTCAAGAACATGGATTCTATTAAGAAGGCTAGACGACTAAGCGTGCATCCTGTCATAGGAGGAGTCTAATTGCTCATCGAGATGGATTGGACATAATATAAGCCACTGTGAGTGTTTCCCTTTTGTCACTTCCGCAGTAAGCTTTATTGCACTTTTGCTATTCTCCATGTGTCCCAAAAATAAATTTTTAGAGGTGAAAAAATAGTGGATTTTATTGAATATGCGGACCGGATGTACGAGTCCAGACGACCAAACTATGTTTTGAATATCCAATACCCTTATTTTTGTATCAGATGGAAAACAAAATGGTTAAAAAAACAGATAACCAATGCCTTTTGTTGGTGTGAATTCTAATCTTCCAAATTGTGTTATGTTGACAGTGTTCTTGGTCACACAACCAATTCTAAGATCTATCAAGAATGATGTTGACAAGAAGGAATGAAAATAACAAAGAGGTAGAGCCTTCGAGGGCAAGATCCACACAATGCCTTTGCCCACAAACCTCAACAATGTTAGTACTAATATTACAGGAGTAACAATCTGTAGTAAATTCTTTCATGGTCAAATTATTAGTATATGAATGCTTTGCTTTATAGATACGTTACTACCCTATGAAGTTACGTTACATAGAAAAAATTATTATGTAATGATCAACGACTTAAAACAACGCCTCGCCGCAACGCGGCGGATCGTCGCTCACCTAGTTCTTAAATAATTGAGCATTTGAAATTGTCTATTGAAGCTTTTTACAGTAATTAGTTTTTTCTAATCTTGGGTTGGGCCGGTCACATAGAACGGTTCTGGGTTTTTCATCTAAATTAAAAAAATGCAATTTGTATAAATCAGAATATCAGATCATTCTCATAAGGAGCCAAAATAAGCAACTTTTAATCATTCGTGTCTTTTGAAAACTACCAAATAAAACAAAGTAAAAATTAGGGGCGGAAATTTCAGACGCAACACGAAACATGACTCGAGACCGACATGAAAATAAACAGGTTTGAGTTTAGGCTAAACAAGTTTAGGTTGTAAATTGGTCGACACAATTAACACGTTTAATAAACAGGTTAGGTTTAGGTTGAAATTATCAACCCGTTCCAACCTGCCAACCTGTTTAAAAGTATGATTAAAACATTAGATATTAAAAATTATATATTTCATAAAATTATTAAAAAAATCCTACAACTTTCTGTTTATATCTTATGATATGTCATCGAATTTTGAAGTTTCTCTATTTTTGCATATATATATATATATATATATATATATATATATATATATATATATATATATATATATATATATAGGGTGAGGATCCGGTACATTTTTGGATTTTAGTGCGGATGTACGGATGAATCTCAGCCGTCCATCTAGTCAACCATCTGAAAAAAGCTGAGTGGCATTATCGTAAATATCCTGACTTTTTTAAAAATCGTTAATATCACAGTAGCTTTTTTTATTGAAAAAAATCTAAAAAAATTAAAAAAATAAAGAGAACAACAAATAATTATAAATCGCTGAAAAAAATTTCAAAAAAAAATCATTTTCATCGTTAAAGGTATTATGATATTAGCGTATGATTTTGACTTTTTTTAGAAAAGTCAAGATCTGAAAAATCACATAAACTTTCAGCATAAACTTTAATAGATAGTCATAAACTTTCAGCATAAATTTTCTTAATAAAAATTGTTAATATCACCGTAACTATCATGCTTTCTTAATATCAAAGTTAATTTTTTTTAATATCACCGTAACTTTTTTTAATATCATAATAAAAAAAACAGTGATATTAATTTTTTTAATATCATAAAAACTTTTTCTTAATAAAAATTGTTAATATCACCGTAACTATCATGCTTTCTTAATATCAAAGTTAATTTTTTTTAATATCACCGTAACTTTTTTTAATATCGTAATAAAAAAACAGTGATATTATTTTTTTAATATCATAAAAACTTTTTCTTAATAAAAATTGTTAATATCACCGTAACTATCATGCTTTCTTAATATCAAAGTTAATTTTTTTTAATATCACCGTAACTTTTTTTAATATCGTAATAAGAAAACAGTGATATTAATTTTTTTTACTAATATCAAAGTTACTTTTTAAGTAAATTATCGTTAATATCACGGTAGCACTCATAATATCCTTAATATCACGGTAGCACTCATAATCACAAAACAAAAAAGTTCTCAGAAAAATCTGAAAAAATAAAAAAAGTAAAGAAGACAACAATAGTAAGGATCCCTTAAAAGGAAAAAAATTAAAAAAATCATTTGCATGGTCAATTGGTACCGTGATCGTTGCGTCAGATCTTGACTTTTTTACAAAAAGTCAAGATCAGATCTGGATGGCGGCTCAGATCTATCTGCACATCCGCACGAATTAAAAACATCTGCACGTGATCTTTTGCCCATATATATATATATATATATATATATATATATATATATATATATATATATATATATATATATATATATATATATATGGCGTTAGGTTTTTAACATTCATCTTTTAAATTATATTGTGTACCTTTAAATCTCAATTCAACTCTTAAGTGGGTCGATACGACTAACCCGTTTAATAAGCATGTTTAGGTTATGGTTGAACTTCTCGACACAATTAACTAAACATGTCAGATTAGGGTTGAGATATATGAACCCGTCAATCTGAACCTGCCAATCGAAACCCCACACGAATTGCCAACCTTACTAAAAATTATTATAAAACTTTCTATTCCGTATTATATGTTTATAACATTGAATCTTGTTCTTTGTTTTGTGCACACAATTATAAGTTGCTATCTATGTGAAAGAGTACCATGAGACGTACGCCATTAATAGACAATTGGTCGACTAGTAACAATCATTTGTGTCGGCAATGCCGCAATGATCACAAAGTACTATTACTGTTGCTACAAAAGTTGGGCGCTCTTATCTTGGGCTTGGGCTCTTGTATCAACTCACTTCTTAATGCTTCGTTGAACCTGCGCACTAAGAAAATAAACAGACACCGTTAGGCTTATCGTGGGATTGTCTCCCACAATTAGACTCCGGCGTGAGAGTAAGTAATTGGTTTAGGGTTCTCGTAAAGAGTTTAGGGATTTAGTAAATCGTACCTTGAATGAGAATCGTGTGATTCTATATATAGGGGCGTAGAAACCGTGTTTCTTGCTCCTTACTCTTTGCACGCGTAGTGCTTATCCGAGGAAGGATATCTATTCCATGAATAGATGATCCTTATCTCGTACCCGGTGGGTTTAGTTGGGCTTTGGGCTTTGGGCTTCGTGAGTCCAAGCCGTTGATACTGCGGCCCGTACCATTGTTATGGTAGTCCATTCGCGATGGACTTAGGCGTTAGTAATGTGTATCGTGTGGGCTCGTGGCCCATATATAGGCTATACGTCATCATGTCCCCCCAGTCTAGTGTGCGCAGCGCGTAGCTGCGGATGCTAGACTTTAGGAGTAAAGCGGTAAGCGTGGCGGGAAAATAGAAACTTCCCGCCCTTTCGTTTGGGACTAAGTATCCGGTCCAAAAATATCTTCCGAGATACCTCGAAAAGTGGGGGTGGTATCCACGTGTGCCTTGAGATTCGGGAAAAGTGTTGTACCCTTCCGTTTCCTAGCCACACATTTTTTAGTGGGATCCACGTGTCGATCATCTGCGGTACATTTGAGGACTATTTAAGTTCTCATCATTTTCACTTTGGCACGGTTCAGTGAAAAACTTCCGAATTTCTCCATTTTTCTTTCCAACCAGAAAATACTTATTTCAAAGGTATTAAGCGATTACGCGAATAGCTTTGTAGTATGATTAGGCAACTTTCAGACTTTTCTTCCAATATGGACTATGACGAGCTTCGTCAGTTTGAATCTGATTATTATATCCCGTATGGGGTGCATCCGGTTGTTCCGGATGTAGGCGTATCAATAGCTGACTTCCCCGAAGGGAAAGTAGGTGTGTATACGCGTTTATTCGAATGGGCGAACCAGCGTGTGCCCCTGTCGATGTTCCTATGCGAGGTTCTGTGCTACTATAGTATCCACATCTCGCAGTTGCATTGTATAGGTGTGGGTAAGATAAGCAACTTCGAGGTCAACTGTCACTTGTTGGCGATTAATCCCACTGTAAATTTGTTCCGCGCGTTTTATCATACGACGTGGTCAAATGGGTGGATTTCTTTCGCGAAGCGTCATGGGAAGTTGCAATGTTACACCATAGGTGTGGATTCGCTCAGGGGCTGGAGGGAGAAATTCTTTTGGGTAGACCGGAAAGTTTTTCCATGGGATTTTGATTTTTACACGCGTGGCAGTTTGCCAAGGGATGAGTGCCCACCGCCTGAGATGTATAGTACGGGCGATGCGCATACCCTAGACACCAACCGTATCCCCATAAATTCGTATCCCGAAGCTTTTTTAGTCCGCGTCGGCATTAGCCGCAGTTATTTCGGGTTTGACGATGAGATGCCGACGTTTTTGGATGCGAATAATCAGGGTGGGTGCTCATCTCTCTTCCTCCCTTACTTCGTAAGTATTCCCTTTTGTGTGTTATCTAACCATCATTGTTTGATGTCCTTGTTGCGCAGAGATGGATCTATTCGACGTTGTGCGTCTTGATGAGCCAAAAGCGGTGAGGGTTGTGCAACGTCCGCTGAGGGCAGGTGAAGAGCCCGTTCTCCAGGCTACTGTTGGACGTGTGATGGAGCTTAATTTGGAGGAGGGTTCAGGTGAGACTCCTCCTCTTATTCTGGATGTGGCTCCCATCAATGTCGCGGGGCATGCTGTACAGGCCCAGGATGCGCAGCCTGAGGCTGAGAAGTCAGTTCCTGAGTCTTCCGATAGCGTGGAGATCACAAAGGTCGTAGATGCTCCGGAGGGAGGTAGTAGGGGAGAGAAGCGCAAGGAACCCATGTCTGGAGAAGGTGGCGCATCCTCTTCTAAAAAGAAATGCCATGTGGGCGGTACGGCGACGTCACCTTCAAAGGAAGAGTCTGACGAAGAGGGTGTATTGCTTTCAAATACTCGGAAGGATGCAACCGGGTCCCCTCCGCATTTGTAAGTGTCCTCTGTGACTTTTTTGTATATACGTCGCTCCATTTTGCTTTATATAACCGCCGAACTTGTCGTTCTTATAGTGTTGATGTTTCTGGAGATGCTGCTGCCTTTGTGGAGAAGTCACCTCCCAAGTATGATGGTGCGCCTTCTGGTGGGCAAAGGCGTGAGGAGGTAAGTATAGGGGCTGTTGGAGATGCCCCTATGCATACTATTGTGGAGGAGGTGAGGCGTGCTGCTGACTATCAAGCTGCCTTGGCGGCGCGTTTGAAGGCCAGCTATCTTGGCGAAAGTAGCCGCGCAATCCAGAAGGATAAGGAGATTGCCTGTCTTAGGGTAGAGTTGGCGAATGCTCGTGCGGATCTTGAGGCTTCAGCGGCTAGTAGCCAAAGGTTGCGCGATGAGAAGCTGTCTTTGTGGGCTGATTTGCAGACTGAGCGCGCAGCTCATAATGAGCGGAAGGCGGCCTGCGAGTGGGCTGTTGGCCTCATGGACCGATACAAGGTAGAGCATGTTGCCCAGGTTGAGGCACTGCGTCAGCGTTTCATGTCTGCGCACCAATTGCAAGAGGAGAAGCTGCGCAGGATGAATATAGAGTTTGACGAGGATATATATCCTCACTTAGTCTCCTCTGTTGCGGAGCGCCGGTAATGCTTTCTTTATCCTTTTTGTTGATTTCACCGTATCTTTGTGTTTTGTCGTATGAAATATTTACGTTTGTTTCTGCAGGTGGCTTATTAGTCATGGGCTGCGTCTCGCTATCATGACCACATTGGAATCCCAAGAAGTCACTGGGGCTTTTGGGAAGGCTGTCCAGTGTGCATGTGAACGTGGTAAGGCGCAGGCCGTAGAGGAGCTTTGTGAGAAGAAGGTAATACCCGTTCCTGCTGCAGAGGTGCCTGGTTATAACCCCGATGCGTATGGTGATCTGGTTGCAGCCCTGGGAGAGCTGAAGCATTTGGAGTTTTCTCGTATTGCTCAAGTGGAGCGTAACCAGGACCATCCAATTTCTGTTGTGATGCAAGGGTTGACTCTAGCGCGGCACATGGCGGCGGGTGCAGAGTCGCTGCCAGACTTCTATTTAGAGCCCGATGTTTCGCAATTGCAGGTGCCTATCTTTGCGCAGCCGCGTGATACTGTGAACCCCTATGTTCTTGAGAAGGAAGTTCCTCTCCAAGAGGCGTTGGAGAAGCACGCGGAGAGGGCTGCTTTGAAGAAGGGAGTCAAGGATAAGGCAATATTATGCGGCGTAGGAGCGGATAGTTCTGCTGCTCATGACGATGACCCTGCGCATTGCCCTAGCATGTAGGATTTTATTTGTAACTTCGTATATTTATTATATACATAACAAGAAGTATTTTTTCCATGTAGTTGGTATCTTTTTATGCAGGATAAGATATCTTTTTGCTTAAGTTCGTGACTTAAATATACTTGCATTGTTTGCTAAGTTTGACCAATTATCTTGGCTCGTGAAAGTGCGTGACTTTAAAAATATACTTGCATTGTTTGCTAAGATTGACCAAGTGTCTTGACTCGTTATTTGCTAAACTTGTACAGTGTACTTAGTAGTTGCGCATCCGTCGTGGGGTGCGCAAAGGGAACTTACTTCAACGTCTTGTAAGTAAGCCGCTTAGCAAAGGTGCGCACCCATCGTGGGGTGCGCATGGATTCTTGATCCTATGTTGATGGGTTTGCAACCCTCTTACTCAACGAGTAAATTAGTAGGTTAACTCTTCCTTTCTGCCATCGTGTGGTCTTAATAGGTGCATGCACGCCACGTGGGCAAAGTATAACCATGTTGAAACATGATGAAAACGTAGTCAATAAAGTAACTTGTGTTATGGAGTTAGCTAGAAACCATAATTTTTTTATTAATACTTTCAAATGAAGATAAAATATAATTCCTAAAAAAGTAAAAGAAATTTTAAAGAACAAACATTTATTGGGCACGTACTAAAGTGCAAGTATGTCTGTTTGTGGGCCGTAGCCTTCCCTAGAGATAGCATCTCTTCAGGTTGCAAATGTTCCAGGTGCGCTGTAGTTCGTGACCATCCATGTTGCGCAGCCTGTATGCACCATTACCTAGTGCGTCTGTGACTTCGTAAGGTCCTTCCCATTTGGGTCCGAGTTTGCCTGTGTCTTCTGCGTGGCTCGCGTCGTTGGCGCGGTACACAAAATCTCCTGGACTGAAGGAAGTGTGTTTGACTTTTGAATCATAGTACTTCTTCATCTTTGCTTTGGCTTTTGCTTCTCGGATAGATGCGCGTTCGCGCCTTTCTTCCAGCAAGTCTAAGTCAATGCGCCGTTCTTCATCATTAGTCATGACGTTTACTTCTGCGGTGCGGATGGTTGGCATTCCGATTTCGGCCGGTATGACGGCTTCTGTTCCATAGACAAGGGAGAATGGTGTGTCTCCTGTGCTGGTTTTTATTGATGTGTGGTGTGCCCATAAGACATGCGATAATTCCTCTACCCATTTGCCTTTGTGTCTGTCAAGGCGCGCTTTTATACCCTCGCCTAGACTGCGATTTGCGCGCTCTACCATAACATTGGTTTGTGGGTGTTTCACCGAGGCGAAGTGTTGTGTGATGTTTAATTGTGCGCACCAATCTTTGAATGGGTTGTCGCAGAATTGCTTCCCATTATCTGAGATGATTTCCCCCGGTAGTCCGAAGCGACACACAATGTTATCCCACACAAATCGTTTAACCTGATTGCCCGTGATGTTCACAACTGCTTTCGCCTCAATCCACTTTGTGAAGTAGTCGATGGCTACAATGAGAAATTTTATCCCTCCCGCTGCGACTGGGAAGGGGCCTGCAATGTCGATGCCCCACTTATAGAATGGCCATGGTGAGGTAATGGGGGTTAACTCTTGTTGTGGTTGGCGGGGTATTGGCCTGTGCACTTGGCAATTGCTGCATTTTTTGATCATATCTCGCGCGTCGCGATGCATAGTAGGCCAATAATACCCTGAGTGTAGTGCGCGCGCCACCACGGACCGTGGTCCTGAATGCATGGCACATGATCCCGCATGAATTTCTCGGAGAACGTAATCTGCTTGGAGAGGTCCAACACATCTGAGCCACGGTTGTAAGAAGGAACGTCGATATAGGATGTTGTTTCGTAATTCGAACTTCTGCGCCGTGCGCCGTATCCTTCGAGCATCCGTTTGTTCTTGTGGTAGGATCCCTTTGCTTATGAAGTCGATGATAGGTGTCATCCACGTGGGATCTTGTTCTTCTATCACCGTGGATACTTCCATCTCCAAGATTGATTTGTTCTTTAGTGTTTCTACCAAGACCTGCTTTGATAGGTGCGCAAAGCTCGTGGATGCGATCTTGCTAAGCGCGTCGGCCTTTCTGTTATCTCCTCTAGGTACTTGTTTGATTGTGAACCTATCGAAGCTTTGTATCAAGGACTTGGTCTTTTCCAGGTATTGGATCATGTGTTCATCTTTGGCTACATATTCGCCTAGCACATGGTTAGCTACTAGCTTGGAGTCTACATTTGCTTCTAGGTTACGTACACCCATTTGTATTGCAATGCGTAATCCAGCAAGTAGTGCTTCGTATTCTGCCTCATTGTTTGTGGCTGTGAATTCGAAGCGCAGTGCGTAGGTGTGTTCTATCCCTTCTGGGTCGGTAAGAATAAGACCTGCGCCAGATCCATCTGCGCATGATGATCCGTCTGTGAACAGAATCCATAGTTCATGTAACTCTATCTTGCTTGTTGCAAGTGGTGTGTCCGTATCTGGCTTTTCGACGATGAAATCGGCTAGTACTTGTCCCTTGATCGCAGTGCGCGGTCTGTATGAGATGTTGTATTCACCTAAAAGTACACTCCACTTTTGTAGCCGCCCTGATGCGTCAGGTTTGGAAATAACTTGCTTAATGGGTTGGTCTGTAATGACAGCTATTGGGTGTGCCTGAAAGTATCTGCGCAGTCTTTTGGCTGCGAATACTAGGGCTAAGACCAGTTTTTCCATAGCGCTGTAGTTAGTTTCCGTCTTTTTTAATGCTTTGCTCACAAAGTATATGGGAGTTTGAACGGAGTTTCTATCTGTTAATAGCACTGCGCTGACTGCTCCATGGGTTGCCGATAAGTACATAATCAGTTCTTCCCCTGGTCTCAGTGCGACAAGTTTGGGGAGAGATGCCAGTTGATGTTTTAGTTGTTGGAAAGCTTCTTCTGCTTCCTTTGTCCAACGGAAATCTCCCTTCTTTGTACACTTCGTGAGTGTTTTAAAGAGGGGGAGTGATTTGTCTGCTGACTTGGATAGGAAACGGTTTAGCCCTGCGAGCTTTCCGTTTAGTGATTGGACTTCTTTTAGTGTGCGCGGCGAGGGGAGATCTATGACAGCTTTTGTCTTTTCAGGGCAAGGTTTGATACCATCTGGTTCAATTAAGTACCCGAGGAACATGCCTTCTGATGCGCCAAACGTGCACATTTTGGGATTCAGCTTCATGTTTATTCTCTCCAACGTTTTGAACGTTTCCTCGATGTCGCGCACTAGTTCTTCCTCTGTGTGGCTTTTTATAACTAGGTCGTCTACATACACCTCCAAGTTGCGACCCACTTGTTTGTCAAAAGCCGTGTCTACTAGTCGTTGGTAGGTTGCGCCAGCGTTCTTTAGACCGAAGGGCATTTTTGTGTAGCAGTAGACTCCTTGACTTGTGTGGAAGGCTATTTTTTCTTCATCTTCCGCGGCCATCTGGATTTGATGGTATCCCTTATATGCGTCTAAGAAGCATTTGAGGGGATATCCGCACAGAGATTCGACCTTCCAATCTATTTCTGGCAGTGGATAGCAGTCCTGTGGACATGCTTTGTTGAGGTCCGTGAAGTCCACGCACATCCTCCAACTGCCATCACTTTTCTTTACCATTACTGGGTTAGAAAGCCAATCGTGATAGTAGACTTCGCGCATAATTCCTGCTTCCACGAGTTTGTGGACCTCTTCCAGAATAACCTTTGCGCGATCCGGAGCTTGGCCCCGCTTCTTTTGTCTTATTGGGGGATATCCTTGTCGGATTTGTAGCTTGTGCTCCGTGATAGAACGTGGCACTCCTGTCATATGCTTTGGTTCCCACGCAAAGATGCTTAGGTTCCTTTGTAAGAGTGCGCACACAGCCGCTTTACCTTTGTCAGATAAAGATCCTCCAATCGACACCTGTTGGTCTGGGTAATCAGGATGAATGGCGATTTTTAAGTTTGGTATTTTTGTTGCGTGCTGTCCTGGGGTATGATTCTCCTCGGTCACCACCACGTTGCATTCTTTAGGAGGTACCGTGGTATTGTAAAGGGTTACAATTCCTCCTTCTACTGGGAATTTTAACATTCCGTGTGCTGTGGATGGTACGGCGCGCATGGATGATATTCCAGGTCTTCCAATGATACCGTTGTATGGCGAGGGAGACCTGATAATCATGAAGTTTATCCATGTTTTCGTAGAGTGTTGTTCATCTCCCACGACTACGAGTAGGCGTAGTTGTCCCATAGGCCATATCTTTTCTCCCGTGAAACCAGTTAATGCTGTCGCGGCTGGTATTAACTGGTTTTGTATCTCAGGTTTTAGTCTTTTAAAGCAGTGTTCATACAAGATATCTGCGGATGCTCCTCCGTCGATATACATGCGGCGGATATCGTGACCCCCGGTATGTATTTCAATGGTTAATGGCTCTACCACTGCGTTGTCCGCAGTGATGCTGGGGAAGGATATATCTTTCTCTGAGGAGAATTTTTGGCTAACTTTCTGTTTTGTCTTGCGCTGCCATGATTGTATCATGTAGATGATGTCAGCTTTATCCTTTTGGGGCTCTTTCGTGGCTCCCACCTTTTGCCTATCCTTCCCTTCTTTGATGCTTTTTACGAGGTGATCCATTCTGCCTTCCTTTACGAATTTTTCAATTAGCTGTTTTAGCTGGATGCACTCGTTGGTGGTGTGGCCTTTTTGGCCGTGGTAGTCGCAGTACCCACTCCCTATGCGTTTGTTCTCTGCGGTGCGCATTGGTGTGGGTTTTGGGAAGTCCGCCCCTTCTGTTGCAAATATCTCTCTTGGAGTTTTTGTGAGGGGGGTATATCTGTCATTACCTTGCCCACTTCCCTGACCGCGGTAATTCCTGCCGCGATTGCTGCCTTGATCATTGGATTGTCTCCTAGGCTGCTCTTGTTGCTTATAACTTGAGTAGCCTTTTTTACTATCCGCAGCCGCTGCTTCTCCTTGGATGAAGTATCTGGTGCGCTTTGTTAGCTCATCAAAGTTCTGAGGTACCCTATCATTTAGCTTACGTATCAGCTCTGGGTTATTGATCCCATTCATGAATCCTGAGATTTTTAGTACCTCGGGGCACGCTTTGATTTGCATGCATTCATCCTTGAAGCGCTCCATGAAGGCGCCTGTGGATTCCCCTTGACGTTGCTTTACCCTGGCTAATTCCACAGGGTTTTTTGCGCACTTCTTTCGTTGCGTGAAGTTTAGGCGGAATGCCTTTCGCAACTCTTCAAATCCATTGATGCTTCGTCGTAGAAGCTGGTTGAACCATGTTCGCGCATTCCCCACGAGGGTAGAGTTGAACATGTGGCACCACACAGGTTGTGGCCAATTTTGGATAGCAGCCGCTGACTCGAAAATTTTTAGGTGATCATCAGGGTCACCTGTTCCATCATATGTTTTCACATTAGTAGGCATGCGCCTTCTCTTGCGATCAGAGTAATTGCTGATGCGTTTTGTGAACGCGTCAACTTTTTGACGACGCCAAGGAAGGGATAAATCTTCATCCTTTTCCTCGCGACGTTTCTTTCTGGACTTCCAGTGCCCTGTCTCTTTGTCCTCGTTGTCCGAGGAATCACCAGAGTAGGAGTTATTTTTTCTGTGGCGCTTGCGCCGATTTTTGTCGGAGGAGGAGTTTGAGAGGCTTTCGCCTGGGGAGGGTTCCCTTCCTGATCTGTCGTGAACTCTCCTTCCAGATTTGGAGGAGCCTGCGCTTGGCGATCGTGATCGTCCAAGTCTGTCTTCCAACCTCCTACTACCGAGCCTGGTATGAATGTCGGAGCGCCTCTCATTACCTTCATATTCCTCTGAATATTGAATGTTAGATGGCGTGCCGAGCCTGTCGTGGACATTGGCGCGCCGTTCGCTGCGCTCGCGCTCATGATGGCGCGATGGAGATCTTTCTGGATCAAAATTTAGCCTGTCATGCAGGTTATGGCCTGATCTCCTTCTTGCCTCATCTCGCATGAGATTATTTAGAGCTTCGTAATGCTGCGACATGAAGTTGTTTAACATCAACTCAGAAGCATCTTTTTCTGCTGCAAGAATTTCTCTTTCAGCACGAAGTACCCTCTCGCGATTAGGTGCGCCTGGCGGTATAGTGTTTTCCACTATGGGTGCCGTTTGATGAGGCGTGGCGAAGAGGGTATGCTGGAGATTATCAGTATTTGTAACCACCGTAGCGGCCTGGACGACTTCCAAGGGTAATTCCATCGCGGTAGGAATTGGAGTTATCTCTGGTTGACCATCCGTACTGGTCATTCCGTAGATTAACCCTGAAGTCGAGCTTTTGTGCTTCTTTTTGTGCAAGTCATCTCGAGATTTATCTGGCTGCGGAGTCCGCTGCCCTGAGCTCTTGTTTTTCGTCATTCTAGTGTCAAGTTCTTAGTGTGGTCCCACGGATGGCGCCACTTGTTGCTACAAAAGTTGGGCGTTCTTAGCTTGGGCTTGGGCTCTTGTATCAACTCACTTCTTAATGCTTCGTTGGACCTGCGCACTAAGAAAATAAACAGACACCGTTAGGCTTATCGTGGGATTGTCTCCCACAATTAGACTCCGGCGTGAGAGTAAGTAATTGGTTTAGGGTTCTCGTAAAGAGTTTAGGGATTTAGTAAATCGTACCTTGAATGAGAATCGTGTGATTCTATATATAGGGGCGTAGAAACCGTGTTTCTTGCTCCTTACTCTTTGCACGCGTAGTGCTTATCCGAGGAAGGATATCTATTCCATGAATAGATGATCCTTATCTCGTACCCGGTGGGTTTAGTTGGGCTTTGGGCTTCGTGAGTCCAAGCCGTTGATACTGCGGCCCGTACCATTGTTATGGTAGTCCATTCGCGATGGACTTAGGCGTTAGTAATGTGTATCGTGTGGGCTCGTGGCCCATATATAAGCTATACGTCATCAATTACATACAAGGATCACCTACACATAGTTGTCTTTTCTCTTTTGTTATACCGGTGATATATATAATGATATTACTATGTATTTGAACATTATATGAATCATCATCTTGTTTCAATAGTGATATTGTTTAGAAGAATTCAAATGTGTTTTGTAGCTTTTAAAAAATATGTACATATCTTTATGTTTTTGTAACTTTGTGTCTTGGAATTTAAAACTATCCTTTTTTTCTGTTTGGAATTTAAAACTTATACACACAAACCTTTTAAAATATTATCTCTCCTTCTGTTACTCAATTTTACCTTTTTATTCAATTTTACCTTTTTAATAAGACATTTTAATCATGCTATAGATTAGATACAGTATAACTTTGTACTCAGGAATTCGACATTTCGGTCACATATTAGATAACATTATTCCATCCCATAGCCGTGAACCTAGTTATCTTTTGTGCAATGTAGAATACACCAGTTTGTAGATCTTATAACTGCGAAAAACACATACTATACTTACTCGATCGTCATACAATCTGTACTCTATCAGTCTATCCGAATTGTCATCAAGAGATCATGACTACCATTGTACAAAACCACAACACTGAAAGTTTTGTATCATCTTGCAAACATAATATATAAAGAACGGTCATTTGTATTTCATTTAATCGGTCCCATTATTCATAAGTCGTCCTAAGCTATCGACGACCAAAAAATAATAATATTCCCACCCAAGAAACTGAATACTACAAGCAAAATTCTCTTATCATGAACAAGTATAACCGACTTATTTATCATCCAAGATAGAATCATTTACACTGTCGTTTATAAAAACCTGGATTAGATGTTAACTTTGTTAGCAATGTTTTCAACCTTCGGGCACCTGCCCCGGGCTTTAAAACACCAAACCCATCGGCGTCTAAACTTGAGCACGTTGGATGCTTCTCACCATTTTTGGAACACCACCCACCATGGGTGAAATGGTTAGGCCGTCTTTTGAGTAGTTCACGGTCAATTTTGTCAAGAACTGCATTGTTGTGTTTAAATTTTCTTGCAAATGGGCGACTACTTAGAACCATTCTTCTATAGTCCCGTGGTCCAAGGAACCTTGGGTGCTGTTTTGGAGGTGTATCCCATGAAATGAAATAGAGATCATGGTTGACTGTTGTGTTTTTGTAGTCTTTTGAGTTGCATATGACAGTTTGAAAGTATCCTTCAGGAGATGAAACGAAATTTGTGTAGTAGAGTAGGAGGGTTCGTGGCAAGTTTTCCCAACCGATTATGCAGTATTCTGCAAATGATCTTGATAAAGTCCATGCTGAACCTGCATCATGCACGGCGTAGTGTTAGTGACATTTGTTAGGATGGTTGGTAATACTTCAATAAAAGAAAAAAACAGAAGTATAAATATCCGCTTGTTTTAACATCTCATGTCGGTCAATTTTGAACAATTAGACAATCAAATAAAGGTATCACAACCAAGGAAAATTAGAATGACATAAAATGAAGTGGATAGTATTTTTCTACACCTATTAATCCACAATGAATTTTTGGTGAAAGAAAATATACAATGTAATTAAACACTCGAAAACACAACAAAAAGTATGGCCATTTTAGAACTATTTTCAAGTGGATCCAAACTTGTGCATGTTAAATGAAAATATCCAATCATTGACAAAGGCCAGATTAGTTGTTAGAAATTAACTGTTTCAACTGTCCAAGATTTTTGGATCTTTTTTTTGACAGGTAAACTTCCAACTTAGGTTTTACCACCCCCGAGACAAGGGCCCTAACCGCCACTTTACCCAGACTATGTTGTCTTAACCGGGTCCACGCTGGCGCAAAGTGAGGCTCAGACGGTGTCGCGAGGAAACCGTACCGCCTCCACACAAGTTACCTTGCTGAAGTAACGGCCGGATGAAAACCCCGACGTTGCTCAGGTTCGAACCCCCAGCGACTAGGTCTAAGGGATTCTTACCATCATCGCAAATATCAACAGCGCATGTGGCCCGCTCCCATGTGAGAACTTCCCGGTTGGTCACCTAACCAGGCTGCTCCCACAGGAAACTCCTTAACCACATACCACCTTACCACTAGACCACATAGCTGTTGATAAGATTTTTGGATCTGATAATGAGAGAAGGTTCAAACATAGAATTGAAAGCGTAGAAAGTCACAAAAACGAGACAAGTGTCAAATGTCACAGCTACGTCCGAACACGTGTCATGTACATTCAGATGACTTTTTACACTTTATATCCTTCCACTCCCCAAAAGAAAGAAAAAGTGGAATCAAAGATGCTCAAAGATAATATTTGCACAATTTTTACACAAGATTTAAACACAAGTACTAAATGCTATCATTAAGAAGGTAATTTAGGATAATTAAATTTGTCTTGGCTCTTAATATAAAAAAATTCTAAGATACCTAAAGGTACAAGGCCAAGTGTAGGCTGGCAATCATATGATCTTTAAATTATTAACCATACAGGTAGAATTTTTCCCTTTAAGGACACAAGAAAAAAATTGTGACTGCACACATTGTTTCTTTTACTCTTATTGGAGACGTATAATTTGGGACTTTTTTAGAAGCTCACATGATTTGTTACTAAAGTTATGATGTACAATAAAATAACATGTTACATGGCCCATTGGCCCACATGGATTGCCTCATTATTGTCGCCCCAAAACAAGGTAGATCTCTTTTCCACATATAAGACTAATGCTAATGGGCGTTGCACCCCAACCATAACCGAGCAAAATGACGCGCCGCCCCCACTAGCCGGAACAAAAGCAACGCATCGCTTGGCAACGAAACAAATGTTTTGGTTGCTTAAGCAACCGAAAGAATTAAACATGCGACGCCATTTTTTTTGACAGTTTGGCCTTGATTTGTTAAAAAAAGGTAGTATTGATAGATTCAAGTGCACAGTTTGGCCATGACCGTTTGGCAAAAATAGTTGAAGAAGATGATATTCACTTTTTGCTGTGAACAGTTTTTACCCCTGTGTTTATAATACTTTTTACTTTTGGATCAATAAGTTATTTGCACTTCTCAAATGGTGCCAACAAGTTAACAAAATTAACACTTTTAACCTTTGCATGAGAAAAAATGACAAATAATCTAATACCATATAGTTTGTTTTAGTTTTTAATTATACAAATAAATAAATAAAAAATAAAAAATAAAAATAAAAATTATGGGGTTGCTTTTGTGGTTACCACTAGCTAGTTATGGTTGGGGTGGAGTTGTGGAGAGAGAAAGCTGATGTGACGCTGAGGTGGCGGGGTTGCTTGGGTGAAGTTGCGGTCACCATTAGCATTAGTCTAACAAATTGCACCAAATTTAGTAGATTATAGAAATATTAAAGATTTAAATAGGAAAGTTTATGAAAGAAAATGTTTACCTGTGTATAACTTGAAAGCAGTGGGGAGAGTTCTTTGCTTGATCACCCACCATATTTCTGTTTTATTTGTACTGTAAAGACCCGGATCAATCATGATTGGCTTTCCTCTCTTATTTCTACAAAATTTGATTTAATAGATTAACTGATTGAAACACTTTGGCATGAAAAGTAAGTTCAGCTATGTATATGTATATTAAGTTTATAGATTTTATGGACACTATTAGTAACCCCAACATGTGAAAGAAAGGCAAATGTTGCTTAAAACTTTGCCGAAAGACTAGCCGATGCAAGAAAAATACAATGTAAAATTACAAACAAAAAAAAATCAAAAATACACTATTGAGTGATGATTATTCAAGTCTAATACGAGTAATCTGTTTCAAAACGAATATCCAAACACCAAGCAATTACACATTGAGTTAGCATCTCTAAGATATGCACACTAATTAAATTTTGGTGAAGAAGAACATATCTATACCACTATATAATGTATTTGAGACTATTCTATAATTAGAAAGGCTTAAAATTTAGACTTTTACTTGCTTATTATGGAAAGATTTCAAAACTAATTGGTTAGGAAAGGTTGGTTAGGAAGTTGGTTAGGAAATTTGTTAGGAAGCATGTTGGTTGTTCAAACTAAAATTATTTGGCTTAACTATCTCTATCATCTATATTTATAAAACATAAAGACAAATAAATGTGTAACCGAATAATGCAAAATATAGTCACAGGTACCCGCCGCCGCATTGCGCGAGTACCATTCTAGTTATAGGAAAATGCTTGCACCACGTGTTTGCATATAACCATTGAGTATCAAATTTTCGCATCTGAAGGCTTTTATTAACTACTCCCTCCGTCTCAAAATAATTGTCAGGAGACAAGAATCACTTAGTTTAATAAAAGTGGGGTCAATTTAATTTTTAACCATTAAAAGAGAATATTTCTTTACTTTATTCTTTAGTTTTTACTAAAAATGGAAAGTGGACAATTAATTTGAGATATCCCTAAAAGAAAATATGGATAATTATTTTAAGACGGAGGTAGTAATTAATTTAGATATTTACACATTTATTTGTTTCAGCGATATTATTCTATTCAAAAGATTCAAGACATATGACTTCACTTCAAACACAAAATTATGATTATATAATTAATTAACTTATTAATATCTTGTAAAAATTAATTTTTGTTGTTTACATTGAATACTAATTAAGTAATAACGTGAATTATAAAAATATGATATAATATAGTGTTACATTACACCTAATTTTTTATTGAATGATAGTGTTGACCAAAAAATTAAACAAGTTTGATGAATTGAATGAAGATCATTTTACACTCTTTAGTCTACACCAATAGTTGCACAAACCAAAAATGTTACAACAATAACAACAATACTCAATCTCGTCGAAAAAGATGTGGGGTCTGAATAAGTATGATGTAAACCGTCGTACCCGTATAATGTAAACCCGTGCCCGATGGTAAAGATGGTTTATGCAACTATGCAAGTTTAGTATGCTTAACAAACGTATTTATACAACCCAAGTGTCATTTGGCAACACCAATCTACTTTTCTGTTTCTATAAACGGTAATATAAATCATTGACCTATGCTGACAGAAAATTATGTTACCAAGTGACCTATTCAACTATTCAAGGGGTCAGACTATCACATTATCACAGAATATAAAGTACTAGTTTAACATTAAATGTAAATTCAGTCAAACAAATAATACTGTAATAAGAAAACAAAAATTAAATAATGTCTTACAGTTTCCAACCCAACCGACTAGAGTGCTGTATAAAATTAGAGAAAATTATCAAAATGGTACAAAAGTACTTTTGCGCCAACTGCTCGACTGCTCAACTCCATTACCTCCTCATTTGGGCGCCACGGGTGCCACATCACCCCAACACCTCTTCACAACTAACTCCTCCTCACTCATAACTAACCTCAACTTACTCATTTGGGGCTCACCACTTACAACTTTTTTTTTTAATTCATTTCACTAAATAAACTAAATTCATTTAACAAATTATACAAAATAATACAACATACTAATTTTTAATTCATTCAAATAAAAAAGATACAATACGAAAAAAAAAACCATACGATATGAAGAAAAAAAATACGATACGAAAATAACGAAACGGATAAATACAATATGAAACATCTTCAAGAATTTATATCGACTTGTAACTATCGATGAGTTGTGATTTTTCTTCCCAAACTTGCAACACTTGTTCTCTGACCATTTTCAATGAGACTTGAAGTCCCACATCTGTTTCATCATTTCTTAAAAGGGTTTGTAGACCGACCATGACTATTGGATGGTCTTGAGGCAGCTCACGTAACCTTTCGACCTCTGGAGCACGAGACTCCCTCTGTCTAATAATACGCGCTATCTCACCAAACAAGTTGTTAATCAACTTAAGTTCATTTTCTTGTTCATTGCGCAATCGGGTAAGTATTCTTCTTTGCACCTCAGCTGGTTGGTTAGCCATAGTGTGTGTGTGGGATTTAGTTTCAGTTGTTTGATAATAAGAAGTTGAGTAAAGCTGGTATTTATACTGAAACTAGCCGTTAGATAATTTTATTGGAGAAACTAGCCATTAAGCCTTTTATTCAAACTGAAACTTACACTGACATAACATCACAAACGAAACGGAAATACTTAACATAAACCAACACACGATACATGATTACAAAGGCCATTAATTCATATATTTGTTCCAGTTGACGTTGTCCTTCAAAATCAACCACACTTGAAAATATTTGAAATCTTTCCCACCATTGCGTTCTTTGTAAACGTTCAATGCGTCTTCAAGACGAACATCTGGCTCACGTGTAGGCTGAAAATTCAAGTAAATTTCATGAAATTTTTGGCAATCAGAGTTGATTCTTGCTCACTTACCCGTTAGCTGGTTTTTGCTACGAAAAGGACCGTCTGATTGTTCATTGAACTTGTCTGTTACGACTTGCCAAAAAGGTCTTTCGCTGGCATGGAATTCGCTAACGTTTTGCCACATCTCGGCTAGCCAACATTCTTCTTCAATAGACCAACGATTTGCCATTGTAAATTTCTTTAGAAAGTGAAGTGTGTGCAAAATTGTATGACAATGTATGCTTTATATAGGAGTGTATTTTTAAATTTTCAAATTTCAAAATTTCAAATTTCAAAACAGAGGGCGGGATATTTTAACAATTTCAAATTTCAAAATTTCAAACAAAACAATAAAAACGTGTGCAAATTTGATGAGACGAAAAATGAACCACTTTTAAGGGGTCTTTTAAGCCCGGATTCGAATTTATTTGATCAAATATTGCCCTAAATCATTCTTTTTGTGATTTTAAGTGATTTGGGAGTGAATTCTGGAAAAGAAGGCATTTTGGACGTTTTTGGAGCATAAAAGTGAAGAAAACGACAAAGACTTAATATTCCTTGCTGGGAACAGTAGATGACGGCGTCAAGAAGAATTTCCTGTCGGCGTCAAGAGCAAAATGGATGACGATCCAGAGAAAACCTGACGGCGTCAGAAGTAGGGCGTCAAGAGTTATTTTGGTGACGGCCTGGAAGGGGATTACACATGACGGCGTCAGATCCAGATCTAGGCAGTCCGAGAACTTTATTGGCGGCGAGATGACGGCGTCAGAATTTTACTCTTGACGCCGTCACCTCACAAAATCTATAAATACTTTTCTATTTTTCATTCATTAAAGTGGAACTTGTGAGGAGAATTCTAGGGCCGAACCTATTAAACCCTAGGTCGTTTGTAACAGTATTTTCAAGGGTTTTCACCCCTTGAAACCTTTCATATTCAATTAAGATAAGTCTTCTTTCAATTCATTCAATATGTCTATGTGTTGTTTGAATATATTTTATGTTTGTCTTGATTTTAACATGCTAGGCTAGATCTTTTGTGTGTTTGCTTAGATGTAATGAAACCTAGATATTGATTATAGGTTGATTGCTTGTTTATAGTTGTAATGGATGAATGATTTCAATGTTAGGCTTAAGAAAACTGGAAGATCTCCATTTGTGTAACTTGCTTGAATGTCTTAAGAAACATGAACCGATGTGTACTAGGTTTTTATGGTTGTATTTAATGCATGAGCGAATTCTAATGATCCAATGTTAGGAGCTTCTTAGCCGGCTAGACATATGAGTGAAGTAGGAGCTTATAGAATTGGGGAAGTAAGTACGCCACCCCATGAATGGTATTAAGGAATATAACCCGTCATCCACGCAACTGTAACAAGTAATTAACCTGTAAAAGATATCTAGGGAGTAGTGAAATCTAAGTAAACACAATTCTCTCACATATTACTTACACCACTAGTTTAATTTAGTTTATTTACATTTTTGTTATTTTATTTTGATTGCATCTTAGTTATTGGGTTAGTTGATTAACAACTAATTTCGCCCACTCTTCCAAAACCCGAGATTTTACTTGCTTTCATAAAACATAAAAATACAAAAAGAATCATCCCTCACCTCTAGACCTAGTTTTTAGGCTTTCTAATCCTAGCGACATTATTCCTGAGTTGAACGATCAATCCCCCGGTACTTGTCACTATACTATACTACAACGATCAGGTACACTGCCTGGTGGGGGTTGTAAGCTTCTCGAGATCCCTCGAGAGGTAAAGCCTGGTGCAATTCCCACGCATAAAGTTTTTGGCGCCGCTGCCGGGGAATAGTTATTGTCTAGGTTAGGATTTCTTTTAATTAGGTCTACTTGCTAGATTCCTTTCTAGTAATATTTTATTTTTATTTTTAGGTTTTCTTTAGTCTATCTTATTTCTTTGTTTCCTTTGTTCGTAAACTATCTCGATGGATAACAATAACATTGATCATTTGATTCCTGTTATTCGTGTTTTTCGTCATAGGATTTTCCAAATGCCCGCCCCAATCCCTTTAATGGAAAATGAGAACCCACCTAACCTCTCGCCTAACCAACACTTTGACAATAATTCTGAAATGGAGGAGTCTGACCATGATGATGACCATAGGGCTAGTCCTTTTTACTATTCAGACTCCGATGAGGATCTTGATGATGGTAATGTGATTAATGAAGATAGGATGGAAGAAGAAGTGAACCCTTTTTGGTATGTCGACCCTAGAACAAGGATTGAGAGTGATAGCTCATTCAATATGCAATTTCCTTGTAAGATTGGATTTAGGAGCTTCGATGCCTACCTTAACTCATCTCTCCCAATAAACATAATCTCGCGTAGTGAATATAATAGAATCATGGTAGATGAGTTAGAATACAAAGGAGATAATATTATAGCTAGGGCAATAACATTGCATGTGTTTGTAGGAAGCTTTGTTTATCTTGTTGAGTTCATGGTTATGGAGAATCTAGGAGAACTTATTGATAGTAAGTTAACCCAAGTTGTGTTTGGGAAACCTTTCAAAAGGTTGACCAACCTTGATGAAAAACTTATGGAAGGGTTAATTACATTCTTGGATGGGGATGAGAATTTTGTCTACCAAATGCCCCGTGCACACCCTAGGTTCAAGGATTTCTCCATGGAGAAGTGTAGTAGGTATCCGCCCCTAGAAATGCTAAGTGAGAATGATAAAAGAAAAGGGCTTAAATATCCTCATGAAAAAAATAAAAGATATTATCGTAGATGTTTGGAGTTAAGTGATGATTATAACAAAATTGAGGCAACTATTAGATGGCTCACCCTCGGTTATGTGAGCATAAGTGACACACGGTAACCCATGACCTTGAGTCTAGCTACAAGACTCGTAAATAAAGAAAAGCGCTTCTTGGGAGGCAACCCATTATTTGTGTGATTTCTATTGTTTGATTGTTATTTGCTTCCGTATGCATGCTTTATTTTTATTGTTGGTAGATCATGTTTCAAACTAAAATGATGAAAATACTTTATTTTGTTGTTTGGCTTAGTCTTAACTTCATCCAAAGGTATTTCAAAAGATAAGTGTAAGGGGAAACCCCAAATATGTTTATTAAGAAACAAACTCGATCATGAATCTCCACAATATTAAATGAACATGTATATTCGTATTTGTTAGAGTCAAATGCTTGTATCGAGTCATAATGATGTTTTGCAGGATTTTCCAGGAAATAGGACAAGGTTTTTCCAGAAATTTTCCGGAAACTTAACATAAGGATTTCTGCAGATCACTTCTGACGGCGTCAAGAATTTCTTCTTGACGGCGTCACGTGTAAAATTCTGGAAATTTTGCTAAATTTGTTTCTCTAACGGAGTCTTTAAGTTTTTGTTAATTCTTTGGTTTTATAATCTCCAGGAAATCTGCAAACATCATTCCACAAGCATTATATCTTACTTTGTTTTCTAGGATTTGTTAGTATATAGAGATTGCCGCCGATTTTATGCGAGGTTGCCTTGTTTGTTTTATCAGGTTTAACAGGTTACGTTTGACAAGAAGATGATTTATATTCTGGAAGGGAAGCTTTGATTGTTCATTTTCTTGGAGGAAGATTGATGTGTGCTTATTTACACATCCTTTTTAGACCCAAAATCAGACCAAATACACGAAATACTAACCAAATATGCCATGAGAATGTGTGTTTTTGTATTTGTGTATGTGCAGGTACGGATATGTGAAAAATGAACGAAAACAAAGCAAAAACGACAAAAACGAGCACGAGAATGGAAAGTGTCAAAAGCCGGAGCCGGGGAAGCAAAATGATCAGAGAAAGCTCACAATGTTCAGAAAAGTCCTCAGAGATTCATCATGTTACATATTTGGTCCTTTGGAAGAAACTTTGGAAGAAAGCCAGATTTGGTCCCTGAATTTTCAGATTATACAAATTGAGTCCTTGTTATTCTATTAACTAATCCTAAAACCAAATACCAAACCTGGGCCCAATACAAACCAAAGCCCACCACCTTAAATAATCCTATACCCGGCCTGCACCTCAACCCGTAGTCAAACCCACTAGAACCCGGTCAACCCCACAATAAATAAAAACTCCCAATTAAATTTACCGCCCCCCAATTTCCCTCACAACCCAAAAAAAAAGTACTGTGCTTAGAACCCTAACATAACACACCCAAAATTACCCTCAATTACCCCATCATAAGTTATTATTACCCAATCAAATGTTCTTCTAGAAGAAGCAGGAACATGTCAGGAATGTCAGGCACATGTCAGGGGTGCGTGGACCAATAGGAATGCATCACGAGGATCAATCATATCCATCAATCAATCAAATGGCTGAGAGGAGTGGATTGGGGACCAAGGGGAGATCAAGGGCTCATATCAATTCAAAGAAGCACACAACTTCACACGGATTGCTGAGGTGGACTCCTAGAACCTTCACAAGCTCCCTGCTCATTCTCCTATATATACCCCCCTCCATCTCATGTAATAGTGTGCTTTTTTTTATGTATTGTTATGCTGCTATTTTAAATTTTATAATGAATTTCTTTTATTAATAAAAAGCTTATTTCAGTTTTTATATTACTTGTCTCAATTCTTATTTCCATTATTTACTGCTTATTGTTTATCATCTGTTTTCAGCTTATTGTTTCTCTTCTATTATTACTTTTTAAATTCAGTATTACTTTTCAGTTTATTTACTAATTGTTGTTTGAAGTTTACATAAAAAGAAAAAAATCAAAAAATTCAGAAAATACTAAAAAAAATATCAAGTACTTAATTCCACAAGCTTCAATAAGCTTGTATTTAGTTTAATCAGTTTCATATAAGCTTCAATAAGCTTGGCACCAAACACTCAAATCTCTCATAAGCTCAAAAAGTCAACTCTGGTCAACTGTATTGCTTATTTGAATAAGCACAGCTTATTTGGTGAACAAGGCAGCCTTAAGGTGTCCAAAGGCCTGTCAAAAGACAGGCAAGCAAAGTGAATCCCCCTCTATTTGAGCTGAGGGGGAATTGGAAGTTGTAAGTTTCATTTTAGTTTACTGTTTTATCTCATAAGCTTATAGTAGTATAGATCTGTGTTTAGTTGCTTCTTATTGATTGTTACTACTTGTATTAGTCTGTTTTTAATTGGTTAATAGTTGTTTGATTCATCTGTTTGGCTGTTTGTTAATTGGATAGTTGTTTGAGACTCACTATTTCATTTCTCATATCTGTGGATTTTAGTACTTGAGTAATATTGCATCTGAGATCTATTTTCTGAATTGGTTTAGAGGTTCTGAATCATTGTGAGTTCATAGGTTAAGTTTTGGATTGCTTGTTGTTGGTTTTGTTGTAGTTTCTAAGAAGTGACTGTCATTAAAGGAGTGTTTGGATAGTTGTGGATTGCTGATATAGGTTGTGTTTCAGAGGTTGCTATTGGTCTAGTAAGTCACTTAGGTTGAAATTATTCTTAGTTAACTTTAAAAACAGTAGGTTAATACTATTAAAGTCAAAATGAGCTTCTGGTTATTGATAACAGTTAAATAGATTAGAGAATAGGTTGTATAATCAGTCTTATGGTAGCATAGATATAAGTTTTAGTGTATTTCAATTAGAAATCAGCTTAATATAACTTTTCTACTTAAAATTTTGCAAACAAATCTCACTTTGGTCAAAGTTTATTCAAAAACAAAAAGTCAACAAGTTTGTGAACTCAGGTTTTGGTCAAATTTGTGTGAAGTGTTCTAGTATTCAATTTTTATTGGAAATAATTGTGGATTGCTGATTTTCAAAGTTTGGTAGTAATTAAACAATTATCAAAAAAAATTGTTGTTCAGAACTTATTAGCTTATTATAAAAGCTGTTGGAAGTAGACTGTTTGAACTATAAGATCCCCTGCACCTCAGTTTTGAATCAGAATCCTAGGGTACTTTTAGACCAATAAATTATTTCTAGCATCTGTTTATTTGGTGTATTTTGTATCTCTGGTGGTCAGTGTATAGTTTGGACCCATAAGTTTGCTGGTCTCAGCTTATCTACTCACTTAAAGAGCTTATTCAAGTGAGCACATAGAACATAGAATCTGTTTGGTATTTGAGGGCTGCTAAGAGCTATAATCTGATCATATTCTGTGTTTTGTTGTTCATTTGAGTTCCTTTGTAACTCAAGTTGTTGTTTCAGTTGTTATTTAGCTTTTAGCTTAATCTGCTTGAGCTTGTTGCCTATTACATATAGCTTATTTGATCTACTTGGTTCCATATCTGTGTTTCTGTGTGTTTTCTGGTCTGAAATTGTTCCTACTAGCTTATTAAGGTCATAAAAGTCATTTGTCAAAGTTTTGGTCAACTTGGTCAACTTTTGCTTATCAATAAGCTCTTTTAAATAAGCTGTTTTAGCCCATTCAGCACTTTCAGTGCTTATTTTTCAAATTTTCTATTTTTCCTAGCTTTTAAATATTATTTTAGATTTTCCCTGAAATTTTCATATTTTTCTGAGCTCATTTGCTATTTTTCTTATTTAATTTTCAATTTTAATCATTTTTAATTACTTTTTAATTATTAAAAAATACAAAAAAATCAGAAAAACCCCAGAAAAATCCAAAAATAATATTAGAAAATTATTTTTAGTTATTTTAGAATTTTAGAAGTTAATTTTGCATTTTTCTCACTTTATTTTCATTTTCTTTTAATTTTTAAATAGTTTAATTAGTTTTAAATTCATAAAAAATTAATAAAAAGTCAAAAAAATATTTTTCTTTTTCTCAAAATTTTCTTTTATCATTTTTGATTTTTAAAAATTATTTCCAAGTCCCTAGGAGTAGTGTAGCTTAAAACTCGCGTTTTATTTCGTACGTTGACGTTTAAATTACGTTTTAACGTACGGTTTCGATTTACGTGACGTTTTTAGTTACCTTATTTGCAATACTTGCTTAAGTGATTAATTGTGCCTTGTTTGCTATATCATTAGTGTAATCTCATATATATCACTTTGTACCACTTTTCACGACACGTTTTCCGAATCGGAAATTCGGAATTCCATTCACCCTTCACACGAAATACGACCTCGGGTTATCCGTATTTCTTTGCCGATTACTTTGAGCTTATATCTATACTATAATTGATATTGTGTTTTCACGAACCAATCAATTTTTGGCGCCGCTGCCGGGGAAGGTTGAAGTGAATTTTTGAATATTCGTTTTTGAAAAATTGTGTTTTGATAAGCCTTCCTCTATTTTGTATATATTATATATATATTGATAAAATCAAAAACACTTTTCCTAAAGTGTTTTCACAAAAATACCAAAAAAATTAATAAAGTTATTGCCTCGACTCGATCGAAAGGAGGAGCGTTGTAAACCAAATAAGCTTAACAATATAACAAAAGCGTGAAATTAGTTGTTAATCGAACTACTTTAATTCTACAACCGGATAAGCGGAAAATACGGATAGCTTTGACATTAAATTGCAAGCTGAAGAGAGATCCAATCTTCTCTCCCGTTCCGTCGCGAGTAGATTTGAGGAAAACGATTTCAATTAACGTAACGTAGAAAAGAAAAAAAAAAGGTTTTATAAGAAAAGACAAAAAGATTTTCTTTTTCAAATTTGAAAACTTGATTTTTGTGGTGTATGATCACACGTTCACGGTCGAGATTAATCGATAAATCTCCGACCATACCGAAACACAATCGTAGACGTCGTAAACAAGCTTACGTACCCGAGTTACGTACTCTTGTTGAAACACCCATCACCGAGATGGCCGATCAACGTACTATGCAAGAATTGCTCCAGTGTCCCACCGAGGGATACGGGGATGCAATTGTTCTACCACCGATCCTTTCCGATCATTTTGAACTTAAAACTGGATTGATTCAACTTGTCACATTAAAACAATTTCACGGTTTTGAAAGGGACGATCCTCACGCACACATCCGATGGTTTAATAAGTTAACTTCGACCATGAAATTTAAGGATGTCCCTCACGATGCTATCAAATTGATGTTGTTCCCATTTTCACTCGAGGGTTCAGCCCGGATTTGGCTCGAAAAAGAACCCCCTCGTTCAATTAACACATGGGAAGAACTCGTCTCGAAATTTGTTAATCATTTCTTTCCACCGTCTAAAACGACTAATCTTAAGAATGATATAACTAATTTTCAACAACGTTTTGATGAGAACTTTGGTGAGGCATGGGAACGTTTTAAGGATCTTCTTCGAAAATGTCCTCACCATGGTTTCTCCGAATTGCACCAAATCGACACGTTTTATAACGCTTTGACTCAAAACGATCAAGATTCTTTAAACGCAGCCGCCGGTGGCAATATCTTGAATCGTACGCCTAGGGATATTTTATCGATCATCGAGAACAAATCTAAGGTTCCGACTTCTCTTAACAAACCGAATGTTTCGAAAGTGACTTCTTTTACTCCTTCACCTTCGTCGGTCCAATCGTCGGAATTGGCCGAACTTACCGACGCTATCCGTTGTATGATGAAAGAGTTTAAGTCCCAGAACAAAAAACCCGAGCCCGTTAAAGCCGTTAATGAAAAATGTGTGATTTGTGGTGGACCCCATCCGTATTATGATTGTCAAGCCACCGATGGCCAAGTTTATAATGCTAACATAGCATCCGTGAATTACAATCAAAACCAAGGTTTTCGTACTAACCAAACAAGTCCACCTGGGTTTCCACCCGTGCAAACTAATCAAAACCGTTATCCTCAAAATAACCAAGGTTACAATCAAAACCGTGGAACCAATTTCAATCAAGTCCCTCCACCCCAACAAGTTTATCAACCACCACAACAAGTACAACCTTCTCCTGAGCTTGCTAATTATATGAAAACAAACGATGTAAACATACGAGCTATGCAAAATCAAATAAACAACATGAGGGTTGAACTTAAGAAAGATATCGACACAACCATGACTCGACAAACGAATGAGCTAAAGCAAATGATGAGCAGTTTTATGCAGATGAATCAAGCATCAACGTCTGGAACTCTTCCAAGCAATACTATTCCAAACCCGAGGGGCGAGATTAATGCGATTACGACACGTAGTGGTGCTTTATATGAACCCACGGTACCGACTACCTCTTCTTCTCCTCCCCCTAAGGTAGTGGACCGTGAGACCGAGGTGACAAAGGACCCGGTACCTCCTACTAATAACGGAGGTGCTGAAAACATCCAACCTCCGGTTGTCCAAACATCAAAAGATAAAGAAAAAGTCGTTTCCGAGAACAATGTGAAATACAAGTCAAAATTGCCATATCCATCACGATTTAATGATGAAGAGCTCCGTGCAAAATCTAAAAAACAAATGGAAAAGTTTCTCGATATTTTTCAAAAATTGCACTTTGATATCAGTTTCATGGATGCTCTTGTTTACATGCCAAAATTTGCCTCAACGTTTAAAAATCTCATAAGTAATAAAGAGAAATTGCTCGAATTAGCCGAAACACCGATAAATGTTCAATGCTCCGCTATTCTTCTCAAGAAGCTTCCCGAGAAGCTTGGAGATTCGGGAAAGTTTCTCATTCCTTGTTCGTTGAAAGATCAAGAGGTTTGCAAAGCCCTGGCCGATTCAGGTGCAAGCATTAACCTTATGCCTTTGTCAATCTATAAACAACTTGGAATGGGAGAACTTAAACCGACCCGAATGACTTTAGAGCTTGCTAATCGTTCGATTACTCATCCGGTTGGAATTGCAGAAGATGTTTTTGTTCAAGTGAACTCGTGTACTTTTCCGGCCGACTTTGTCGTTGTTAATTTTGAACCCGATCCGAGAGTTCCTCTTATACTAGGGCGACCATTTTTACGAACCGCAAAAGCCCTAGTAGATCATTTTGAGGATACTCTAACTTTACGACATGATGATGACATAATGATTTTTAAAGTCGATGCTCCGAAATCAAAGAAGTATTCCGTAAAAAGCATAAATGTTTGTGATTATACCTTTGATGATTTTGTGAAAACTTTCGTCTCCGACTCTTCCCCGTCATTTCCTCCGAATAAGGAACATGATTCTTTTTGGGAAGAGGTCGATGAATTTCTTGCTATTGATACGATTCCGTTTTCTGAGATTGACGATTCTTACTTTGATTCGGAGGGAGATACTATTTTTCTTAACAATTTGTTGAACAATGAACCGTCAATCCCTCCGGATAAAGTTAAGACAAAGATTGAACTTATGATTGACGATCCTCTGGAGCCCGAGCTCGAGGAATTTTTACCCGACTTTGAGAGTTTTTCGTTCGATACGACTGAGGAGATTAGTGGCAATCCCACTTATCGTCCGGATTTTTCTTATCCGACTTATGAAGCTTTTAACTTTGATATTGATCACTCGGAAGAGACGAGTCGTGGCAGTACCACTTCTCATGCTTTTATCTCTCTTCCGGAGTATGAGTCGTTTTGTTTTGACAAAATTGAATATGAAATTGAAAAGTTTTATAATCCTGAATATGAAAGTTTCAGTTTTGATCTTGACATTGATCATGATCCGGGTGGTTTTCTTAAACATGAGAGTTTTAATGAAAATTTTATCCCATCCCTCCCACCCGGGAAAGTTTTTAAAATGAGCTTGAATGATAAAATTCATAATTTCACAATTATGAAGTTTTCTTTTGATGATAATGAGTTTTTCATGACGGTTAACATGACCTTCTTGCCGTTTGTAACATTTGGTGTGATTTCTCTTATCCTTCATTCCATTGGGAGTGAGGATGTTGTTTTTGACCCTGGTATCGTTTTTAAAAGTTTTCACTATTACAATACCATTGGTTATCTCATCGGGTTGGAACTTTCACATAAATCATATGTTTATCCAAATATTTTGAATGAAAGCCCGATGAAGATTATTTTCCATTTGCTCTCCACAAGGACGAATTAATTCGGGGATCGAGTCAAGCTCATGTGACTCGGTAATCAAAAAACAAGCGCTTCGTGGGAGGCACCCCATGCTTATCCATTTCATTTTCTTTATTTTCTATTTTCTTAAGTAACGTAACGTGAGGGGGGCGACCCTTTCCAAACTCGTGTTTTCGTGGTTGTTTGTGATTGTTCAGGAATTTCCCCGAAGTTTGAGGACTCTCGTGCTCGTGGTTTGTTGTTCTCTCCACTCGAGTCTCATTCTTCGCTGCTCTATTGGAAATTCACCAGATCCAAAAATCTTATCGACTAACGTTTATCTCTTGGCATACTTAATAAACGGCCTTAGATTTTACGTAGGATTACCTTTACCCTTAAAACATTGAGGACAATGTTTCACTTCAGTCTGGGGGGGTGAATCTTCGATTCGATTTGACCTTGCACCTTTATCTAGCTGTTAACTTACGCAACTCCGTTTTCCACCAAAAAATTTAAATTTTGTCACCTTTTTATTGTCTTAAAAAAAATGAAAATGAAGAAAAAAAGATATGATATGATATGAATAATAAGATTTGACACCTTGTTTTGACTTTCCTACCGGCGAGAGTAGAAATAAATGTTTCGACTTGACCGGGCGTGTTGAGCCCTAGCTCGTCTCCCTTAACCAATATAATCAAAAGATTATGGCTAAGCATCCGCGGATCTCATTACTTGGGATTTTAAATTTGCGGAGATCGAGGAATGATAGAGTTTATTTAGAAGTTTCGTGCTATACACGGATCTCAACCATGGGATTTAAAAAACCCACCAGAGGTACTTGTGGCCTCCTTGTTCCCACAAGCTTGCACACCCATATAAATAGATGTCTAGGATTAATTAAGTGTATACGGTTTGGGCAATACTTAGTTTTTTCTCGTTCCCAACAAAATTTCTGCATATGAGGGTTTGGTACACATAGGGGTACTGCCAGTGTTACGGTGAAATAGACTATTGCATCTTGCCGGTTCACAGCCGATGTTGTGATCTTATTAAAGACCGTAGGACTTGGGGTTTGGCATATGATTATGAATATCAATAATAATAATCCAAAGCCAAATAAAAAGGCAGAGGAATCCAAAGCTGTAAAAAAGCAAAGGATATAATCCAAAAGTCATAATAAAGCTCTTGTATCTTGGCGGCTTAAAACCGTTGTTGTGATTGAAATAAAGGACTAAGGAGGAAATATTATTAAAGTGATTATAGTTATGCAAAAATGCCAAGCTTCGACTCCGGGGGTTTCCCTAATAAAAAGCTTCCGTTTCGTGTATCAAACATGGTATGTCTCGGTCGTAAATAAAAAGGGAGCTCCTACAAATCGTGTTAAATCAGAGACCTTCATGTGGACCCGACTTTTGTATGCAGAGGTTTTTGAGGGAAAGTTTGGAAACTACTTAGCGTTCAAATTTTGTGCTCTTATCGGACTAACAAATATCAAAACGAGAAAAATATGAAGCAATTCATTTCTCACAAATTAAAATCTTGAGATACAAAACATAGGACCTGGGAACAAGAGGTAATACATAAGTAACTTTTGTGGGCAGTGTTAGCATCTAACTTCTAGTTAAACAATGATTTCGATTTTACGCTTAGTTTGGGAGCTTGTGAAAAATCAAGGATGACGATTTTTATCCGTATGGTCTCTTCTCCTTGAAGTGTTTCTACTCGTTGACCCTGAAAATTATCAACAGATATGAATTGATAATGAAAGTCAAAGCAAACCGTCACATATATAAATGAAAAGTACAAAAAGAGTAGTTGTAGTATTATTCATGAAAATCGGAAAACGGAGCGTTTTTGAGAATAAATGATTTTACTATCTCTTTTGAAAGTCATTCCTACTTTACAACGTCAGTAAAGAGAGGTTTTGAAATTATTTATCTCTTAAGCGTGAAGTGATGACATTGCGTGAGGGCACGACAATACCTTAGTCTGGGGGATTTTGATGTGTGCTTATTTACACATCCTTTTTAGACCCAAAATCAGACCAAATACACGAAATACTAACCAAATATGCCATGAGAATGTGTGTTTTTGTATTTGTGTATGTGCAGGTACGGATATGTGAAAAATGAACGAAAAAAAAGCAAAACCGACAAAAACGAGCACGAGAATGGAAAGTGTCAAAAGCCGGAGCCGGGGAAGCAAAATGATCAGAGAAAGCTCACAATGTTCAGAAAAGTCCTCAGAGATTCATCATGTTACATATTTGGTCCTTTGGAAGAAACTTTGGAAGAAAGCCAGATTTGGTCCCTGAATTTTCAGATTATACAAATTGAGTCCTTGTCATTCTATTAACTAATCCTAAAACCAAATACCAAACCTGGGCCCAATACAAACCAAAGCCCACCACCTTAAATAATCCTATACCCGGCCTGCACCTCAACCCATAGTCAAACCCACTAGAACCCGGTCAACCCCACAATAAATAAAAACTCCCAATTAAATTTACCGCCCCCCAATTTCCCTCACAACCCAAAAAAAAGTACTGTGCTTAGAACCCTAACATAACACACCCAAAATTACCCTCAATTACCCCATCATAAGTTATTATTACCCAATCAAATGTTCTTCTAGAAGAAGCAGGCACATGTCAGGAATGTCAGGCACATGTCAGGGGTGCGTGGACCAATAGGAATGCATCACGAGGATCAATCATATCCATCAATCAATCAAACGGCTGAGAGGAGTGGATTGGGGACCAAGGGGAGATCAAGGGCTCATATCAATTCAAAGAAGCTCACAACTTCACACGGATTGCTGAGGTGGACTCCTAGAACCTTCACAAGCTCCCTGCTCATTCTCCTATATATACCCCCTCCATCTCATGTAATAGTGTGCCTTTTTTTATGTATTGTTATGCTGCTATTTTAAATTTTGTAATGAATTTCTTTTATTAATAAAAAGCTTATTTCAGTTTTTATATTACTTGTCTCAATTCTTATTTCCATTATTTACTGCTTATTGTTTATCATCTGTTTTCAGCTTATTGTTTCTCTTCTATTATTACTTTTTAAATTCAGTATTACTTTTCAGTTTATTTACTAATTGTTGTTTGAAGTTTACATAAAAAGAAAAAATCAAAAAATTCAGAAAATACTAAAAAAAATATCAAGTACTTAATTCCACAAGCTTCAATAATCTTGTATTTAGTTTAATAAGTTTCATATAAGCTTCTAATAGCTTCTGTGATACTTTGTTTGGCACCAAACACTCAAATCTCTCATAAGCTCAAAAAGTCAACTCTGGTCAACTGTATTGCTTATTTGAATAAGCACAGCTTATTTGGTGAACAAGGCAGCCTTAAGGTGTCCAAAGGCCTGTCAAAAGACAGGCAAGCAAAGTGGATCCCCCTCTATTTGAGCTGAGGGGGAATTGGAAGTTGTAAGTTTCATTTTAGTTTACTGTTTTATCTCATAAGCTTATAGTAGTATAGATCTGTGTTTAGTTGCTTCTTATTGATTGTTACTACTTGTATTAGTCTGTTTTTAATTGGTTAATAGTTGTTTGATTCATCTGTTTGGCTGTTTGTTAATTGGATAGTTGTTTGAGACTCACTATTTCATTTCTCATATCTGTGGATTTTAGTACTTGAGTAATATTGCATCTGAGATCTATTTTCTGAATTGGTTTAGAGGTTTTGAATCATTGTGAGTTCATAGGTTAAGTTTTGGATTGCTTGTTGTTGGTTCTGTTGTAGTTTCTAAGAAGTGACTGTCATTAAAGGAGTGTTTGGATAGTTGTGGATTGCTGATATAGGTTGTGTTTCAGAGGTTGCTATTGGTCTAGTAAGTCACTTAGGTTGAAATTATTCTTAGTTAACTTTAAAAACAGTAGGTTAATACTATTAAAGTCAAAATGAGCTTCTGGTTATTGATAACAGTTAAATAGATTAGAGAATAGGTTGTATAATCAGTCATATGGTAGCATAGATATAAGTTTTAGTGTATTTCAATTAGAAATCAGCTTAATATAACTTTTCTACTTAAAATTTTGCAAACAAATCTCACTTTGGTCAAAGTTTATTCAAAAACAAAAAGTCAACAAGTTTGTGAACTCAGGTTTTGGTCAGATTTGTGTGAAGTGTTCTAGTATTCAATTTTTATTGGAAATAATTGTGGATTGCTGATTTTCAAAGTTTGGTAGTAATTAAACAATTATCAAAAAAAAAAAAATTGTTGTTCGGAACTTATTAGCTTATTATAAAAGCTGTTGGAAGTAGACTGTTTGAACTATAAGATCCCCTGCACCTCAGTTTTGAATCAGAATCCTAGGGTACTTTTAGACCAATAAATTATTTCTAGCATCTGTTTATTTGGTGTATTTTGTATCTCTGGTGGTTAGTGTATAGTTTGGACCCATAAGTTTGCTGGTCTCAGCTTATCTACTCACTTAAAGAGCTTATTCAAGTGAGCACATAGAACATAGAATCTGTTTGGTATTTGAAGGCTGCTAAGAGCTATAATCTGATCATATTATGTGTTTTGTTGTTCATTTGAGTTCCTTTGTAACTCAAGTTGTTGTTTCAGTTGTTATTTAGCTTTTAGCTTAATCTGCTTGAGCTTGTTGCCTATTACATATAGCTTATTTGATCTACTTGGTTCCATATCTGTGTTTCTGTGTGTTTTCTGGTCTGAAATTGTTCCTACTAGCTTATTAAGGTCATAAAAGTCATTTGTCAAAGTTTTGGTCAACTTAGTCAACTTTTGCTTATCAATAAGCTCTTTTAAATAAGCTGTTTTAGCCCATTCAGCACTTCCAGTGCTTATTTTTCAAATTTTCTATTTTTCCTAGCTTTTAAATATTATTTTAGATTTTCCCTGAAAGTTTCATATTTTTCTGAGCTCATTTGCTATTTTTCTTATTTAATTTTCAATTTTAATCATTTTTAATTACTTTTTAATTATTAAAAAATACAAAAAAATCAGAAAAACCCCAGAAAAATCCAAAAATAATATTAGAAAATTATTTTTAGTTATTTTAGAATTTTAGAAGTTAATTTTGCATTTTTCTCACTTTATTTTCATTTTCTTTTAATTTTTAAATAGTTTAATTAGTTTTAAATTCATAAAAAATTAATAAAAAGTCAAAAAAATATTTTTCTTTTTCTCAAAATTTTCTTTTATCATTTTTGATTTTTAAAAATTATTTCCAAGTCCCTAGGAGTAGTGTAGCTTAAAACTCGCGTTTTATTTCGTACGTTGACGTTTAAATTACGTTTTAACGTACGGTTTCGATTTACGTGACGGTTTTAATTACCTTATTTGCAATACTTGCTTAAGTGATTAATTGTGCCTTGTTTGCTATATCATTAGTGTAATCTCATATATATCACTTTGTACCACTTTTCACGACACGTTTTCCGAATCGGAAATTCGGAATTCCATTCACCCTTCACACGGAATACGACCTCGGGTTATCCGTATTTCTTTGCGGATTACTTTGAGCTTATATCTATACTATAATTGATATTGTGTTTTCACGAACCAATCAAAGATCTAACCTGGCTACCATACTATCCATACCGAGCGAATCAGGGGAGTATTTGATTTCATTCTTTTACCTGTTTTACTTTTACATTCTTTACTTGAACATTGGGGACAATGTTCATCCTAAGTGTAAGGGGAGGGTAAATGATGATACCATATAGGATACACTTTCACTTGAGTTTGTTTTGTTTGATGGTAGGTGTGTAATAAAACTATGAGAAATACTTGTTAGTGTAATTTTAGCGCCAAATTTAAATTTTTTTACAACATTTAGGAGTGAAACTTTAGCTTTAGCAAGCGTCTCATGGATAGGAGTTGTATAACTAGCACAAAACCGTACTATTCAGAAAAATTTTCCACCCAAATATGTGAGGTTCTCCTTTAGATTTGATAGGAAAAGCATTTACTATTAGTGCTTATGAGTGTACCGGTAGCATTTAGATTCTAAAACTTGCGTTAGTGATGCATCCCAAGACCGCTAGTGAGACTACATTCGTGTGGTAGGATTTACTACACGATAAGAGGCATTAGGATCACCCTTGTGTTAAACCCGTATCATAATTACTTGACCATTTAAGTCATATTACTTGGCTAGTTAAGTCAATTAATTTTTCCCACACCTTAGCGTTGTACTCATTTTTAGTACACGAAACCCCTAGTACACCCCTCCGAGCCTATCTTTTCGTTTCTAACTTTAAGCATCTTACTTAAAGGAAGAATTTGTTATACCCCATTTAAATGTACAACCAAATCGCCTTAGCCTTCCGTGTATGCACTCATCTTTAGTGCATTATTGTTATTGGTTTAAACCCTTAGTTAATTATCTAATTGATTACATGGTTGCTAAGTCAGTTGATATAAAAAATATCACGATATGCTATTTTTGAGGGGGAGAAGACATGATTAAAATGTGATCAAAGATTATTAAAGTTTGTGACTGAATCTCAAAAGAGCTCGACTCAGTAAGTACAAATGAATTGACGAAGCTTAAAATGTCAGTAATCGAAAAGACTTGTCCTGGACGGGTAATAATTTCAAGCTAGTCTAACTAGTGATGTAAGCGTGTCTCGAATAGGACTTGTCTGAGTAGAATGTACCATATCGAGAGACTTTCTTTGGACTTGACTAGGACGGGTAATAATTTCAAGCTAGTCTAACTAGTGATGTAAGCGTGTCTCGAATCGGTCATGTTCACTGAAAGTGGATCAATTCAAAAAGTACACACTCCTCACGCATGTGCAAATTTCTTAAAAATTACATGAGCACATGTGAAGGGGGAGTCCTTCAAAAGTTGCAAAACTCTCAAAGTGGTAACAACAATGTGTTTTATTATCATAAACACTTTGAGAGATTTTCAGTAAATGGTTTCATGGCAATTACAGGATAGTCATGGTATTATAAGGTGACTAAGGTTAGGAAAAACCGTCCTATGATCCACCAAAGCCGGAGGGATCTACCCAAGGACAAATCCAATAGATTAGAATTAGAAGTCCTTAGGTATGATTGAAAAAAAGGAGAAAATGAGAAAGGAGAAAGAAGGGGTTGAAGAATTAAAAAGAAAAGTTATGAAAAAGGGTGAAAAGAAATAGCCCTCCATATGTTCAACCTTAGGGCAGACACCGGGTTCAATTCGTATGCTACTGGTTGTTGCTAAGGTGACACCGGTATTGAAGATAAAGACGTCATGGACCCAGTGACGCACTACACTAAACCTTCTAAGCCACTCAAGTTCTCTTAAAAGAGCTTGTTTCATTCTCACGGGGAACCGATGTAATCTATCGACCTGTCTCTTAGAGATGGTTGATATTGAAGCAGGAGACCTCTCCCTAATCTCCGCATAGGAAACTAAGTATGCACTTATCGAGTCTAGAGCCATGAGATACATCAAAGATCTCTTAGGAACACTTAGTATTTCTACAACTGGTGTTCTACATCAATGGATACCAGCTGTAAATTATAGAGTCCTACGCAGATCCTAGCAATCTGCCAGAACATTTATGAGAGGATTCACTTTGGTGATTCTCAATGATTGAATGGAAACTCTTGCCAGGGTCAACATCAAACAGCCCTGACAGCAGGTCACTTCAGTAATTCTTTATGGGTTACGCTTAGTATTCGCGGTGGTTTCAAACGGTCTACAGTCGTGGAGTGATCCCCAGCGACTCACCCATTCGTTAATCTACTTAGTAGGTTTCGTAAGCTCTCTCGAGAGTATCCGAATTGGGAACGGCCTTCGTAAGGGTTAGAAGGAGTCTTCACACTATGCTGTTGACGATCTCTAATTCTTATCTGTAAGTATCGGTTGATTTATTGCTAACTGTTTACTTGCAGCTATACATCATCTCCATGGCGACAGATTCCGCATGCTCATACATACATCTGGAAGTTAAAGAAAGCTCCCTCAAAGATCTATACAACACAATGTTCAAAGAAAGATTCTACGCCAAAAAGAAGAATCTACAAAGTATAAAGACTAAAGATCTAAGTGAAAGAAAGTTAACTACGTGCATATGAATATCAAAGTCCAAATATGTATGAGCATGTTGGAATGGCAGACAACTACCACAGACGCAGAAGTGACGAAAGGCAGATTGCTCCATATCACAAAAGAACAAAGAACGATGAAAAGTTAGTCATCAAAGATCACAAAGCATGAAGGAACAAAGACTAAAGACTATTCTACTACGACACACAATGGTCAACAACAAAAAACAAAGAAGACCTAATCACGTGGAGCATCATTCGAATGACCACCCCTTAGGGGGAGATTGTTAGCATTAAAATTATATTAGAAAGTGATGGTCATTCTCATTATTAGAATGTTGTGTCGTATGTAATAGTCTAAGTTAGTTGGGTTTGGACTTGGTAAGCTAATATGCTATGTGTTAGTTTATGTAAGCCTTTATATAATACCTGTAATCCAAGTCCAAGCCTAAAGCCCATAGAAAGCCTTTTAGGGCATCTCATGTTACTAACTATATAAACACCTCAAAGCTCATTTGAGGTGTGTGCTTGTGTGTGTTTTTTAATAAAAGTTCTCTTCATCTTTACCTCTCTTTTATACATCTTAACGCCACACATATCTCATCAAGTCACCATCTTTACTTCATTTACATGCTATATTGATATTAAAGTTGATATATCTAAGGTCCTACAAGAATGTAAAAACCGGACGTTGCAAGAGATGAGTAGAACAATGCTTAATGAACAAAATATTCCACAAAAGTTTTGGTGTAATGCCGGTGACACATCAACGTACATTTTAAATCGAGTCTTAATTAGACCATTTTTGAATAAAACTCCTTATGAACTTTATAAAGGTAAAAAGCCTACATTAGGATACTTTAGAGTGTTTGGGAGTAAATGCTTCATTCTTAACACCAAGGATTATCTCACCAAATTTGACCCAAAGTCTTATGAAGGTGTATTTCTTGGATATTCATAAAATAATAAAGCATACATTGTTTTGAACAAAGAAACCTTAAGAGTCGAGGAATCGTTAAACGTAACATTTGACGAAAGTCCACCTCCCTCTAAGACATCACCTTTGGTAGATGATGACTTAGTTGAAAGCCAAGCAATTGAAAGTCAAGAAATCTTAGGTAATGACAAGGAAGATGAACTATTAAACAAAGAACTTGTCAATGTCAAAGAATCTAAAAGTCATCCATTAGATGGTGTCATAGGCAACATTAACGAAAGAACATTTAGATCAAAAGTTCAAAATGAAACCAACTATTTTTGTTTCGTGTCAACCACTGAACCGAAAAACATTAATGAAGCCATTAAAGATGAGTCTTGGGTAATTGCAATGCAAGAAGAGTTAAACCAATTTGTTAGGAATGATGTATGGACATTAGTTCCTCAACCTAAGAGTCAAACAATAATTGGAACAAAATGGGTCTTTCGTAATAAAATGGATGAAAATGGAATTGTGTCTAGAAACAAAGCTAGGCTAGTAGCACAAGGATATAATCAACAAGAAGGAATTGAGTACGATGAAACTTTTGCTCCGGTTGCTAGGCTCGAGTCAATTAGAATCTTACTTGCGTATGCATGTGCACATAATTTTAAACTCTTTCAAATGGACGTCAAAAGTGCATTTCTAAACGGGGTCATTAATGAAGAAGTATATGTTGCTCAACCACCGGGCTTCATCGATTTTGAAAAACCTAATTATGTTTACAAACTTAAAAAGGCTCTTTACGGACTTAAGAAAGCTCCAAAAGCATGGTATGATCGACTTAAAACCTTCCTAGTTGACCATAAGTATACCATGGGCTTAGTTGATAATACTCTCTTCACTAAGAAGAAAGTTTCACATATTATCATAGTCCAAATCTATGTTGATGACATTATATTCGGATCAACTTGTCAAGAATTATGTGTGGATTTCTCAAAAATCATGCATGACGAGTTTGAAATGAGTATGATGGGAGAACTCAACTTTTTCCTAGGACTCCAAATTAAACAACTAGAAGATGGTATCTTCTTTAACCAATCTAAATATATTAAGGACATGCTTAAGAAATTTAGATTAGAAGATTCGAAACCAATCAAAACACCCATGTCTACGGAAACTAAACTCACCAAGGATGAGGAAAGTGAATCCGTAGATAGCACTAAATATAGAGGTATGATTGGAAGTCTACTTTACCTAACGGCTAGTAGACCCGACATTATGTTTAGTGTTTGTCTATGTGCTCATTTTCAAGAAGATCCTAAGACAACTCATCTCGAAGCCGTTAAAAGGATTTTTAGGTATATTAAGGGCACTACACATTTAGGTTTATGGTATCCCAAAGGAACGGGAATAGACACCATAGTGTATGCCGACTCGGATCATGCCGGTGACTATGTTGATAGAAAAAGCACAAGTGGTATTTGTACTTTGGTTGGACATTGTCTCACCTCATGGTTCTCTAAGAAGCAAACGGCTCTTGCTATCTCAACAACGGAAGCCGAGTACGTTTCGGCCGGAAAGGCATGTCAACAAGCTCTTTGGATGAAGCAAGCTCTTGTCGACTACGGAATTCAACTTAACGACATCACCATTCTTTGTAACAACAAAGGTGCTATTGATCTTAGCAAAAAACCGGTTCAACATGATCGTACCAGACATATTGAAATCCGTCATCATTTCCTTCGTGACAACGTTCAAAAAGGAAATATCTCAATTGAGAAAGTTTCTTCCGAAGACAACATAGCCGACATTCTCACAAAACCCCTTAAACGAGAACCTTTTAACCTTCTTAGGCTAGGCTTAGGACTCATGGAACCTACTTTGTAGTTCTGGACATTAGACAAAAATCACAAAAATCAAAACAAATCCATAACTCTTTTTCTCAGCAGGGTCGGCGGAACCCTCAGCCACAACGGACGGAACCAATTCTTGGGTTCCACCGTATCCTCCGGCCTGCAGAACCATTTTTGTTGTTTATATTAAACCAAACACCCATTATCTCATACCACCACTTCCAAACTGCTACTATTCACTTTACCTCTCATCCATACCCACGAAAATTTGATCTTCCTTTCATTCACATTGCAAATCAATCATCATTGTAAGTATTCTAAAACTTGATTACAATCCTGATCTGAGTCTAGGAATTCTATTTTTGCACAAAAACAAAAACTTGGGGTTATGCATTAACTTGAGAAACTCATGCATGAAATTAGGTGTTTAACAAAACTAATCATGTTTCCCATAGTTAGGAATTGCATTCTTACTAAGTATAAACATGTTTGCTAAAACACCCCATGTCAAATTTTAGCAAAAACTTCTCACAAATAGGACAAATATTTTTTCGTCTCACATTGAGAATACAAAATCAAAATGTTATGTTTAATACATCACTTGCATAATGTCTCTTGAATGCTAAAGGGAATACATAACCAATATGTATTTTCGGGTACATTCAAACGAAGCTACATTGAACTAGGAGTGCTTGGGTTATCTTTTGTTTTATAACAAAATTGCATTATAAAACGTTTTTAAGCATCAAAATGAGTCAAGATAACCGCACCTCCACATTGTTTTCATATAGGCACAACTAGAACACCCACATTACAATAGTCATTTACTTAGACTAAAACTTGAAATTTTGTTTTTCTAGGAATCATCATGCCTCCTCTAACCCACTATAACCACAAGGACACCATCAACTACCTACCCAAACACCACAAAACCAAGGGTCTTACTCCAACCCAAGTCAACGTTTTCAAAGCCTTAGAAAAACATTATGTCCATGAGGGTAGAACCATTGACCCGTCCTTCCTAGAAGGCACAAACCTCTACACGGAATTTGCCACAATCAACTTTGAGTGTCTCTTAGAAATCGACGAGCCTATTTGTCCTAGGTTCATTCTAGAATTCTATGCATCCGTCACCCTCTCCACGGATGACTATGGTCTCATGTCTATCAACTTTAGGGTTAGTGGTAATCAATACTCCTTCACTCTCGAGGAGTTTGCTCAAATCATAGGTGTCCCAAACCGTGGTACTTGCATCTACTCCAACTTGCACTCCCTCTCAACCCTTGACACACTCAATGACCGCATCCATCCCTATGACACCCCTCTTGTGTCCAAAGATGTACTTCGTAACCACCTCTTTGTTAGGACAACCAACAAAAGGAGAACCCGTGCGGAAAATGAGGTCGATAAGGACCCATATGGAATGGAACTTAATGAACTCATGCCCCAATTCAAGAAATGGGAGGAAGTCCTTAGAGCCAATGTCATTAGCACAATAGGAAACCGAGATCATATCAATATTTGCCTTTGCTACATGCTCTACTCCTTGTACGTTAGGCAACCCTTCAATCTTGCCTACTACATGGCTAAGAGAATGGCCGACATTCCCGTGCATGGCACAACGGCTATGCCGTATGGAATGCTCTTGACCCGTCTCTTTAGGTTCATCTCTCCCATTCCACCAACTCCTAACCGTCTTCGCCTTGACTACTCTCTCATTCCACACACCTTTGTCCCACTTAGTGATAAGAGAGTTTACAAAGCCCAAGGAAAATGTCCACATCCTCCTACCTCCTCATCATCTTCCTCAATGAGTGAAGATGACAATTTGCCCAACTCTAGACTCCCACCTTTAGAATACCTTTCCCAACTTCCGGATATTCCGAATGAGTCGAACGAGTTCAAGCAAACAAAGGGGATGTTCAAAAACATCGGGAGGTTCCTTGGAAAAATGAAGAAGAAGATTGACCGTCAATGAGTGCGGGTGTGTAGGAGTGTTTGGCACAAGGTGCTATTTGAAACAATTTGGTTGTGTAAACAATGGTTCCTATGAATTTGTGTGTTGGTAGGATGTTTGATAAAATTGGAAACATGTACTAACTAACCATGATGCAGGGAGACAACATTTGGCATGTTGTCAAATTTTCATGTTTATATAATTTTCAGTAAGTATAGTGAAATTCGCTAGCCCCCGGTCTAAGTCCAATGGTATGTATGTTTACATGTCTAATTTTTTCATTTCCTAACCAGATATGAATTATATTTTTTGGTTTAGGACTTTTCGAAAAATTTGAAAATCGTCTCGCGGGTCAAAATCACGGATTGCCTAGTTTTTCAGGCCTGGCGGATCTGGCGGCACCCTAGAATGGGTTCCGCCAGTGTATTTTCTGGGTAACCCAGAATTGGCCCAAACAGATCAGATGGAATATGGGTTCCGCCTGTGTATTCTGAAGGTTCCGCCAGATTACCTGCAAATTTTTTTTTAGATTTCAACATTACAACATCCACTCAACAACAAACCATCCTTTTAGATAGAAATCCATTCCCTATAATGTTTTAAGCTCATTAGGGTACTTCACTTCCTCTAGAACTCATATAAAACCTTTTCCCGCCAAATTTCAAAATTTTCCTAACAACCTCAAGGAACCCTCACACATAAAGGAAGGAACCCTTCCAAAGGTTCCTTGAAATCCCTGAGACATATACCCTCAACCAACTTGCCAAAACCACTAAGCATTTAGTGCAAATGTTTGTCTTCTTACTTCACCATTTTCATTGGATTTACCTCCATGATTTGACAACCCACATTAGTCTTCCAAATCATTAGGATCCTCCATCTTTGTATGGCTAACCATCAAATCCAAACACTCCTTCCCATAATCTCCATCACTATAAATTGAAGCATCTTAGAACACTATCAAATCACACCTTCCCCATCACAATCTCTGATCTTTGAACCATTTTAGCAATGAAAAAGTCAACAATAACCTCTCAACCATCACGACCCGTCCGGAAAACCGCCCGGATAAGCGTCAAACCACTATGGTCTAACCAACCCATCAACCTAAACTCTTCATCCTCGGATGAATTCAACTCACCAATCAAGAATGAACATTTTCTTAACCTTGCATCTCCATCACCAAATCAACCCAATGAGCACACCACTCCACCACCAACAAAATCTCCCATTGATCCAACTCCACCAAGTGCTCCAACTCAACCTTCCAAAACTCCATCACCATTACCATTACCTAAACTTGAACCTATGGAATTGTTTGGGTCTCCTCCAACATCACCACACCCCTTTGTCCAAGATCTTAACGATCTTCCACCAAGACCAACACAACCACCACCTTTTCAAAATGAAACACCAAGGTGATCATTTGTTGACCAAAATGTGTCTTTAAACCACAACCAACCACCACAACAAGAGTACTACCACCCCAAACCATTTTTGTTTCACCCAATCTAAAATGACATCCATGGTCCTCTTTATGGAGAACCAAATTTTGAAAACCATGATCACCCAACTCCACCACATTCTCAAGCCCAAACCTTTGAGTCATTCTTTCCTTCCTATGAGGAAATTACAAGCATGCTTGAGAATCACCTCCATCAAGCAATGGATTTTCAAACCACCTTGCTTGACTCTATACCAAACCAACCCTCCACCCAAGAACCAAAAACCAACCCTTCCACAAACCAAGAACTCAAAACCAACCCATTTCCACCCACTCATTCCCATGTTTGCTCACATTGTGAGCAAATGCTAAAAATGGGTGAAAGCATCAAGTTGTTGCTTCACCAACTTCAAGATGAAACCCGTTTTGCAAACCAACACATCATAGAGCGTTTGGATGCTCTTTCCCACACAAACAAACCCTAAACAACCTTTGGAGGCGTTTTGCCCCATTTAGGAAAGTAGGATTTTATTTTATTATAATTTTTTTCTTCTTTCTTGGTTAGTTTTGTTTTTAGAAGTAGTCTTTCATTTCTTGTCTTTGACTTCTTGAAAAGTCAAATTTTACTAGAAATGATATATTTTGCTACTTACTTGCATTGTTGGTTGATTATTTTTTGAGTTGTCATTGTGGTTGCTTTGTGTGTGGTAACTACAAGCTTGATTATATATATCACCAACTAACTTTTTTTTGTAGGGCCAAAATCCATGTTTCCCATCTTGGAACTCCATTTAGGTGAAGTATCGACCAAGGGGGAGCATGTGAATTATTCCGCTTCGCTACTCTACTTTTTGTTTCGACAAAAAGGGGGAGAAAGTTATATTAACCTTTAAAACTTAAATTGATTTTTCATCACTTAAGTGAAACAAGTTTAATATATTTTTTTAGTCTTAAACACTAACTTTTTGTGTGTTACTTAAAAACAAAGTTTATGTTTTGTCATCAACAAAAAGGAGGAGATTGTTAATACAAATATCGCCTAAAAACGTTATTTATATTTTACGATCTTCGCTATGTTTTGTTAACGACAAAATGTAAACTTTAGTTTCTAAGTAAAACATAATATTAGTTTTAAGACTTGCATAATTAAACATTTGCTACATTTTACATTTCACATTAAACACAAACATTTTTATTTCTTAAAATAAAAATGTATTTATTTCTTTAAATAGTAATGTCACATCACATTTATGGTAAGTTTTGTCACTATACATTTATGGAAAGAAAGTGTGTTTGACTAACTAAATGTTTGCTTGCACAAGTTATGTTTGACTTGTGTTTATGAGATGTGACCTTGTTTGGTTTGTGAGATTTATTGCAAAACCAACTGCAAGCCCGGCGGAACCCTGGGGGTACACGGGCGGAACCCTCCTGAGGGTTCCGCCGTATCCGCCAGACATGCAGAATGTTTTGCTATAAATACCAAGCCATAAGTTTGATTTTTGGCTTATCACTTTATAACATATTTTCACACACATTCATTCATTCTCTCATCTAACCTCTTAACATCTCATTGTATATGTGAAGTTTCTTTTTGTAGCAAAGAAGCTCACAAGGTCATTGAAAGTTACAAGTATTCAACACAACGTTGCAAGACTTGTTAGCTTAGTATTGTGTAGACTTGTGTAGTTTACACTTCAAGTGATTGTGTATTTTTAGTAGTGATCGGTTAGTATTTTAGTCCTCAAAATACAAAGAGTGTTGGGAGTTGTTGTACCCTAGTAAAAGAACTAACGGGAGTGGTTGTACCCTTGTAAAACAACTCGACATCTAGCTTGGTGTCGGTAAACGTGTATAAGCGACGTGTAAGATTTTCTCCGCCGGTGAAAGGAGCTTGTTGACTAGTGAAAGAAACTCTCGAGTTGGATACTCGGGGCGTGGACGTAGGGCAAGGAAATAGAGTCCTTGTAGCCGAACCACGATAAATACTCATGTTGTGGTTTGATCGTTTCTTTCCTTATACTTGCTTGTTTATATTTTGTTTGTGTATATATCTTTGATCAAACGAAAAGTTTCAAAAGATAATTAAACAAGTTAAAAAGATTTTAAACGGTAAACTATTCAACCCCCCTTCTAGTTTTCCACAAACTTAATTTTCCTTGCTGGGAACAGTAGATGACGGCGTCAAGAAGAATTTCCTGACAGCGTCAAGAGCAAAATGGATGACGATCCAGAGAAAACCTGACGGCGTCAGAAGTAGGGCGTCAAGAGTTATTTTGGTGACGGCCTGGAAGGGGATTACACATGACGGCGTCAGATCTAGATCTAGGCAGTCCGAGAACTTTATTGGCGGCGAGATGACGGCGTCAGAATTTTACTCTTGACGCCGTCACCTCACAAAATCTATAAATACTTTTCTATTTTTCATTCATTAAAGAGGAACTTGTGAGGAGAATTCTAGGGCCGAACCTATTAAACCCTAGGTCGTTTATAACAGTATTTTCAAGGGTTTTCACTCCTTGAAACCTTTCATATTCAATGAAGATAAGTCTTCTTTCAATTCATTCAATATGTCTATGTGTTGTTTGAATATATCTTATGCTTGTCTTGATTTTAACATGCTAGGCTAGATCTTTTGTGTGTTTGCTTAGATGTAATGAAACCTAGATGTTGATTATAGGTTGATTGCTTGTTTATAGTTGTAATGGATGAATGATTTCAATGTTAGGCTTAAGAAAACTGGCAGATCTCCATTTGTGTAACTTGCTTGAACGTCTTAAGAAACATGAACCGATGTGTACTAGGTTTTTATGGTTGTATTTAATGCATGAGCGAATTCTAATGATCCCATGTTAGGAGCTTCTTAGCCGGCTCGACATAGGAGTGAAGTAGAAGCTTATAGAATTGGGGAAGTAAGTACGCCACCCCATGAATGGTATTAAGGAATATAACCCGTCATCCACGCAACTGTAACAAGTAATTAACCTGTAAAAGATATCTAGGGAGTAGTGAAATCTAAGTAAACACAATTCTCCCACATATTACTCACACCACTAGTTTAATTTAGTTTATTTACATTTTTGTTATTTTATTTTGATTGCATCTTAGTTATTGGGTTAGTTGATTAACAACTAATTCCGCCCACTCTTCCAAAACCCGAGATTTTACTTGCTTTCATAAAACATAAAAATACAAAAAGAATCATCCCTCACCTCTAGACCTAGTTTTTAGGCTTTCTAATCCTAGCGACACTATTCCTGAGTTGAACGATCAATCCCCCGGTACTTGTCACTATACTATACTACAATGATCAGGTACACTGCCTGGTGGGGGTTGCAAGCTTCTCTAGATTCCTCGAGAGGTAAAGCCTGGTGCAATTCCCACGCATCAAAATTTAAAATTCAAATTTCATCTGAGCGGGATAATTTAGAATTCAAATTGAAAATTCCACAAAGCATCATATAAATACCTATTGGGGTGATGCTGAATACACACACAATTCACACCCACAATCATCAAAGAATTCTCTTTTGTTCTTCAAACAGAATGTCTCACAACGCATCACCTGAAAACGGGTCGGTGTACAACACACCACCTGAAGACAATTCCCCACAAAACACACCGCCAGAAGATCTGTTTCCGGTGTTCCAATATGACAACCCACCACCTCCAACTCCACCAACAGTTATCTTTCCACCAGAAAACATACCACAACCAAACAATCAACCACCAAACTTTCCACCTGAAAACCAACCCATCATTCGTCATTTGACTGAGGAAGAACAACATGAGCTGGATATACAAGTGGTTTTGGACTATGAAGCTGAGCAAGCCCGTCAGGAAAGGGAGCGTGAGGCGTACCTCAAATGGAAACAGGATCGGAAGAACAGACGAGCAGAATGGCGATGGGCTCAGGGACTTCCACCTGTGCCATCGAGTGAGGACGATTCAAGTGCCTCCTATTCGAGTCACGAGGGATATGTGTCGGATGATTCATTTTATTGAATCATAGTTTTATGTTTATTTATCGTGTCGTTTTTTAGTGATTTGAATTTCTGTTTCTTAGTTATCGTATCGTAGGTTATTGTTGTAGTCGTTGTTTCAAGTAATATCAATCTTATGCTTAATCGTTGTTTCACAATTTCATTCTTCAATACATTTACATATTCACTTAACATTTCATACAAAACATTTTCTACAAAATACTTACACAAACAATAAAACCCACAAAAAAAAGGACAGCTTTGCAGGCCATCTCCCTTGTCACGCAGACGAGGAGATCTCCAACAACGAGCCACGGCGAGCTTCGAAGGGTGTGGTGGCGAGCTGTGGCGAGCGCCACGTCGGACGACGAGGACGAACGGCGAGACCATACCTCTTGCTCTTAGCATCAACTCTTAACAACATAGCCATAGCATGTAAAGTAGTTGCAAGCATTGTGGGCCCTCTATATGTCATCCTATTAGCTTTTCCAACAACCATGACATTCCCAACTGTCTGAAACACAACATCATCCTTAACAAATTTAGCAACTTCCTTATGTTCTTCTTGTGTCGCTTCATATTCCAAATGTATTAAGTAAATTTTGTTAGGATGGTCTAAAGCTTGTATAGTTCTTTTGAGCTTAGTTGTGTCACCTTTTGAAGCTAAGGTCAAGTATGCAAATGAAACTGGGTATGGTTTTGTGTTGTTTATGGTTTGTGGGATTGTTAGTGTGATTGGTGATATTTGGTTTCTTAAATATGTGATGTTGAATGGTGTTAAGTATGTGGTTGTGTAGAGTGTAGTGAAGATTAGTGATGTTAGGATGAATGAGATTAGGAATGGTTTTAGTCCCATTTTTTGGTTTTTTCTGGTTTTTGGGTATCACTACAACATTTACCCCTTTCCCTATCGACACTTCGGGCCTTTCCCAAGCGACATGTCGCTGGGGATTCGTTTCCCCAGTGATTTGTCGCTGGGGAAGCCTCGACAGGGATTGTATCCCCAGAGATAATCCCCGGCGACGATGTAGGTCCCACTCATTTTTCAGTCAAAGAAGCAGTGCCACGGTGGCATTGTATCCCCAGCGACATGTCGCTGGGGAATATTCGGGTTAAGCTAAAGTGATTAGCATGCCTAATTAAAGCTAGAGTTAATTTCTCATTTTCCCCAGCGACATGTTGCTGGGGAAACTATGTTATATGTTGACAAGTCAACGAATAAGCATAGTATCCCCGGCGACATGTCGCTGGGGAAACTTGTTTTCTGTTGAATTGTCAACGTGTATCCCCGGCGACATGTCGCTGGGGAAAACGTGCAAAATTTTTTTAGCGCAGCCTGCACAGCAGGCAATTTCCAGAACCTGTATAGACTCACCACAACTTGTACCAAAACACAAATACAATATAACGGATCAACGCAATACAAATACATCACAACTTTTACCAAAACCGAAAGATAATAAAGCTAAATCGTCCAAAATCCGAATAAGTCTACAAAATGTTGATTCCTAGTCATAAACATGGCTTACAAGTCAATATTCAACATGATAGATAGGGAAAAAAGTGTTTAAATGTCGCCAAGATGAACCTAAAGTACCAATGTAGCATACTAATAATATATAACACAACTACCTCTCGTCGTCGACATCCTCATCCTCGCCATCCTCAGCATCCCGACTCTCCTCGTCATCACCACACCCGCCACTCCCGCTAGCACCACCCGACTCAAACTCCTTAAACATATCCGAGTATTTGTCGTCGCTTCTGAAAAGACTCATCATAAAGTCTATCTTTCTCTGCATGCTCTTGAACGACTTATCGGAGGCGGGCATACTTGGCCTGGATGTGGCCCGTGATGGCAATACCCGACCCACACCAGGAATGTGCCCACGAAGCTTACCCCCTCTTGCCAACGCATTGATCTCATCCTCTGTGTACTCACCCGTAGCCTAAAGCCATTTCATCTCCTCCTATGTAGTGACAAAAACACAAGATAGTAAATATATTAGTCGGGTTGCTACATTATTTCTCGATAATTCATTAAAGTGTGTTTTGAAACAAAACTTACATATATGTGGCGGTCCTCATCGTTAAGGAATACCCCGTCAACAGTATGTGTTTGCCAGAAGGTGTCAATGAGTGAAGGGTACTCCTTCGGGTCTGAGGCCTGCTTCTGTACATATACACGCATATAAGATGAAACTAATTAAAAATGACAAATCACAACACACCAAAGCGTATAATCAGATATATATGTATATATGCATGTAAAATAATTATAATGTTTATTACCATCTCATCTCGAAGGCGAGCCAGCGACCGGGATCCCTGTCGAGATATGACCAGGCTCTTTTGCCGTGGGACCGTGCAACATCTGCTGACGACATCGGTACAAGTACAATTAGCATAACATATATAAATTCATGAACAAAATAATATAAGCATGCACACATCCAAATACATACATATCCAAATAAATATACACATTTAAACAATCCACAACAATTTCATTCATTCATTCAAATATATAAGTGTATTTTGCAAGTTATAACTCAATATCAATCTTCTTCTTCACTAGAATAAACTTTCTCAACACCATCATCATCAACATTGATGAGGTCTTCAACATCAAAATCTGCTAAATCATGAGGAAGGGCGTCTTCATCATCAATAATATCATCGTCTTTGTCAGGAACATCAATGATATCTGGCGGTGCGTCAACCACCGTTGATTGACCATCTATATGCAAGGTCACATTATTCGTAGGAGTAAAGGAGAAACACTGTCGAAATCATCTCAAATAGTAAACCAATTATACGCATTCATATCCTAAATGAGACAAAACATTCAAAAAGCAGTCCCAAACGGGGGACTTTCCGAAATTAATTTCTAATAAATTAATTTCGGACGGGTTTTCTATAGAATGATTAATTTCAGATGGGGATTTTCCAAAATTAATCACTAAAATCCTAAAACATTCCTAAAGGGTTCAAACGGCTTATATCCTTGGCGACATGACGCCGGGGAAAAGTGCATAATAATTTATCATTAACAACTTATTATAATTATAAACGGAAAAAAAATTATAACATGGCTGTGGATTCGGCTCGAAAAAAATTAACAACTTATTCTAATTATAAATGAAAAAAATTAACATACTGATCGGTGGTGGTGGGTAAGGCTGAAGTGGTGGATGTAGTGGGGGTGATGGAGGTGCTCGAATTATTGGTGATGGTTGGTTTTATGGTGCTCGAATTGTTGAAAAATCGCCAAAGAATCCGTATCTTCTTTTTTTTCCGTCTTCTGCAGTAATAGATAAACCAGATCTGCTTTTATCAATAATTATATTCCTCGACGACAATCCCCGGCGACATGTCGCCGGGGAATCCTACTTTTTTTGTCGTTTATCGAAAATGGCGCGTTAATGAAATTTTTGGACGGAAAGTATCCCACGGCGACAATCCCCGGCAACATGTCACCGGGGAAACATAAAATAAAAAACTTAAACGCGAAAATGGCGCGTAAATGAAATTTTTGTTTGGAAGGTATCCCCGGCGACATATCGCCGGGGAAACATAAAATAAAAAACTTAATTTTATTTTATAGTGCAATTATTTATTTTTTTTATTTTTTTTTTCAAATGGTTTATGAAGTGCAACTTAATTTTAATTTATAGTATTTATTTATTATAAAAATTATTTAGTTTTTTTTTTACAAATGGTTTATGAATGTGCAACTTAATTTTATTTTATAGTATTTATTTATTTTAAAAATTATTTAGTTTTTTTATTTTTTTTCAAATGGTTTATGAATGTGCAACTTAATTTTATTTTATAGTGTTTATTTATCATAAAATTTATTTATTATTTTATTTTTTATTCAAATGGTTTATGAATGTGCAACTTAATTTTTTTCCCGTGGACACAATGACGACGGCAATGTGAAGAAAACGTCAAAAAACAGCCTTGACCGAGCCCGACAGCGTTGAATTTTCGTTTGGTTGTCGAGTTGTTTAGTTTGAGTTGTTTTGTTTGGTTGTCGAGTTGTTTCGTTCGATCTGTTTCGTTTCCTTGTCGAGCTGTTTAGTTTGAGTCTGTATGAAAATGTATGTGGTTGACAATATCATATCAGTTCGTTCATTTAACATCTCGTACGTGTATAACCATATCATCTGAGTTCGTTCGTTTAACATCTCGTACGTGTATAACCATATCATCTCAGTTCGTTCGTTTAACATCTCGTACGTGTATAGCATCTCAGTTAGACGTTCAACGGATGAGTCTATATGTTATGGTTACACATTAGACGTTCAACGGATGAGTCGCTATGTTATGGTTACACATTAGACGTTCAACGGATGAGTCGATATGTTATGGTTACACATTAGGGTTACACATTAGACGTTCAACGGATGAGTCGATATGTTAGGTTTGGACATTAGACGTTCAACGGATGAGTCGCTATGTTATGGTTATACATTAGACGTTCAACGGATGAGTCGATATGTTAGGGTTGGACATTAGACGTTCAACGGATGAGTCGCTATGTTATGGTTACACATTAGACGTTCAACGCATGAGTCGCTATGTTATGGTTACACATTAGACGTTCAACGGATGAGTCGATATGTTAGGGTTGGACATTAGACGTTCAACGGATGAGTCTATATGTTATGGTTACACATTAGACGTTCAACGGATGAGTAGATATGTTAGGGTTGGACATTAGACGTTCAACGGATGAGTCTATATGTTATGGTTACACATTAGACGTTCAACGGATGAGTCTATATGTTATGGTTACACATTAGACGTTCAACGGATGAGTCGCTATGTTATGGTTACACATTAGACGTTCAACGGATGAGTCGATATGTTAGGGTTGGACATTAGACGTTCAACGGATGAGTCTATATGTTATGGTTACACATTAGACGTTCAACGGATGAGTCTATATGTTATGGTTACACATTAGATGTTCAAAGGATGAGTCGCTATGTTATGATTACACATTAGGGTTACACATTAGACGTTCAACGGATGAGTCGATATGTTAGGGTTGGACATTAGACGTTCAACGGATGAGTCTATATGTTATGGTTACACATTAGACGTTCAACGGATGAGCCTATATGTTATGGTTACACATTAGACGTTCAACGGATGAGTCGCTATGTTATGGTTACACATTAGACGTTCAACGGATGAGTCAATATGTTAGGGTTGGACATTATACGTTCAACGGATGAGTCGCTATGTTATGGTTACACTTTAGACGTTCAACGGATGAGTCGATATGTTAGGGTTGGACATTAGACGTTCAACGGATGAGTCTATATGTTATGGTTACACATTAGACGTTCAACGGATGAGTCTATATTTTATGGTTACACATTAGACGTTCAACGGATGAGTCGCTATGTTATGGTTACACATTTGACGTTCAACGGATGAGTCGATATGTTATGGTTACACATTAGGGTTACACATTAGACGTTCAACGGATGAGTCGATATCTTAGGTTTGGACATTAGACGTTCAACGGATGAGTCGCTATGTTATGGTTATACATTAGACGTTCAACGGATGAGTCGATATGTTAGGGTTGGACATTAGACGTTCAACGGATGAGTCGCTATGTTATGGTTACACATTAGACGTTCAACGCATGAGTCGCTATGTTATGGTTACACATTAGACGTTCAACGGATGAGTCGATATGTTAGGGTTGGACATTAGACGTTCAACGGATGAGTCTATATGTTATGGTTACACATTAGACGTTCAACGGATGAGTAGATATGTTAGGGTTGGACATTAGACGTTCAACGGATGAGTCTATATGTTATGGTTACACATTAGACGTTCAACGGATGAGTCTATATGTTATGGTTACACATTAGACGTTCAACGGATGAGTCGCTATGTTATGGTTACACATTAGACGTTCAACGGATGAGTCGATATGTTAGGGTTGGACATTAGACGTTCAACGGATGAGTCTATATGTTATGGTTACACATTAGACGTTCAACGGATGAGTCTATATGTTATGGTTACACATTAGATGTTCAAAGGATGAGTCGCTATGTTATGATTACACATTAGGGTTACACATTAGACGTTCAACGGATGAGTCGATATGTTAGGGTTGGACATTAGACGTTCAACGGATGAGTCTATATGTTATGGTTACACATTAGACGTTCAACGGATGAGCCTATATGTTATGGTTACACATTAGACGTTCAACGGATGAGTCGCTATGTTATGGTTACACATTAGACGTTCAACGGATGAGTCAATATGTTAGGGTTGGACATTATACGTTCAACGGATGAGTCGCTATGTTATGGTTACACTTTAGACGTTCAACGGATGAGTCGATATGTTAGGGTTGGACATTAGACGTTCAACGGATGAGTCTATATGTTATGGTTACACATTAGACGTTCAACGGATGAGTCTATATTTTATGGTTACACATTAGACGTTCAACGGATGAGTCGCTATGTTATGGTTACACATTTGACGTTCAACGGATGAGTCGATATGTTATGGTTACACATTAGGGTTACACATTAGACGTTCAACGGATGAGTCGATATCTTAGGTTTGGACATTAGACGTTCAACGGATGAGTCGCTATGTTATGGTTATACATTAGACGTTCAACGGATGAGTCGATATGTTAGGGTTGGACATTAGACGTTCAACGGATGAGTCGCTATGTTATGGTTACACATTAGACGTTCAACGCATGAGTCGCTATGTTATGGTTACACATTAGACGTTCAACGGATGAGTCGATATGTTAGGGTTGGACATTAGACGTTCAACGGATGAGTCAATATGTTATGGTTACACATTAGACGTTCAACGGATGAGTAGATATGTTAGGGTTGGACATTAGACGTTCAACGGATGAGTCTATATGTTATGGTTACACATTAGACGTTCAACGGATGAGTCTATATGTTATGGTTACACATTAGACGTTCAACGGATGAGTCGCTATGTTATGGTTACACATTAGACGTTCAACGGATGAGTCGATATGTTAGGGTTGGACATTAGACGTTCAACGAATGAGTCTATATGTTATGGTTACACATTAGACGTTCAACGGATGAGTCTATATGTTATGGTTACACATTAGATGTTCAAAGGATGAGTCGCTATGTTATGATTACACATTAGGGTTACACATTAGACGTTCAACAGATGAGTCGATATGTTAGGGTTGGACATTAGACGTTCAACGGATGAGTCTATATGTTATGGTTACACATTAGACGTTCAACGGATGAGTCTATATGTTATGGTTACACATTAGACGTTCAACGGATGAGTCGCTATGTTATGGTTACACATTAGACGTTCAACGGATGAGTCAATATGTTAGGGTTGGACATTATACGTTCAACGGATGAGTCGCTATGTTATGGTTACACTTTAGACGTTCAACGGATGAGTCGATATGTTAGGGTTGGACATTAGACGTTCAACGGATGAGTCTATATGTTATGGTTACACATTAGACGTTCAACGGATGAGTCTATATTTTATGGTTACACATTAGACGTTCAACGGATGAGTCGCTATGTTATGGTTACACATTTGACGTTCAACGGATGAGTCGATATGTTAGGGTTGGACATTAGACGTTCAACGGATGAGTCTATATGTTATGGTTACCCATTAGACGTTCAACGGATGAGTCTATATGTTATGGTTACACATTAGATGTTCAACGGATGAGTGGCTATGTTATCGTTACACATTAGACGTTCAACGAATGAGTCGATATGTTAGGGTTGGACATTAGACGTTCAACGGACGAGTCGATATGTTATGGTTACACATTAGACGTTCAACAGATGAGTCTCTATGTTATGGTTACACATTAGACGTTCAACGGATGAGTCGATATGTTAGGGTTGGACATTAGACGTTCAACGGATGAGTCGCTATGTTATGGTTGCACATTAGACGTTCAACGGATGAGTCGCTATGTTATGGTTACACATTAGACGTTCAACTGATGAGTCGATATGTTACGGTTGGACAATAGACGTTCAACGGATGAGTCTATATGTTATGGTTACACATTAGACGTTCAACGGATGTGTCGCTATGTTATGGTTACACATTAGGGTTACACATTAGACGTTAAATGGATGAGTCGATATGTTAGGGTTGGACATTAGACGTTCAACGGATGAGTCTATATGTTATGGTTACACATTAGACGTCCAACGGATGAGTCGCTATGTTATGGTTACACATTAGACGTTCAACGGATGAGTCGATATGTTAGGGTTGGACATTAGACGTTCAACGGACGAGTCGCTATGTTATGGTTACACATTAGACGTTCAACGGATGAGTCGCTATGTTATGGTTACACATTAGATGTTCAATGGATGAGTCGATATGTTAGGGTTGGACATTAGACGTTCAACGGATGAGTCTATATGTTATGGTTACACATTAGAGGTTTTACGGATGAGTCTATATGTTATGGTTACACATTAGACGTTCAACGGATGAGTCGCTATGTTATGGTTACACATAAAGGTTACACATTAGACGTTCAACGGATGAGTCGATATGTTAGGGTTGGACATTAGACGTTCAACGGATGAGTCTATATGTTATGGTTACACATTAGACGTTCAATGGATGAGTCTATATTTTATGGTTACACATTAGACGTTTAACGGATGAGTAGCTATGTTATGGTTACACTTTAGACGTTCAACGGATGAGTCGATATGTTAGGGTTGAACATTAGACGTTCAACGGATTAGTCGATATGTTATGGTTACACATTAGACGTTCAACGGATGAGTCGCTATGTTATGGTTACACATTAGACGTTCAACGGATGAGTCGATATGTTAGGGTTGGTGTCACACCCCCAAAATCGGGTCCAGCGGAAGCATACATGCAGCTGGGGTGTAACTCAATTGATATCACAATACAAGTACAAAAATGGTTTTCACTTTAATCATTTAGAATAAAATCGTTAAATCAAAAATGTTGAATTTACATCGTTAAAAGTTGTGCGGAAGTAGGCCCTTAAATAGTTTAAAACGGTCCCCATATAAATAATCAGAGTCTTCTATGACCATGCCATGCCCTGCCAAAACCTCCTGTAGCGTGCCATATGCTTAAAACCTGAAAATACATGCTAAAGTGTCAACACGAGGTTGGTGAGTTCATAGAGTTTGTTTAACGAATAAAGCCTATAGAGAAAAGATCGCCCAGCAAAGGCATCGTAAATCCACTCAGTTGCAAGTCCCGCCATAAGAGACTTGTAACCTGTGTGTTTACAACCCACTGCCCAATGTATTAAAGTCTACGTGAACAAAAGTAATAATGGTATCCAAATTCCCAGATAAATATAGCAAAACGGCTATATAAATAAAATGATTCAGTCAATGAGGTTATCTAAACAATACTGACAATGTCGCCAGATAAATAATACTGACAATGTCGCCAGATAAACAATACTGACAATGTCGCCAGATAAACAAATTATGACAATGTGGTCATGTAAACAAGGATAATCAATCCCATGAAATACAAGAAAATCAAACATACGAATGAATGCAGGTGGTCAAATATACCAAAGAAATACCGGTAGTCAAGCATACTAATGAAATGCAGGTGATCAAATATATATTTAGACAAAGCTGGGAATATTTGAGAAATCAACCAGGTAAAACAAGTAATGCGTTTTAAGTAAAACGAGCATGTATTCTCCCCCAAAGAGTTTACAAAACAATTGAAATAGTAGGGGCTATGACTCACCTGGAGCGATAGCAATGATGACAAGAATGGATACACGGAAATGAGGCACGATCTCTAACCGCAACCTAATATGAGTAATAACGATCTACCTTAGATCATGACATAATGAAATGAATGCACGTGCACATGATGCCTATACCACTCGTAACTTGGAAATACTAGTTATCGTCATAGTAAAATAGTTTCCATACTTAGGAAAAATAAGTCCAAATATATAATTATATAACTTGTCGTATTATCTCGTATGAAAATGTTAGCGTTATATTCCTCGTATCGAAAACTTTAAAATAACGTCGTTAAATCGTATAAATATTCCTTTGGGTCATACGTATTTCATTTGTTAAGAATATAGTCCTTAGTAATATTTCTAGAAAATATACCATTTAGTGCGTAAGTTATTATTTTCTAGTTGTGACTATATATAAATATATATATATATATATATATATATATATATATATATATATATATATATATATATATATATATATATATATATATATAGTTTTGACAACGTTAAAACGCGTATAACTTGGTCGTTTTAAGTTCATTTTCCTCGTTCTTTATATCCCCGGAATCGTGGGACAAAATACTAACATGTTTTTGACAATTTATGACGGCTAGATCAAGTTTTATGCTCAAATTTGCCCGTGAGTACTGTTCATCAGCAAGCATTTCCGGAAAATATAGTTTTCGTCGTTAAACTCGTTTTTAGCGTATCTCCTTCGTTATTAACTCGTTTTTATCCCCGTTTTCGGCCATAGTTCCGTATCGGAAAGTATTTTCTGAATCTTAGGTCCAAAATTACCCAGAATTCCCTGATCTTTCCACGTTTTGCAAAAATGGACAGCAACTTTCTATAAGTGTCAAAACTTGGTTTTCCTAGTTACTAACTTGTTCAAAAACCAACCAAACCACTTTCAATCATCACAAAACTAGTCTAATCCTACCATACACCTTCTTAGGGTGTCATGGGTTCCTAAACATCATAAACCAAGTGGATCTAACAAGGATCTAATTATAATCACTTTCTAGGGCTTAAAAGTTAGTTATGTTTAAAATGAAGTGGTATAAATAGCATATGCATGTAAATCTAGCATATAATCCATATGAACATAAAAATAACTTGAAGAAATGATGAAAATAAACTTAGTAAACTTACTTTGAATGATTTAGGTGTTTAGATGAAGAAAACCTTATGATCCTTGAGTTTTTATTTCAAAACTCAAACAAGGATTATCAAATGAGCTAGAATATATCTTAATCTAGGAAAAATGATGGATTTTTTTATGGTGTTCTTGGTGTGGCCGAATATACAAAGGAAGAAAGGAGAGAAATATGTGTTTTCTTACTTGAACTTTTAAGAATGAGAAAAAAATAGATATACAAGATATGTAATATTGACTTTAGTAGACAAGATCTAGCTTTCATTAAATGGTGGTAGTATTTTCAAAGGGTGTAAGAAATGGGTAAGGAGGGGGGGCGGCAAAAATGGAGGGTAGGAAGAAAATCATGGATTTTACAAGATTTTTGGTAAGACTTTAGTAAGATTATGTTAGATATTTTGTGTTTTAGAAGATACCGGGTACCGAGTTAACTAAAAATAAATTTTAACGGAGTCAACCGGAATATAATAAAGTCATAAAAATTGTAAAAATATGTTGGGTATAAATATCGAGTGTTTAGAAAATTATTGTTTAGTTTTTACGAAAACGTCGTAAATAAATTAGGCGTACGATATAAATTAAATAAATTTCCAAAACACCGGGTAATTTATATTATAATTTTTATATCATTAGAATGAATATAAAAATATATTGGGATCATCGTCGGGAGTGTCGGACGTGTTATTCACATTATTGGTCGTTTGTTAACGTTTATTTAAGAATAAGCATACGTAACAAGTCAAATATATCAAAAGTATTAATTTGAATATATCCTACGAGTGGAATAGTATGCAAGTGCCATAATAATGATATGCGGACTATTTCTAGTCCGTATGAAATGTCTCAATGATAATGCATGAATTCACTCCTGAACCAATACGGTTACGCGAATTTTGAATACCCGTAAACTAAGTTTACGATGACATAAGTAATGCACGTGAATAGTGGTTTTCTTCCGGGAATGAATAGTGTCAAGTGAATAGTAAAATTTCTGAATGTTTCTCGAAATGTCAAATTGACCTCAAAAATGATGAATAGTGATCGATGAATAGTAACTTGTGAATAGTAAATTGTCGAGGTTTGGAAAATGACCGGAAATTACGAGTTGTGACAGTCTTCCCTTCTAACAGGAACTTCGTCCCGAAGTTCAGTTTGTGTAAGTCTTCTAGAATGGTATTGGTGAAAAGATGGTGATAATTGAGAATTTCAACGAACTTCCACGATAGGAATTTGACTCTGCTTTAACCGTTCGACCTAACAGTCCATGATTTCTAGTGGTCCTCTTACAAGATTTAGGTTTGTCATTGGGTTGGATTCCTTCCAATGGAATCATAAGTGACTAATCTGAAAGTCATTTCCTGGGGTTTGAATAGGTGAACCATAGTTGTGTAATCCGACTGTTTTCTAACAAGGCTCAAGTCTGATGGCCGCTAGGCCTACTCTGTCCGAAATATTACGTGGTCCAGTGTATATCAGGTTTAACCTTCCAAATTTTTCCGAATAATATCATGCCTTTCCTAGGCAGAACTTTCAACATGATCTGGCTACCAATTTGAAGTTTTAATGGTTTACAACTTATAGAATTTGTAATTGATTCTTGACTTGTAGGAAATTTCTGGTTATTTAATGAATGCTTACGGGACTAGTGAGTTGGGCTTTTCCAAATTTTATCTGTTAATGGATGTTGGCACTTCGACCATAGAGTGCTTCAAATGGTGTAGTCTCTACGCTCGCGCGATAACTAGGGTTGCAACTGAATTTGATTTATGGTAACTGGTTAGTCCAACTATTTCTAAAGTCAATCACTCATGCTCTGAGCATATCTCCCTATGTTTGAATCGTTCCCTAATTCTGGCCATTGGTCTGCAGATGATAGGTGATGTAGTTCCAAAGGAATCTTAATGAAATCGCTAGGAGTTTGCGGTGATAAAAGATAGAATATTCATTAGATCGGAATTCGTTAATAGTACATGAAACTTATACGATAGAACGTAGAATTAAACACAAAAGAAATACAACACAAGAGAGTTTAGGCTTTGGTTTATTTTTAAGACAGAAGTTCTCGATTCTTGAACATTGTTGTCGTCCTCAGCGTTGTTGATGTGCGGACCATTTCCTTCTCCGATGACCTAGGCTCTCCCACGAGCCCTTCCGCCTTGGTTCCCTTTCTCTTGGTTTCCTTGTTTTGGGCATTCATCCCTGTAATGCCCTATTTCTCCACAGCCAAAACATGTCACTAAGGGTTTCTGATCTCCGGTAATGATTGGAAATTTGCATTCCCAAGTTGCATGACCAACCTTCTTACAGTTGCCACATGGATTAAGACAAGGTCCATGGTTATGATGATTCTGACACTTGTTGCATTTAGGTAAAGTACCCTGGTAACCTTTCTTTTCACTTGGCTTCACAACGTAGGCCCTAACCACTTCATGTTGTTTGTCTGGCTGCCATACTTGATCGTCTCCTTGGTTGTCATCCCTTTTCCTCTTGTTTTCGTTGTTGTTGTTGACAGTAGTTTCTTGCTTCATCACTTGAGCCATAAGCTTTTGAGACATTCTGATAGCTTCCTCCAGTGTGTCTGATTTAGAAGCAATTACGTTCCCACTGATGTTGCGCGGTAGTCCACCGATGAAATTTTCTAGCAGCTTTTCGTTATCTGAAACCATAGTTGGACATAGCACAGCCAACTCCTGAAACCTTCGGATATATGCCTCGATATCATTACCTACTGTCACTAGCTTATAAAACTCTGTTTCCAACTTCTGCACCTCAGTACGAGGGCAAAACTTATCAGTCATCAATTTCTTGAATTGCTCCCAGGTGAGCTTGTAGGCATTTTCCATACCCATTGGTTGAGCATAAGAATTCCACCATGACATAGCTTCATCCAAAAGCATACCAGTAGCGAATTTTACCTTGCTGACATCAGGACAGTTGCACATGAGGAACACATTCTCAGTCTTTTCGAACCAGCGAATCAAAGCAACCGCTCCTTCAGTGCCCTTAAACTTGATGGGATCACTAATCTTAAAATTTTTCCAAGTACATTCACGCCTATTATCGGATTGTCCATCTGTCCCTGTCTGTAAAGCGGTTTCAGCAGCCCTTGCAGCTACCTCAGCTCTCTCGATCTCTAGAGCTTCGGCGATACTATCCTTAACCAATTTCCGAATAGCAGCAGGTGTCATAGTTGGAGTAGCTTTAGCTTTCCTTGGTGGCATAGCTCTTCAAAACGAGAAAAGAAGGGTGAGACATAATTAAGACGTTTCCTAGTAGTAGATGTACGAGAGTGGGTTATCGTAGAATGAAAGGTTGATGTTGCGATATGACAAGTTGACGTGGCTCGAGTGGTCTTGTGATATCCTGGGATTTCTGTTGAGTTTTAAATGGCCATAATGTACCTAGGGATCCTCTTTATATATGGTATGGAAAGTCTTTCCTAGGGAGGTTATTGATAATATCCACTTATCAATATTGGGAGTAATGAGTGATAAATGACATAGGAATCTATAGAGTATCACCTAATTCCTTATATATATGGGGATGGTGAAGGGAAATAATAATGATGGTGAGAAGGGAAAAGACTGTGACATCTGCGACATAATGAGATTGTGATGAAAGTAAGTACGCACACATGAATGAAACATTTGGAAAATGAGTTGAGAATTTAATCTAGACAAAATTTTATTATAACCATTCTTAGTGTTGCAAAATTCATTTCTGAGTCAGACATAGGTGGTCAGCCTATATCTCACTATCCCGGGTTGAATATAGATGACCAGTCTATATCCCACCGAGGTTCCATGAATTTTGAAATACTCAGCTCAGTTATACTAAGACTATGTCCTTCATAAATACCAAGGCGTTCTGAAAGACAAAAGCAAGTGACCAAACTCGAGGTCGAATGATGAAACTATGCATGGGGAAACATAATGCGGTGACATATACGATACGTGAACATGCTCATATGAAAGACAATGATAGTAATCAACTAGAATAAGTGAATATAATATACCAGATAATGAGATACAAATCTCATCACCTATGTCAGCAACTAACCACAAATGAGGCTTCAGCTTGGCAGGCAGGCACGTGACAGTCATAGGGTTAAGTTTTCGTAAAAGTAGCTATAGTCTAGGTTTTAAAAACACTTAGTTCGCTATAGCCAAAGCTCTGGTACCAATCTGTCACACCCCCAAAATCGGGTCCAGCGGAAGCATACATGCAGCTGGGGTGTAACTCAATTGATATCACAATACAAGTACAAAAATGGTTTTCACTTTAATCATTTAGAATAAAATCGTTAAATCAAAAATGTTGAATTTACATCGTTAAAAGTTGTGCGGAAGTAGGCCCTTAAATAGTTTAAAACGGTCCCCATATAAATAATCAGAGTCTTCTATGACCATGCCATGCCCTGCCAAAACCTCCTGTAGCGTGCCATATGCTTAAAACCTGAAAATACATGCTAAAGTGTCAACACGAGGTTGGTGAGTTCATAGAGTTTGTTTAACGAATAAAGCCTATAGAGAAAAGATCGCCCAGCAAAGGCATCGTAAATCCACTCAGTTGCAAGTCCCGCCATAAGAGACTTGTAACCTGTGTGTTTACAACCCACTGCCCAATGTATTAAAGTCTACGTGAACAAAAGTAATAATGGTATCCAAATTCCCAGATAAATATAGCAAAACGGCTATATAAATAAAATGATTCAGTCAATGAGGTTATCTAAACAATACTGACAATGTCGCCAGATAAATAATACTGACAATGTCGCCAGATAAACAATACTGACAATGTCGCCAGATAAACAAATTATGACAATGTGGTCATGTAAACAAGGATAATCAATCCCATGAAATACAAGAAAATCAAACATACGAATGAATGCAGGTGGTCAAATATACCAAAGAAATACCGGTAGTCAAGCATACTAATGAAATGCAGGTGATCAAATATATATTTAGACAAAGCTGGGAATATTTGAGAAATCAACCAGGTAAAACAAGTAATGCGTTTTAAGTAAAACGAGCATGTATTCTCCCCCAAAGAGTTTACAAAACAATTGAAATAGTAGGGGCTATGACTCACCTGGAGCGATAGCAATGATGACAAGAATGGATACACGGAAATGAGGCACGATCTCTAACCGCAACCTAATATGAGTAATAACGATCTACCTTAGATCATGACATAATGAAATGAATGCACGTGCACATGATGCCTATACCACTCGTAACTTGGAAATACTAGTTATCGTCATAGTAAAATAGTTTCCATACTTAGGAAAAATAAGTCCAAATATATAATTATATAACTTGTCGTATTATCTCGTATGAAAATGTTAGCGTTATATTCCTCGTATCGAAAACTTTAAAATAACGTCGTTAAATCGTATAAATATTCCTTTGGGTCATACGTATTTCATTTGTTAAGAATATAGTCCTTAGTAATATTTCTAGAAAATATACCATTTAGTGCGTAAGTTATTATTTTCTAGTTGTGACTATATATAAATATATATATATATATATATATATATATATATATATATATATATATATATATATATATATATATATATATATATATATAGTTTTGACAACGTTAAAACGCGTATAACTTGGTCGTTTTAAGTTCATTTTCCTCGTTCTTTATATCCCCGGAATCGTGGGACAAAATACTAACATGTTTTTGACAATTTATGACGGCTAGATCAAGTTTTATGCTCAAATTTGCCCGTGAGTACTGTTCATCAGCAAGCATTTCCGGAAAATATAGTTTTCGTCGTTAAACTCGTTTTTAGCGTATCTCCTTCGTTATTAACTCGTTTTTATCCCCGTTTTCGGCCATAGTTCCGTATCGGAAAGTATTTTCTGAATCTTAGGTCCAAAATTACCCAGAATTCCCTGATCTTTCCACGTTTTGCAAAAATGGACAGCAACTTTCTATAAGTGTCAAAACTTGGTTTTCCTAGTTACTAACTTGTTCAAAAACCAACCAAACCACTTTCAATCATCACAAAACTAGTCTAATCCTACCATACACCTTCTTAGGGTGTCATGGGTTCCTAAACATCATAAACCAAGTGGATCTAACAAGGATCTAATTATAATCACTTTCTAGGGCTTAAAAGTTAGTTATGTTTAAAATGAAGTGGTATAAATAGCATATGCATGTAAATCTAGCATATAATCCATATGAACATAAAAATAACTTGAAGAAATGATGAAAATAAACTTAGTAAACTTACTTTGAATGATTTAGGTGTTTAGATGAAGAAAACCTTATGATCCTTGAGTTTTTATTTCAAAACTCAAACAAGGATTATCAAATGAGCTAGAATATATCTTAATCTAGGAAAAATGATGGATTTTTTTATGGTGTTCTTGGTGTGGCCGAATATACAAAGGAAGAAAGGAGAGAAATATGTGTTTTCTTACTTGAACTTTTAAGAATGAGAAAAAAATAGATATACAAGATATGTAATATTGACTTTAGTAGACAAGATCTAGCTTTCATTAAATGGTGGTAGTATTTTCAAAGGGTGTAAGAAATGGGTAAGGAGGGGGGGGCGGCAAAAATGGAGGGTAGGAAGAAAATCATGGATTTTACAAGATTTTTGGTAAGACTTTAGTAAGATTATGTTAGATATTTTGTGTTTTAGAAGATACCGGGTACCGAGTTAACTAAAAATAAATTTTAACGGAGTCAACCGGAATATAATAAAGTCATAAAAATTGTAAAAATATGTTGGGTATAAATATCGAGTGTTTAGAAAATTATTGTTTAGTTTTTACGAAAACGTCGTAAATAAATTAGGCGTACGATATAAATTAAATAAATTTCCAAAACACCGGGTAATTTATATTATAATTTTTATATCATTAGAATGAATATAAAAATATATTGGGATCATCGTCGGGAGTGTCGGACGTGTTATTCACATTATTGGTCGTTTGTTAACGTTTATTTAAGAATAAGCATACGTAACAAGTCAAATATATCAAAAGTATTAATTTGAATATATCCTACGAGTGGAATAGTATGCAAGTGCCATAATAATGATATGCGGACTATTTCTAGTCCGTATGAAATGTCTCAATGATAATGCATGAATTCACTCCTGAACCAATACGGTTACGCGAATTTTGAATACCCGTAAACTAAGTTTACGATGACATAAGTAATGCACGTGAATAGTGGTTTTCTTCCGGGAATGAATAGTGTCAAGTGAATAGTAAAATTTCTGAATGTTTCTCGAAATGTCAAATTGACCTCAAAAATGATGAATAGTGATCGATGAATAGTAACTTGTGAATAGTAAATTGTCGAGGTTTGGAAAATGACCGGAAATTACGAGTTGTGACAGTTGGACATTAGACGTTCAACGGATGAGTCGCTATGTTATGGTTACACATTAGACGTTCAACGGATGAGTCGCTATGTTATGGTTACACATTAGATGTTCAACGGATGAGTCGATATGTTAGGGTTGGACATTAGACGTTCAACGGATGAGTCTATATGTTATGGTTACACATTAGAGGTTTTACGGATGAGTCTATATGTTATGGTTACACATTAGACGTTCAACGGATGAGTCGCTATGTTATGGTTACACATAAAGGTTACACATTAGACGTTCAACGGATGAGTCGATATGTTAGGGTTGGACATTAGACGTTCAACGGATGAGTCTATATGTTATGGTTACACATTAGACGTTCAATGGATGAGTCTATATTTTATGGTTACACATTAGACGTTTAACGGATGAGTAGCTATGTTATGGTTACACATTAGACGTTCAACGGATGAGTCGATATGTTAGGGTTGAACATTAGACGTTCAACGGATTAGTCGATATGTTATGGTTACACATTAGACGTTCAACGGATGAGTCGCTATGTTATGGTTACACATTAGACGTTCAACGGATGAGTCAATATGTTAGGGTTGGACATTAGACGTTCAACGGATGAGTCGCTATGTTATGGTTACACATTATACGTTCAACGGATGAGTCGCTATGTTTTGGTTACACATTAGACGTTCAACGGATGAGTCGATATGTTAGGGTTGGACATTAGACGTTCAACGGATGAGTCTATATGTTATGGTTACACATTAGACGTTCAACGGATGAGTCTATATGTTATGGTTACACATTAGACGTTCAACAGATGAGTCGCTATATTATGGTTACACATTAGACGTTCAACGGATGAGTCGATATGTTAGGGTTGGACATTAGACGTTCAACGGATTAGCCGATATGTTATGGTTACACATTAGACGTTCAACGGATGAGTCGCTATGTTATGGTTAAACGTTATACGTTCAACGGATGAGTCGATATGTTAGGGTTGGACATTAGACGTTCAACGGATGAGTCGCTATGTTATGGTTACACATTATACGTTCAACGGATGAGTCGCTATGTTTTGGTTACACATTAGACGTTCAACGGATGAGTCGATATGTTAGGGTTGGACATTAGACGTTCAACGGATGAGTCTATATGTTATGGTTACACATTAGACGTTCAACGGATGAGTCTATATGTTATGGTTACATATTAGACGTTCAACGGATGAGTCTATATGTTATGGTTACACTTTAGACGTTCAACGGATGAGTCTATATGTTATGGTTACACATTAGACGTTCAACGGATGAGTTTATATGTTATGGTTACACATTAGACGTTCAACGGATGAGTCGCTTTGTTAGGGTTACACATTAGACGTTCAACGGATGAGTCAATATGTTAGGGTTGGACATTATACGTTCAACGGATGAGTCGCTATGTTATGGTTACACTTTAGACGTTCAACGGATGAGTCGCTATGTTATGGTTACACATTAGACGTTCAACGGATGAGTCGATATGTTAGGGTTGGACATTAGACGTTCAACGGATGAGTCTATATGTTATGGTTACACATTAGACGTTCAACGGATGAGTCTATATGTTATGGTTACACATTAGACGTTCAACGGATGAGTCTATATGTTATGGTTACACATTAGACGTTCAAAGGATGAGTCGCTATGTTATGATTACACATTAGGGTTACACATTAGACGTTCAACGGATGAGTCGATATGTTAGGGTTGGACATTAGACGTTCAACGGATGAGTCTATATGTTATGGTTACACATTAGACGTTCAACGGATGAGTCTATATGTTATGGTTACACATTAGACGTTCAACGGATGAGTCGCTATGTTATGGTTACACATTAGACGTTCAACGGATGAGTCAATATGTTAGGGTTGGACATTATACGTTCAACGGATGAGTCGCTATGTTATGGTTACACTTTAGACGTTCAACGGATGAGTCGATATGTTAGGATTGGACATTAGACGTTCAACGGATGAGTCTATATGTTATGGTTACACATTAGACGTTCAACGGATGAGTCTATATTTTATTGTTACACATTAGACGTTCAACGGATGAGTCGCTATGTTATGGTTACACATTAGACGTTCAACGGATGAGTCGATATGTTAGGGTTGGACATTAGACGTTCAACGGATGAGTCTATATGTTATGGTTACCCATTAGACGTTCAACGGATGAGTCTATATGTTATGGTTACACATTAGACGTTCAACGGATGAGTGGCTATGTTATCGTTACACATTAGACGTTCAACGAATGAGTCGATATGTTAGGGTTGGACATTAGACGTTCAACGGATGAGTCGATATGTTATGGTTACACATTAGACGTTCAACAGATGAGTCTCTATGTTATGGTTACACATTAGACGTTCAACGGATGAGTCGATATGTTAGGGTTGGACATTAGACGTTCAACGGATGAGTCGCTATGTTATGGTTGCACATTAGACGTTCAACGGATGAGTCGCTATGTTATGGTTACACATTAGACGTTCAACTTATGAGTCGATATGTTAGGGTTGGACAATAGACGTTCAACAGATGAGTCTATATGTTATGGTTACACATTAGACATTCAACGGACGTGTCGCTATGTTATGGTTACACATTAGGGTTACACATTAGACGTTAAATGGATGAGTCGATATGTTAGGGTTGGACATTAGACGTTCAACGGATGAGTCTATATGTTATGGTTACACATTAGACGTTCAACGGATGAGTCGCTATGTTATGGTTACACATTAGACGTTCAACGGATGAGTCGATATGTTAGGGTTGGACATTAGACGTTCAACGGATGAGTCGCTATGTTATGGTTACACATTAGACGTTCAACGGATGAGTCGCTATGTTATGGTTACACATTAGATGTTCAACGGATGAGTCGATATGTTAGGGTTGGACATTAGACGTTCAACGGATGAGTCTATATGTTATGGTTACACATTAGAGGTTACACATTAGACGTTCAACGGATGAGTCGCTATGTTATGGTTACACATTATACGTTCAACGGATGAGTCGCTATGTTTTGGTTACACATTAGACGTTCAACGGATGAGTCTATATGTTATGGTTACACATTAGACGTTCAACGGATGAGTCTATATGTTATGGTTACACATTAGACGTTCAACAGATGAGTCGCTATATTATGGTTACACATTAGACGTTCAACGGATGAGTCGATATGTTAGGGTTGGACATTAGACGTTCAACGGATTAGCCGATATGTTATGGTTACACATTAGACGTTCAACGGACGAGTCGCTATGTTATGATTACACATTATACGTTCAACGGATGAGTCGATATGTTAGGGTTGGACATTAGACGTTCAACGGATGAGTCGCTATGTTATGGTTACACATTATACGTTCAACGGATGAGTCGCTATGTTTTGGTTACACATTAGACGTTCAACGGATGAGTCGATATGTTAGGGTTGGACATTAGACGTTCAACGGATGAGTCTATATGTTATGGTTACACATTAGACGTTCAACGGATGAGTATATATGTTATTGTTACACATTAGACGTTCAACGGATGAGTCTATATGTTATGGTTACACTTTAGACGTTCAACGGATGAGTCTATATGTTATGGTTACACATTAGACGTTCAACGGATGAGTCTATATGTTATGGTTACACATTAGACGTTCAACGGATGAGTCGCTATGTTAGGGTTACACATTAGACGTTCAACGGATGAGTCAATATGTTAGGGTTGGACATTATACGTTCAACGGATGAGTCGCTATGTTATGGTTACACTTTAGACGTTCAACGGATGAGTCGCTATGTTATGGTTACACATTAGACGTTCAACGGATGAGTCGATATGTTAGGGTTCGACATTAGACGTTCAACGGATGAGTCTATATGTTATGGTTACACATTAGACGTTCAACGGATGAGTCTATATGTTATGGTTACACATTAGACGTTCAACGGATGAGTCTATATGTTATGGTTACACATTAGACGTTCAAAGGATGAGTCGCTATGTTATGATTACACATTAGGGTTACACATTAGACGTTCAACGGATGAGTCGATATGTTAGGGTTGGACATTAGACGTTCAACGGATGAGTCTATTTGTTATGCTTACACATTAGACGTTCAACGGATGAGTCTATATGTTATGGTTACACATTAGACGTTCAACGGATGAGTCGCTATGTTATGGTTACACATTAGACGTTCAACGGATGAGTCAATATGTGAGGGTTGGACATTATACGTTCAACGGATGAGTCGCTATGTTATGGTTACACTTTAGACGTTCAACGGATGAGTCGATATGTTAGGGTTGGACATTAGACGTTCAACGGATGAGTCTATATGTTATGGTTACACATTAGACGTTCAACGGATGAGTCTATATTTTATGGTTACACATTAGACGTTCAACGGATGAGTCGCTATGTTATGGTTACACATTAGACGTTCAACGGATGAGTCGATATGTTAGGGTTGGACATTAGACGTTCAACGGATGAGTCTATATGTTATGGTTACCCATTAGACGTTCAACGGATGAGTCTATATGTTATGGTTACACATTAGACGTTCAACGGATAAGTGGCTATGTTATCGTTACACATTAGACGTTCAACGAATGAGTCGATATGTTACGGTTGGACATTAGACGTTCAACGGATGAGTCGATATGTTATGGTTACACATTAGACGTTCAACAGATGAGTCTCTATGTTATGGTTACACATTAGACGTTCAACGGATGAGTCGATATGTTAGGGTTGGACATTAGACGTTCAACGGATGAGTCGCTATGTTATGGTTTCACATTAGACGTTCAACGGATGAGTCGCTATGTTATGGTTACACATTAGACGTTCAACTTATGAGTCGATATGTTAGGGTTGGACAATAGACGTTCAACGGATGAGTCTATATGTTATGGTTACACATTATACGTTCAACGGATGTGTCGCTATGTTATGGTTACACATTAGGGTTACACATTAGACGTTAAATGGATGAGTCGATATGTTAGGGTTGGACATTAGACGTTCAACGGATGAGTCTATATGTTATGGTTACACATTAGACGTTCAACGGATGAGTCGCTATGTTATGGTTACACATTAGACGTTCAACGGATGAGTCGATATGTTAGGGTCGGACATTAGACGTTCAACGGATGAGTCGCTATGTTATGGTTACACATTAGACGTTCAACGGATGAGTCGCTATGTTATGGTTACACATTAGATGTTCAACGGATGAGTCGATATGTTAGGGTTGGACATTAGACGTTCAACGGATGAGTCTATATGTTATGGTTACACATTAGACGTTCAACGGATGAGTCGCTATGTTATGGTTACACATAAAGGTTACACATTAGACGTTCAACGGATGAGTCGATATGTTAGGGTTGGACATTAGACGTTCAACGGATGAGTCTATATGTTATGGTTACACATTAGACGTTCAATGGATGAGTCTATATTTTATGGTTACACATTAGACGTTCAACGGATGAGTCGATATGTTAGGGTTGAACATTAGACGTTCAACGGATTAGTCGATATGTTATGGTTACACATTAGACGTTCAACAGATGAGTAGCTATGTTATGGTTACACATTAGACGTTCAACGGATGAGTCAATATGTTAGGGTTGGACATTAGACGTTCAACGGATGAGTCGCTATGTTATGGTTACACATTATACGTTCAACGGATGAGTCGCTATGTTTTGGTTACACATTAGACGTTCAACGGATGAGTCGATATGTTAGGGTTGGACATTAGACGTTCAACGGATGAGTCTATATGTTATGGTTACACATTAGACGTTCAACGGATGAGTCTATATGTTATGGTTACACATTAGACGTTCAACAGATGAGTCGCTATATTATGGTTACACATTAGACGTTCAACGGATGAGTCGATATGTTAGGGTTGGACATTAGACGTTCAACGGATTAGCCGATATGTTATGGTTACACATTAGACGTTCAACGGATGAGTCGCTATGTTATGGTTACACATTATACGTTCAACGGATGAGTCGATATGTTAGGGTTGGACATTAGACGTTCAACGGATGAGTCGCTATGTTATGGTTACACATTATACGTTCAACGGATGAGTCGCTATGTTTTGGTTACACATTAGACGTTCAACGGATGAGTCGATATGTTAGGGTTGGACATTAGACGTTCAACGGATGAGTCTATATGTTATGGTTACACATTAGACGTTCAACAGATGAGTCTATATGTTATGGTTACACATTAGACGTTCAACAGATGAGTCTATATGTTATGGTTACACTTTAGACGTTCAACGGATGAGTCTATATGTTATGGTTACACATTAGACGTTCGACGGATGAGTCTACATGTTATGGTTACACATTACACGTTCAACGGATGAGTCGCTATGTTAGGGTTACACATTAGACGTTCAACGGATGAGTCAATATGTTAGGGTTGGACATTATACGTTCAACGGATGAGTCGCTATGTTATGGTTACACTTTAGACGTTCAACGGATGAGTCGCTATGTTATGGTTACACATTAGACGTTCAACGGATGAGTCGATATGTTAGGGTTCGACATTAGACGTTCAACAGATGAGTCTATATGTTATGGTTACACATTAGACGTTCAACGGATGAGTCTATATGTTATGGTTACACATTAGTCGTTCAACGGATGAGTCTATATGTTATGGTTACACATTAGACGTTCAAAGGATGAGTCGCTATGTTATGATTACACATTAGGGTTACACATTAGACGTTCAACGGATGAGTCGATATGTTAGGGTTGGACATTAGACGTTCAACGGATGAGTCTATTTGTTATGGTTACACATTAGACGTTCAACGGATGAGTCTATATGTTATGGTTACACATTAGACGTTCAACGGATGAGTCGCTATGTTATGGTTACACATTAGACGTTCAACGGATGAGTCAATATGTTAGGGTTGGACATTATACGTTCAACGGATGAGTCGCTATGTTATGGTTACACTTTAGACGTTCAACGGATGAGTCGATATGTTAGGGTTGGACATTAGACGTTCAACGGATGAGTCTATATGTTATGGTTACACATTAGACGTTCAACGGATGAGTCTATATTTTATGGTTACACATTAGACGTTCAACGGATGAGTCGCTATGTTATGGTTACACATTAGACGTTCAACGGATGAGTCGATATGTTAGGGTTGGACATTAGACGTTCAACGGATGAGTCTATATGTTATGGTTACCCATTAGACGTTCAACGGATGAGTCTATATGTTATGGTTACACATTAGACGTTCAACGGATGAGTGGCTATGTTATCGTTACACATTAGACGTTCAACGAATGAGTCGATATGTTAGGGTTGGT